>CAMZMU010000095.1:3816174-4175761 GCA_947311845.1 Poa pratensis | reverse complement strand
CCCCTGGACTACGGGTCCATAGCAGTAGCTAGATGGTGTCTCTCTACCTTGTGCCTCCATGTTTAGATCTTGTGAGCTGCCTACATGATCAAGATCATCTTTTGTAATGCTAGATGTTGTGTTTGCTGGGATCCGATTGAATATTGATACCATGTTTATTCAAGTTGTTTATCTATGTGCTCTTGATCTTGCATGCTCTCCGTTGCTAGTAGATGTTTTGGCCATGTAGATGCTTGTGACTCCAAGAGGGGTATTTATGCTCGATAGTGGGTTCAGTCTCTGATATCTGGATCAGTGACAGAAAGGTCTAAGATGGTAGATGTGCTGTTGCTACTAGGGATAAAACATTGGTGCAGTGTCCAAGGGCACTTGTATTGATTTACATTACACACTTTACTTCATGCAATAATCTGTTGTTAGCAACTTAATACTGAATAGGATGCGGATGCTGCCTTGAAGGTGGATTATTTAGGCATAGATGTTGTTGGATAACGGTCTATGTACTTTGTTGTAATGCCCAACTAGATTTCATAGTAGACATCTTGGCATGTATTGCATTGTTATGCCTCTCTATTTGTCAATTGCCCAGCTGTAATTTGTTTACCCAACATGCTAGTTATCTGTTCTGAGAGAGACACCACTAGTGAACTGTGGACCCTGGTCCAATTTCCTCATACTGTTTACACAACTGCTGCAATCATTTGTTCTGTTACTTGCTGTTTTTCCTGCTGTTTTCCACACTATACGTTTAACTCTTTGTTTCTGCAAGACCGGGAGAGATTGACAACCTCTCTGTTTCATGTTGGGCAAAGTTCTGGTTTGTGTCTGTGCAGATTCCACGTTGGTGCAAGCTCCCTAGCGCCAGGGGGAGTCAACATCAACACCTTCTGATAGATCGTCAAGTCTACTGGATTGATAACCTTGGGTAGATTTCTCAAGGGAAAACTTCTGCTGTCTACATCAACCTTCCTCTTGGGGTTCACCAACACGTAGCCATCAGCGCCGCCGTGGCTATAAAAGCGAGGCGCACCCCTGGCTTTTCGTTCATCTTCTTCCTCAGTCCAACTCCAGGCCTCCCCACAAGCTGCCAGCGCCAATGGCGAGAGCGAGGAGAGGAGTTGGGCGCCCTCGTCTTCTTCAGCTGCTGCGGAGAGTGGCCCCTCCACTCGTGGTCGAGCTGTTCCGCGAGGTCGTGGGATTCGCGGTCGCGGCGGCCGTGGAGGCCGCGGCACCGCTGCTCCCCCTCCTAGGAGCATGGTTCATACCAGCTTCGCGCCGTTCGAGTTCATCGTGGATCTGAACCGCAGGCCTCGCAGCCGGCTTCTCCTGCCGGATTCCTTCGCGATGGCGACGGAGGACATCGGACCCTCCGGCTTCTGGCTGCAAGTGGAAGGCTGCCCCAATGGCCCCTCCTGGGCCATGGCGGAGCGCACCACTGAAGGCGCCATGCTTCTGGGTCCGGGGTGGAAGTCGTTCTCCCGTGCCCGCCGCCTGTCCGGGGGCAATGCTTGGTGTTCCGGTACGACGGAGATGCGACGCTCTCCGTGAAGATCTTCGGTGTCGATGGCGGACGTGGAGTGCTGCATGGAGAGCAGCAGCGGCAGTTCGAGCTCCTACGACGAGGATGAAGATGAGGAAAACTCATCTGACATCAAGGTCGAGGGGAGCTCGTCTTCCTGAAGGCGAGGAGCTTCGGACGGGCGCCATGGAGATCTCGTTGACCTCCTCCTTGGCGGCCTTGACGACGTACTTCTGGAAGTAGCGTCTTCCATTGTACGGCGGTGCTCCTTGCTCGATGGGAGCCAACCTTTTTGTTGTAAAAAAGATCGTCCCCTTGTAGTCCTTGTAAATGAAGAAGATCTTGTTTCCTCCTTGTCTTCGTGTCGTCCGTGTGAATGAGAACGAGTTTTTTGCAAAACGCGCTCCCATTACTGCAGCAGCCGTAGCGTCAAGGGGTAGGTGGAGCGTGGGAGGCCTATAAAAGACCTCCAGACTCCAACCCCTTGACACATCTTCTCGCCTTGCTCCGCTCCTCTTCTTCCTTTGCCTCTCCACGCCCCGCAGAACAATGTCGGCGAAGCAGAGAGGGCCTTGTCCGATGTGTCGACGGCGGAGTCCGTCTTCGAGGAGCGGCGGAGGCACCCAGCGAAGCTGGAGCCCGAGCCACTGATGGCGAGGTTGCGTCCCGTTCTTCTGCTGCCCAGAATGTCGCTCGCCTGGCGGCGTCTCGGTCCTGTTGCCCAAGAAGAGGCAAGGATTAGGGCAGTGAGGAGGGCGCACCTGTGGTCCATCCTGAAGGAAAGGACTGCCGGTATTCCGGAGCTGTCCTTGGTTGTGGCTGAGCTCGAGGCCATTGAGCAGGTTCACTGTTTGCTCTTCTCCTTTTTCCGCCTTTTCTTCTTGGATGACCTCGATCTTGACCTGGACTGCTTTTGCAGGCCGAGAGTCAGTCCGTAGGCGAACTGGCGGACGGAATCTTCCGTCTCTTTGGCCCTGGAGCGCCCTGGTCGGCAGAAGGGGGTCGAGCTCTTCGACGCGCCTGACAAGATCTGCACGCGTGTTATCTTTTCATCCAGGCGTCCCCGGAAGAAAAGAGTGCACCCGGCAGGCAATAAAACAGAAGACAGATCTGCGCAGCCAGGAGCCTGAGCTGGCCTTAGTAGCATAGGCTAGATATGTATCCAGGAAAGCTTCGACTGAATGTAATCAGAATTGTAAATTCAGAATGTAAGTTCAGATGAATGCAATCCTAGGGCTCAACTCCCGGGGTCATTTCCCAAACCTCCCCTTGCACTAACGCGCCGTCAAGTTTTCTGAGGAGATCTCTTAGGTGACAAGTACTCTAACCGCCTGTACCGGTAGCACCCCTAAGAGCACTATGCCTTCCGGGAGTCCACTCCACAGCCACGGGTACTAGGCCAGAAGGGAAATCTGACCGTTCGCCGGGGAGGACGCATTACCCCCGCAAAGGTTCTCATCAACTGTCAAGCATGCGCAGGTTGGTGGTATATTGACTCCGAGCGAGATATTATGCCTAGAATGCAAGATGCACATGCAAAGACTTAGCTGGTTTTTGCCGTGCCTTGATCTGCTCTGTCCTTCCCGGGTACCCAGCTCCTGAGCCGCTCTTCAGCATCCATTCCTGTCCCGGGAGAGGCGCTACACATAACACACTTTCAGTAGGAAAAGAATGGACCCTCCCTTACATGTCGTGAAAGTGTTTCATCCGGAGCAACCCGCAAGCAAAGTTGAATGTGCATTTCTGTGTTTAGGTTCTTTAAAACACAGCACTGCCCGTTCCACTTCTTACCGCGGCAGTACGGCACGATCAGGTGGCAGCGCCTACTGATAGGCTACTCGCGCTCGACCTGTCAGCCACCGGCACCATGTCAGCCCCCTGCTTGGGGGTTGTTACGGATAACACACTTCACGACAACAAGAGAGGCTCACGGAATTGAAAAACTTATCTTTTATTCCTTGGCGACGATTCTTACACCCTTATACAGAACACTAGCCCCTTGGGCGTGCTTAGTTGACTCGAACTATCTGCGATTCATGTTCGTATTCAGGGGTAGAATTTCCGGAGATTCTCGATGTTCCAGGCGTTGCCCTCCGGCCTGCCTTTCTCGTCCTCCAGATAAACAGCTCCGGGTCTCAGGGTATGCGTCACCCGATAAGGTCCTTCCCACTTGGAGACAGCTTGTTCATGTTATCAAGCTTCTGCTTCTTGCGGAGAACCAGGTCTCCGGGTTCCAGTACCCGTGAACGGATATGGCGATCATGATAGCGGCGGAGCCCTTGCTGGTATCGAGCAGATCGTAAGGAAGCTCGCACCGCACCTCTTCCAGGAAGTTGATGTCATCAATCCTCCTCTCAGCTTGTGCGTCTTCATCATAGGCAAGTACCCGGGGGGATCCATGCCTGAGCTCTGTTGGCAAGACGGCTTCTGCTCCATAGACAAGGAAGAATGGTGTTTCTTGAGTGGCTCTGCTTGGTGTGGTTCTGAGGGACCACAAGACACTTGGTAGATGCTCAATCCAGTTCTTGCCCTTGTCTTCTAACTTGTCAAAGGCCTTGGTCTTCAAACCCTTTAGGACCTCCGCATTGGCTCGCTCCACTTGCCCATTGCACCTTGGGTAGGACACCGAGGCAAAACACACCTTGATTCCCAGCTCTTCACAGAAGTTGAGGAAGGATCGGCTTGTGAACTGAGAGCCATTGTCCGTTATGATTCTGTTGGGTACTCCGAAGCGGTACACGATCCCTTCAATGAACTTGATGGCTGCTTGAGCTGTCTGTCTTGGTACTGGCATCACTTCCACCCACTTTGTGAACTTGTCGATGGCCACGAAAAGGTATTCATGGCCCCCGACAGACTTCGGTATCTTCCCACGATGTCCAGCCCCCAGACCGCGAACGGCCAGGAGATTGGAATTGGCTGCAGAGCTTGCGCCGGCTGATGTATGTTCTTCGCATAGTACTGGCAGGCTTCACAGGTCTTGACTAGCTGCTCCGCATCACTGAGGACTGTTGGCCAGTAGAACCCGTGACGAAAAACTTTACCCGCCAGTGATCTTGATGCCACATGACTTGAACATGTGCCCTCGTGGATGTCCCGTAGCAGTACTTGGCCTTGTTCTTGAGGGATGCAGCGGAGCTTGACTCCGTTGTCCCGTCGCCGGTAGAGCTCGCCGTCGATCATGACGTAGAGCTTGGCTTGACGAGCCACCCGCTCGGCGTCGTGATCGTCCTCCGGGAGGGCGTGCTCCATGATGTACTTGACGATGTCCCGGGCCCAGGGTGGGTGGGTTCCTTCCACCGGTAGCACCATCCGACGGAAAGAAAGCATAGCTTCCTCCGCTGGAGGGGCTGCCGGGTCTTGAGCTTCTGGGCTGGCTACCCGTGTTGTCGAGGTAGAAGGGTCGCCAGCCCCCGGCGCAGATCTTGTCGCGAGCCTCTCGGGTGGATCGAAGGTCGCCTGAGGACCTCGATGTAGATCCCGGGAGGCACTGGTTCTTGCTTGGACGCCACCTGCGATAGCTCATCCGCGGCCGTGTTTTCTCCCCGTGGGACGTACACAGCCCGGAAGTTGTCGAAGCGCCGCTGCAGCTTCCAGACCTCTTCAACGTATGGTGCCATCTGAGGGCACGCGTACTCCTTGTTCACTTGTTTGATGACTAACTGAGAGTCACCCTTGACGACGATCTTGTTGATGCCGAGGCCGATGGCAGCACGAAGTCCTGCGAGCAGGCCCTCGTACTCCGCCGTGTTGTTGGAGATGTTCCCTTGGTAGTGCATCTGGACGACGTACTTCAGCCGGTCCCCGGTTGGTGAGGTTAGGACAACCCCAGCACCTCCTTTCCCCTTGGTGTAGGAGCCGTCGAAGTGCATGGTCCAGGCGCTAGGATCTTCCTTCCCGGGGAGGCAGGTTTCCTCTTCCGGGTCGTCGAACGCCGTCTCGGTCCACTCGGCCGTGAAATCCGCCAGCGCCTGACTCTTGATGTTGTCCGTGTGCTCGAACTTGAGACCGAAACCTTGAAGCTCCATGGCCCACCATGATATGCGACCAGTGGCAAGTGGGTTCTCCAGGGGGCTTCTTAGGTTGTACTTGGACACCACCGTGATGGGATGGCTTTGGAAGTACGGCCTCATCTTGCGGGAGGCAATGAGGATTGCCAGCAGCAGCTTCTGCATCATGGGGTACCGCTCCCGGGCGTCGCGCAGCACTGCGCTGACGAAGTAGACCGGGTGCTGCACCTTGCGGGTCGCCGAGTCCTGAGAGGGCTCGGCTTCCTCCACGTCGACGTCTTGGGGTGGGGACGAGGTAGCCCCCGGCGAAGTCTCGTCGGAGGGAGATTCTCCATTCCCGACGGGCTCCGCACCGTCTGGTAAGGTTGCAGTGACGTCAGGATCGTGAGACCCCTGGTCACCCGGCAGCCTTTTCTTGCACGGTTGTCCCGGAGAGAGTTCCCGGGTCGCTTGCCCTTGATCTTGCTTGACTTCTTCGGAGGAGCGTCACGCTCTACCACAAGCACAGCGCTGATCACCTGGTTGGTGGCAGCAATGTACAGTAGTAGGGGCTCCTTCTCTTCTGGTGCCACGAGGATTGGTGGCGAGGCGAGGTAGCGCTTAAGGGACTGCAGGGCTTCCTCGGCCTCGGAGGTCCACTCCACGGGGCCTGACTTCTTGAGCAGCCTGAAGAACGGTAAGGCCCGCTCCCCAAGCCTTGAGATGAAGCGCCCGAGTGCAGTGATGCACCCGTTGAGGCGCTGTACGTCCTTGACCCGCCGGGGCGCCTCCATGCGCTCGATTGCCTTGATTTTGTCCGGATTCGCCTCGATCCCTCGGTGAGAGACCAGGAAACCCAGCAGCTTGCCGGAGGGGACCCCGAACACGCACTTGTCGGGGTTGAGCTTGAAGTTGACCCGGCGGAGGTTCTCGAAGGTCTCGTGCAGGTCTTGGATGAGGGAGTCCTTGTACCGGGTCTTGACCACGATGTCGTCGATGTACGCTTCAACGTTGCGGCCCAGCTGTGACCCAAGGCATGCTTGCATTGCGCGCTGGAAGGTAGCGCCGGCGTTCCGGAGGCCAAAAGGCATCCGGGTGTAGCAGTAGCAGCCCTTGGGAGTGATGAAGGCCGTCTTCTCTTGGTCCTCGAGTGACATCATGATCTGGTGGTACCCGGAGAAGGCGTCCAAGAAACACAGCAGCTCGCACCCGGCCGTGGAATCCACGATCATGTCGATCCGCGGCAGGGGGAAAGGGTCCTTGGGACAGGCCTTATTCAGGTCTGTGAAGTCGATGCAGAGTCTCCACTTGAAGGTCATGGGTTTCGGTACCACCACGGGGTTGGCCACCCAGCTTGGGTGGGGAACCGACCGGATGACACCAGCTTCTATCAACTTGTCCACCTCGGCGATGATGAATTCCAGCTTTTCCTTGCTTTGGTTCCGGAGAACCTGCTTCACGGGGCGAGCCCCCGGATTGACCGCCAGTTTGTGCTCGATCACCTCCCTTGGAACGCCGGGTAAACCTGACGCCTCCCACGCGAAGACGTCAGAGTTTTCCCGAAGGAAGGCGACGAGCGCGCTTTCCTATTTGTCGGTGAGGCGGGCGCCGATGGTGATGGAGCGAACTCCGTCGCTGGTTAGCGCCACCTTCTTGGTCAGCTGCGGATCGCCATGGAATGGCGCCTTCTTGGGGGAGTAGATGTGGAGCCCCCAGGGTGCCCTTCGCCCCCGGGGAGAGCCCCATCATCATCCTCCTGTACACCTTGAGGGACATCCGCCATGATTGCCACCGTCTGGTTCAGCTGGTGAACGCAGTAGATAGCATCGTCGATGTCGGCCTTGACCTTGATCACGCCCCACGGCGCCGGAATCTTCAGCATGTTGTAGGCGAAGTGGGAGACGGCCATGAACTTGGCCAGAGCAGGTCTGCCAAGTATGCCGTTGTACGGTAGCGGAGTGTCGGCGATGTCGAAGACGATTTCCTCGGTGCGGAAGTTCTTGGAGTCGCCGAAGGTGACCGGAAGGGTGATCTTCCCGAGGGGTCGAGTAACACTTCCGTTCACGCCTTGGAACACCCCGGTGTCTTGCAGGCGAGACAGGGGATTTGAAGGATAGCCAGGACCTTCGCCGTCAGCAAGTTGAGGCTGGAGCCTCCGTCGACCAGCATCTTGGTGACCTTGTAGTTGTGGATGACGGGCGACACGATCAGCGGCAGGGTCCCGACCCCGGCAGTGTTTGCAGGGTGGTCTTCTGGGTCGAAGGTGATGACTTGACTAGACCAGTCCAGGGGCTTGGACGGAGCAGAAGCAACCGCGTTCAGCTCCCGGACAAGTCTCTTGCAGGCGCCGTTGGAGGGAGGCAGAGAAGACCCTCCGTGGATGCACCCGACAACTCCAGTGACTTCTTGATACTTGCCGCCGTTGCCTCCTTGGGGAGCCGGAGCTTCCCCGTTGCCGTGGGCGGCCTCCGGAGTGTTGTACCCGCGACCACCTTGACCGCCGCGTCCTCCTCCACGGCCCCCGCGGCCACCGCCTCGGTTCCATCCACGGCCGCCTCCGCCTTGGCGACCCGTGGGACAGTCACGAGCGATGTGCCCGGCAGTGCCGCAGTTGTAGCAACCGTCTTGACTGACCCCATCAGCTCGGCGTTGCTCCCGGATGGCGAGGTTCTTGAGCATGCGGCAGTCCTTGAGCAAGTGGTTGCCTTCTGGATGGATGTGGCACCAGGGATCACCTTCACCTTCTTCCTCGGAAGTCGGCGCGGGCTTGGTCTTCTTCGGAAGAGGCTCGGTGACGAAGATCCGCTTGTCGGGTCCAGGGTCCCGCTTCTTGTTCTTGGCTGGAGCGACCTTGTCCTCGGGTTCATCCTCCCCGGGGAACTTGGCTCCTTCTTCAGCTCGAGCGCACCGATCTGCAAGCTCCCAGAGCTTACGAGCAGACTCGACGCGATGGATGCTCAGCTTCTCGCGCATCTTGGGGTTGCGGACGTTGGCGTGGAAGGACTGGATCACCAACTCCTCCTTGATGCACGGGATGGTGTTCATCTTCTGGGTGAAGCGCTGGATGAACTTGCGGAGAGTTTCACCCGGCAGCTGCTTGAAGTCGTGGAGATCACTGGGAGCCCCCGGGCGCTCGTACCCGCCTTGGAAAGCCCCCAGAAACTGCTCCTTCAGTGCCCGCCAGGAACGGATGGAGCACTTGGGAAGGTTGAGAAGCCAAGTCTGGGCATCTCCCTTCAGGGCCAAGGGAACCAGTTGGCCATCATGACCTCGTCGGCCCCGGCAACCATCGCAGCAAGAGAGTAGATCTGCAGAAAGTCCCGGGGGTTCGTGGTGCCGTCGTAGCGGAGAACGTCGATCTTGAATTTCTTGGGCCAGTTGAAGTGGCGGAACTCGGGGGCGAGGGCGAGGCAGCCTTCGGCGAGGTCGATGCCCCGATCTTCCCGGCGGTGACGTTCTCGGCGACGCTCGATGCGGGTGCGCATATCCTCGTTCTGACGGCTGTTGAGCTCGTCACGAAGATCTGGGTTGCGCGAGGTAGACGACCCGATGGAGATGGCCTCGCCGTGATCGCGGTTTAGCCGATCAGCCATCGGTGGCGCGGTGCGAGGAGGCGCCGTCTTGGCTTGACGTTCACCACGAGGCTGGCCTCGCGGATCACGTGTCTTGTCTTGTGCTGCTCCGGGATGTCGACGGTGGGAGCTTGAGTGGGTTCGACCCACGGACCACCATCGGCGAAGTCGAGGAGCCTCTCGACGCGAGTCCTCCATTCTTGGTAGACCTTGGGATCGCCGCTGCTTGGAGGGAACTGCATCAGGGCCTTGGCAGCGACTAGAGCATCATGGCGAGCTTGCGTCCGAAGGCGAGTGCGCGGAGGTCTTGCTCTTGGATGCTCGTGGATCCCCGCTGGGGCGAACGCCGTGGTTCCCTCCTCCAGCGGTGGGCTCCTTGCCAGCGCCGTTGCAGACGCTCTTCTCCCCCGAGCGAGGAGGAGGCATGGTGGTGCCCTTTGGAGCCGCCGCTCCGCCAGGGCCGTTGTCCTTGTCGCGACCGTCCACTTCGTCCGGCGCCACCCTCTCCATGGGAGGCGGGGACGGAGAGACGCTCCGCCGTGCGCCAGCAGCACGACGTTCAGCTGAAGCTTGAGTGCGTGAGGGAGAGACCGGCTTGGACGCCGCAGGTCTCCCTTCTTCCTTCGGAGGCATGCTTGACGAAGAACTTGCCGATGAACTTGATGAAGATGAAACCAGCGCTTGCGCCCCCTACCTGGCGCGCCAGATGTCGTGTCTCGTTGCACGGACACCGGGAGTATAGGATACCCCCTTTTAGGTTCGGCACGGGGCGCGAAGGAGGCTGAGAATCGTCTTCTTGGGCGGAGTCTAGATCAAGCTCTCCTCTCCACGATCAAAGCATGCAACCAAAGGGACACAAGGAGCTACCCAGGTTCAGGCCGCCCGGAGGCTAAAAGCCCTACTCCTGCATGTCTGGATTGATGGGTTCTTCATAGTGTGGCTTACAATGGAACCTCCCGGATGGGGTACCCGGAAGGGTTTTGGCTGGAGGTAGAAGAAGGACAGATCCTGACCCGGAGGAGATCACCTTCCCTCTACCTTCGCAGCCCTAGTCTAGTCTTGCTCTGGTTCTAGTGCCTTGGTTCTACCTTGTGTTCGTCCCTTCGACCTCCCCTCCTCCGTGCCTTGGTCCTCCTTTTATAGGCTAAGGGGTTGCCACAGGGTCACGTGAGGGGCATGAGGGACCTTCGGGGTGAAGGACCCTCCTCATCTAGTTTAGGAGGAGACGTGGCCTCTCCTCAGCCTAGCGTCTCCTTTGGGTTAGGTGGGAGCGTCCGCCTTGGGGTGGACAGGAGCTGACACCACCACGGGGTGTGCTTCCTGCCCGCGCTGCCTTCGCCTTGCTTCCCAAGTCTTCCGCGGTGAGGTGGAGAGCTTATCCACTGGGACGTGGGGAAGTACCCGAGAGGGAGCCTGGCCTCCTGCCGGGAACTCGGGCTCTCGGGTCCTTCCTGGCCTTCTTGCTTGGTTCGGGGACCCGGCAGGCTCCCAGGACTGGAGCCCTTTGTCGATGCAGGACTTGCGTGTCCCGACGGTGAACCCGCCAGCTTGACTTGAGTCTTGGTCTTGTCCATCTTTATCTTGGGCCCACATGGGGTGGGCCCACTTTGGCAGCACTAGGGGAACCCCATGTTCCACTGCTGCGACAATGAGTGTCAAAGATTTGGTAACATTAGTAGATGCAATGAAATGCCTATGAATTATTCTCTTGTTATTGAACCTTTTGACTGTGGGGATTTGACTTTATGAGTCCCTTTCCTCCCTCGGATGGTAATACTCATATTCATGTTGTTGTTGATTATGTTACTAAATGGGTAGAAGCCATACCGACATCTAGTGCCGACGGTGAAACGTCTTTGAAAATTCTTAAAGATATTATTTTCCCTAGGTTTGGTGTACCATGATACCTTATGACTGATGGGGATCTCATTTTATTCATGGTAGTTTTAGAAAGACTCTTGCTAAATATGATGTGAATCATAGAATTTCTTCACCCTATCACCCTCAAACTAGTGGACAAGTAGAGTTATCAAATAGAGAAATTAAATTGATCTTGCAAAAGACCGTTAATAAATCTAGAAAAAATTGGTCTAAGAAACTCAATGATGCTTTATGGGCTTATAGAACCGATTATAAAAACCCCATGGGCATGTCTCCTTATAAAATGGTTTATGGAAAAGCTTGTCATTTGCCTTTAGAATTAGAACATAAAGCTTATTGGGTAGTCAAGGAACTTAATAGAGATTTTAAACTTGCTGAGAATAAAAGGTTACTTGATATGAGTTGTCTAGATGAGTGGAGAAGTGAAGCTTACGAAAATGCCAGACTTTTTAAAGAAAAGGTTAAGAGATGGCATGATAGGAGAATTTTAAAGAAATAATTTAACATTGGTGATAAAGTGTTACTGTATAGGTCCCGTCTCAGATTTTTTTGCAGGAAAACTACTTTCAAAGTGGGAAGGTCCTTATATTGTTGAAGAATTTTATCGCTCGGGTGCTATAAAAATTAACTCCCTTGACGGTGATAAACCGCAAGTGGTTAACGGGCAAAGACTCAAGCATTACATCTCTGGAGATTCTTATGGGAAGGATGTTGATATTAATCAAGTAGTAACCCCGGAAGACTTTATTAAATTCAAGAATCAAGAAGCTGAAATGCCTGATTTGCAATAGGTGTAAGTTTCGGTAAGAGAAAGTTCGCGTTTAATTCCGAAAATTTTATATTCTTTACTTTTATGAAAAGTAGGAAAACTTGAGTCGAAAAAGAGTCGGAAACGGTGCCCGGAGGCACCACACACCACCTGGGCGCGAGCCCCACCTTGGCCGCGCCGTGGTTGTGTGTGGCCGCCTCGCAGCCTGTCTCCGACCCCATTTCGACTTGTGCTTTCCTTTCGTAACCAAACTTTTCGCTATATATTTACCCGGACTCCCTGAGGTTCGTATCCCGTTCTTCCGTCGTGTTTTGTTTTTGAGTTGTTTCTATCAGGAATTTTCTTCGAAGCTAGAGCCGCCATGTCTTCGTCGGTAGCTCCCAATGATAGTTTCTTCAAGAACGTCGTTAACCCATACATCAATGAAGTGAGGATGCATCCACAAGAGCTGCAACTCAAAGATGGCATCCTCCACCAAGAAGATGTCCAAGGACCCAAGAGAGTAGGAGACGTGGAGGCCAGGATGGAAGAGCTGGAGCATGAAATCTTCAAGTACAAAAAGATGATGGAACGTGGAGTGGAAGACAATTACAAGATAATTTCAGAACTTATTGATGAACATAAGAAGGAGACCAACAAGCTTTTGAGGGAGATCTTCGCCCTCAGTGAAACCACCACGAAATTACAAGCTCAGATCTATGACCTACACAACCAAAACTGTGAGTATGAGACCATGTTTAAACGCATAAGTTCTGCTGCCAGTTTCAGGATGATCGAAACCAAGTCATCCTTTTTCGATGGGGAGCCTCTGTCTTGGAAGTTCGATGATGAGGAGTCTCCATCACCACCGAAGGAGTAATTCATCATGGGTAATGGCATCCCCTTAGCTTGTTCCAAGCTTGGGGAGTGCCCCAGTATCATCATCATTACCTTTTACCTTTTATACTTTTAGTAAAGAGTCATATCATGAGTAGAGAAGTTATCATGTGAGATAGTTTGCAATGTGGAGTGTCACTCCTTTAGTTGGTTATCTATGTATCCGTTGGTGTGAGTTTGTCGTTATTGGAATATTAATGAGAAGTTTCATCTTTACTTTTCTGCACTCTTTATTTTTGCATTGCAATTTCTTTTATATGTTGATCATGACACGAGTGTTGACACCACATTTGGGTACAACAGGTAAATCTCTTTAGTTATGGCAAATTTAGCATTGATCAATAGCAAAAATTCTAGGATACTTAAGTAGAGAAGAGAGAACTACATGCAAATATATTATCCTTGTTATCTTTCTTTCTTGTTAACCTATAAGTTTAGTATTCTTGAATTAAGATATTTGTGCTTACAAGGAAGAATGCATGATTGTTTTTATTACATTTATATTTGTTTGTATCTCTCAACTCTTATGTTTGCTACCAAGCCTTGCTAGCCTAAACCCTGTACTAAGAGGAAATACTTCTCGTGCATCCCAAAACCTTGAGCCATTACCCTCCACAGTGTCCATATAACTTCCTATACATGGTATTTCGCCACCACTCCAAGTAAATTAGTCATGTGCTGCCTTTAATATATTCAAAATACTCCATATTTGTGACACTATTTTCAGCTCTTGAGGAAGTAGTAGTTGGGTTTATTATCATCCATGCTAAATTAAGTTTTCCGGACCTGCATGCTTCATCTGCTAGTCCATAATTAATATTGCAAAGAGCTGGCTATACCATTATAATTATAATAAAGAAATAGACACTCCTCCATGGTTTGAGATTGATGGTAGGCACCCGAGGATTCGGTTAGTCATCGTTTGTGTAAGCAATGGTGGGGGAGGAGTGTCAAACTAAGGAAGTGCATATTATAGCATATTAAGTATATAAAACTTTCGGAACCGCTCTAAAACTTGTTTAGCATGGAAGATGATAAGAACTCTATTGCCAGTCGTTGACGTAGACAACCACTTCTCAAAACAATTTTACTTCTGCTTTAAAAATAAAAGCTCTAGCACATGATCTAATCTCTGCTTCCCTCTGCGAAGGGCCTATCTTTTATTTTATGTTGAGTCAGTACACCTATTCTCTTCTCCCTCCTTAAGCAAGCATTTGTGTTGATGAGATACAATCATCTATATGTTGTTAATATCTTTAATCATGTCTCTTATGTTTCCTTTGTTTAAGCACTAAGACTTTTAATTGCAAGTTTATAACTTTGAAAGTTCTTCAATGAATGCAAAGAACCTGTGACAGTTGAACATGTAAATTCTGCACTCTAGCTCTTTTATAAAGACTCTTCTTGAAAGATAAGTTTGAATTGCCAATTGTTCTCTGACCAAGAACGAACTTTGCCATCACTAGATTGTGATTTTCCTTATGCACTTTTACTTGTAGCTGTTTCATTACTTGTTTCAAGCTAAGTTCCATGAAGGGGATTACTGTTTAAAATGAATAGGGCTATTAAGTAAATACTGATGCTTCATGTTCGTATTCTTTATTATCGACACTTCACTCCATAAACTTGTGATCTTGTTTACTGAGCTCAGTTTTTGCTTGGGGACAAGCGAGGTCTAAGCTTTGGGGGGAGTTGATATGTCCATTTTACATCACTATTTTATATCATAATTTACTGTTATTCATTTATATATTTCATATTAAGATACATTACTTATGTTATTTTATGTTATTTTGCATGTTTGATGATTATTGGAATTTAACTGTCGGAGCCAGGAAAAAGCACTAGTACAGAACGACACATCGGAAACGGGCCAAAAACCCCTTCGGCAACGGAGAAAGGGTCCGCGTCGCCGCCTGTGTCACTGACGTGAAGCCTCACAATGGCAACAGAGATTTTTATCGCTTGCAATAAGTTTAGCAACGGGCATAATATATAACCGTTGCCTTTAGTCTTTACATCAGATACGGAGATTAGTTTTTAACCGTTTGTAATGAGGGCTAAAGGAAACAAAAAAAAAGCCGGTGACGCCTGCTGCACCGTCGACGGAGCCCTGTGGTTCCTGCTTGACGGCCGCCGGTTCTTCACCTTCCTCTTCGCCCAGCTTCATTGTGTGGTCTTCTTCTACCTATTTAGTACTGCACAAAAGTCTTGCTCCTGGAGGCGCCGGCTTCAGTGGACCGTGTGGACGGAGCCCCGCTCCTACGTCTTCACGGCCGCCGCATAAAGGAGATGAAAAAAATCAAAATGTAAGCTCCTTCATCTCTATACACAAGACAGATGCTTCTTCATCGGCATTACAGAAAATATAGAACTAATTACAACTAGAACATAGCCTAAACAATGCCTCATATATAGCTAGATTGGACACACAAATTCCAGGGATGGAGCAAGCGTGCCAAGTAGGATGCACAAGATCGATGTGTATTTGTGCATATCACAAGGATCACTAGCGCCACCCGGATCACACGGTGTCACATAATTTTAATCATCGGCATAACAGAAACAAAGCTAAAATCAGAGCAAATGACTACTAAAAACAGAGCAAATCTACAGATAAACAATTAGCTACTTACAACTAGAAAACAACAAAAATCTATGTGTAAACAATGCCTACTAAAAAGATCAAATCTATGGATAAACAATTAGCTACTTACAACTAGAAAACAACAAAAATCTATGTGGAAACAATGCCTACTAAAAACAGAGCAAATCTATGGACAAACAATTAGCTACTTACAACTAGAAAACAGCAAAAATCTATGTGTAAACAATGCCTACTAAAAAGAGCAAATCTATGGATAAACAATTAACTACTTACAACTAGAAAACAACAAAAATCTATGTGGAAACAATGCCTACTAAAAACAGAGCAAATCTATGGACAAACAATTAGCAACTTACATCTAGAAAACAGCAAAAATCTATGTTTAAACAATGCCTACTAAAAAGAGCAAATCTATGGATAAACAATTAGCTACTTACAACTAGAAAACAACAAAAATCTATGTGTAAACAATGCCTACTAAAAAGAGCAAATCTATAGATAAACAATTAGCTACTTACAACTAGAAAACAACAAAAATCTATGTGGAAACAATGCCTACTAAAAACAGAGCAAATCTATGAACAAACAATTAGTTACTTACAACTAGAAAGCAGCAAAAATCTATGTGTAAACAATGCCTACTAAAAAGAGCAAATCTATGGATAAACAATTAGCTACTTACAACTAGAAAACAGCAAAAATCTATGTGTAAACAATGCCTACTAAAAAGAGCAAATCTATGGATAAACAATTAGCTACTTACAACTAGAAAACAGCAAAAAATCTATGTGGAAACAATGCCTACTAAAAACAGAGTAAATCTATGGACAAACAATTAGCTACTTACAACTAGAAAACAGCAAAAATCTATGTGTAAATAATGCCTACTAAAAAAGAGCAAATCTATGGATAAACAATTTGCTACTTACAACTAGAAAACAACAAAAATCTATGTGTAAACAATGCCTACTAAAAACAGAGCAAATCTATGGATAAACAATTAGCTACTTACAACTAGAAAACAGCAAAAATCTATGTGTAAACAATGCCTACTAAAAAGAGCAAATCTATGGATAAACAATTAGCTATTTACAACTAGAAAACAGCAAAAATCTATGTGTAAACAATGCCTACTAAAAAGAGCAAATCTATGGATAAACAATTAGCTACTTACAACTAGAAAACATCAAAAATCTATGTAGAAACAATGCCTACTAAAAACAGAGCAAATCTATGGACAAATAATTAGCTACTTACAACTAGAAAACAGCAAAAATCTATGTGTAAACAATGCCTACTAAAAAGAGCAAATCTATGGATAAACAATTAGCTACTTACAACTAGAAAACAGCAAAAATCTATGTGTAAACAAGGCCTAATAAAAACAGAGCAAATCTATGGATAAACAATTAGCTACTTACAACTAGAAAATAGCTATCCTACTGTACTGGGGTCTTACATTAGGCGAGGCGGGCTCGCTTAGCGTCGCCGCCGGCGACGGAGCTAGCGCCGGACTCCCCTGGCGGCGCCTTGCCCTCGCCGTGGATCAAAGAGAGGGCTATGGCGGCCCGGAGGTCAGACTGGTAGACCGCCTCCTCGGCGCGGTCGACCTGGGTCGAGGCCTCGGAGAGGAGGACCGCCGCCTCCAGATTGGCCTCGCCCTGACGACGCTTGGCGTCATCGCGCTCGAAATCGGCGCGGGAGAGTTGGCAAGCGATCTCCAGATCACGTTCCTCCTCCTCTTCCTCTTCCTCTTCCTCCTCGTCGGAGGACGAGGAGGAGGAAGACAGATGGCGGCCGGGGTACATCGCCTGGCGGATCTCGCGGTAGCTGCAATGGTGGCCAAATGAGCGGGTGCGGCCGGAGCCTTCGCCGTGCAGACGAGCGCCAAGGGCGCGGGACCGGCCCGCGGGGGCCGGATCGGCGGCGGCCTGTTCCGCAAGCTCGTCCCACAACACCAGCTGACACTGCTACTGCCTGAAGGCCCGGAGGGTGGGGCGGCCACGGCCGCAGCCGCGGCCACGGCCGCGATGGCCGGATCTACCAGCGCCGACGGTGGAAGCCATGCGAGAGAGTGGAGAGAGAGGAGACTGTGCGGCGGCTAGGGTTGGAAGTGAGACAGTGAGAGTGAGAGTGAAGGGCATAGTAGGTTCTTATAGGCCGGCTGTCGGGCTGCTTCTAATGGCAACGGAGATTACGAAACTGTCCGTGTGCGATGAGCCCACATCGGTAACGGAGGTAAACTAACCTCCGTTGCCAACATATATTTCACTATTCACCCGTTGCCTTTGTTGTGGACCTGCTTTACGGCCCAGTGCGGGCACGCGGGGGATGTCGCGATTTACCGTCGCCTAACTCCTGCCGTTGCCATAGAGGGGTATCCGATGTGTCGTTCTGTACTAGTGAAGCATCGCCGAGAGATTATATTTCTGGAACTCCAAAAATCACGAGAAAATACAGAAGCTCCTATTTTATCAGATGATGGAGGGAGCCAAAAAGGGAGGTCGAGATGGGCCACGAGGGGCCCACACACGACCTAGGCGCGGTCAGCATGGGGGTGCCTCCGAGGTTGTGTGTGGCTCCCCTGGCCCACCTCTGGCTCACCCCCTTCGCGTATATCTTCCCCGTAACCCTAATTCACAAAAGGGAGTCACGAAGAAATATTCTGCCGCCTCCACGGGGCGCAAAAACACAGAGAAGAGAAAAGCTCTCCGGCAGGGAGAAATCTGCCGCGGAAATTCCCTCCCGGTGGGGGAAATCATCGCCATCATCACCGCCATCGCCCTAGACTTCATCGGGATCATCATCATCATCATCATCTCCACCGCTCCACTTCGTTCCGCTGTAACATCTAGGATGCTTTTGAGTTTTATTGGTAAATTAAAGTTTATAGTGGAAACTCTCCCGGTGTTAATTACTCCTTGGGGTTGATGCTTTTGAGTTTTATTGGTGAATTAAAGTTTATGTCCAGATTGTTATTCATCATTATATCACCTCTGATCATGATCCATATGATGTCTTGTGAGTAGTTCGTTTAGTTCTTGAGAACATGGGAGAAGTCTTGATGCTAGTAGTGGAATTATGTTGAGTAATATTTAATGGTTTGATATTTAATTTGTGGTGTCATTCTTCTAGTGGTGTCATGTAAATGTCGACTACATGATACTTCAACTTTATGGGCCTAGCGGAATGCATTGTGTATTTAGTTTACTTATTGTGGGGTTGCCGGATTGATAGAAACCTAAACCCTTGTTGGTAAATTAGTGCACAAGAGAGCGTAGGATCTCAGAGTTTAAGTCTGTGGTTAGATTTATCTTAATCACTCTCTTGTATTTGCGGTAAGCCTACAAGAGGTGTAATCACAAGTATGTATTAGTCCAAGTAAGGGTGGTGCATTAGCATAGGTTCACCCACACAAAACTTATCAAAACGATGAAGATTAATCAACGGTATGAAGCGAAAGCACTTGACGAAATTCCCATGTGTCCTCAGGAGCGTTTGGTCATCATAAGTAAAACAACCGGCTTGTCCTTTGTGCTAAAAAGGATTGAGCCACTCGCTGCAATTATTATTGCGCTCTTTTATTTACTCGCACTTTATTTATCTGTTATATCAAAAACCTCTAAAAACTTATTTGCTAGTGTTAACAGTATAACCTTGCTCAAAACTACTTGACAGCACATTCTGCTCCTCGTTGGGTTCGACACTCTTATTTATCAAAAATACTGCGATACACCCCATATACTTGTGGGTCACCAACATGCACCCCCTACCTCAACATTATACTTCGCTTACTTCATTAGAAAGGCGAAAACCAGATCAGCACTGGAGTCATCGTCGAACTGAACACATCGTGCTAAGCCAACAACGTCACTAACCATCATGAACAATTCTCAGGAATATTTTTTTATAAAATCTTAATATTCATAGCACACATACATTCTTAAACACGGAAAACTCATTCAGCCAACTACTAATGTTCATACAGAAAGATAAACAACCTGAAAAAAATGAAACAACAAGTTTGGGGAACCAGCCAAGATCATCAAAAGCGAACCACCGGAACGTCAGTAAATCATTTGAGTATCCACTTCGAAAGCACACAGGTTAGTTCTAGGCTAGAGGAAGGAGGAAACTGGAACAAAGAGGAGTTTGCATGTGACGGCGACGGAAAGGTGTACAGAGCGCGAGAGGAGAAGGAAGTGATGAATAGACGAAGAGGTGAACACCCTCCAATCTGGTCCATCATCCTAATTATCGACCACCAACTCATACCTTATCTGCCAAGAACGGGCTTCTCACGCAAGACCCAAGAACTCCCTCTGTAGAAAGAACAACAACAATTAGCCTAGCTAGCACGCAATAGATTTAGTGTTCAACCATCTTGCAAAAGAATAAAAAAACACTCACATGCTCTGTACCGTCTAGTCAAATCAATGGCTAGGTTGGCTAGATGCACGGCCTGCCCAGAAGCGGCAATTAACTCTCACGAAGGAATCTAGAACACTCACACGACATATCTACCACTGCGGGGTGAAGATAAGGCCTTTTTTTTTTTTTTTTTTGAACACCTCCAACTTCACCACGTATATTCACCAGGATTCCACATACAAAGTACATAGAAACAAGCAAAGAAAGAGCAAACACGAGGAGAGGAGCCGGAACAAGCTCGAGGATCACCAGCTTCACCGGCGACGGAGACGAAGAGCAGCATCCGCCGATCTTCCACTGCCTGGGAAACTTTTGTCCCTTGAAAGACGTCGCCTGGACTGCCCGCCGCTCCGCGGCGGGGCTCTTGTCGATGAACGGCCGTGGCGGACGCCCCCCTGGCTCCACAGCACCGCCAAACCCTAGCCGCCTTCGGATCCGTCGCAGAAGAGGCTGAAGAACTCGAGCACCTCCGGGATCCAGCCGCCCGATCCGCCGCCACTGCAGATCTGGCGGGAAACGATGGATCTCGAGCACCGCGCCGGGCCTCGAGCTCCAGCCAGCCGCGCGGGTCGACGCCGTGCCCCACGGAGCGCCGTCGCCGGAGAAGAACCCGTCAGCACCAAAAAGCCCACCACCAGCTCCACCTCCTCCTGGGCGCCGCCGGCAAGCACACCGCCCTACCCTACCATTTGTACAAGCCGGCACCGGGGATCCCCACCCTCCCGCCGCCGAAGCGGCCGGCGGAGGAGGGGAATCCCACGGCGCGGCGGCGAGCACGCGGTGGGTCGGCGGCGGCGTCCAAAAATCGCCTGCTTTTCTCCTCTCTGAAACAGTGACGGGGTGAGAGAGAACTTGCTTACTGCTCTTCCTTGAGTGGGTGAAGATAAGGCCTAAAACCAGTGCCTAAGCATATATTTTTTCGTAGTTCACTGCGGAGTACAACTCATGGCAGGAGTCGCCGCGTTTACGACTGATGACGGGGGTCGACGCGTGTACGACTCATGGCAGGAGTCAAGACCGCAGCACAGGAGACGACGCGTGTACAAAAACTTGGTTCACTAAACATACGTATAACGTGATCTCACACAAAAAAAAAAACTGGAGCACACTACGACAAGTATTAAAAAACACTCACCTGCTCTGTACCGTCTAGTCAAATCAATGGCTAGATTGGCTAGATGCATGGTCCGCCCATAATCGTCAATTAACTCTCGCCAAGGAATTTAGGACACTCACACTGACCGAGGTACCATTGCGTGGTGAAAATAAGGCCTAAAACCAGTGGCCAATCATATTCTTTTCGTAGTTCAGGCGTATAGTACTCATAGCGGGAGTCGACGCGTCTACGACTTATGACGGGAGTCAACGCGTGTACGACTCATCACAAGAGTCAAGAGCACAGCACGGGAGGCGACGCGCGTACAAAAACTTGGTTCACTAAACGTACGTATAACGTAATTTCACAAAAAGAAAAAAACTGGAGCATACTATGACAAGTATTCTACAACCTCATAAACAGATAATACAGACCGAGTACCACCCCAATTCAGAGCACCGATTAACATCAGATCAAAATTCAATCCGTAACACGGAATGACTCCATCACACAAGATAGTTCACATACGTAACGATCGCAGGAGAAAACCGGTTGAAACCAAACCAACGAACTAAACACCATAAAGCGAACAAAAGAACTCCATCCTTTGTCCCTTCGGGAAGAACCGATAAAATTAGAATGATATACAGACGAACTCCATCCCTTACAACAGTACCGATCCATCTCAAACAATCCAACCTGCCCCATAACACAAGAACCAAAGCGACAACAAAGGGCGAAAAGGAAAATAGAAAAGCCATTTAGCCGACAATCTTCTTCACCTGCATCGCCTAGACGGCTGGAACCCAAACCACCATCAGGTAACATGATAGCAAAACCCTACACAAAACAAACATAGGAAAAGTAACAAAAGGGATACGCACCAGGCCTCATGCGAGTCGAAATACCGATCAATCCAGATCATACAAACTCCTCATGGAACATACATTAGTATACTAGTTGAATTGTGGCGCGTCGGCACGCCGCGCCTTTAGTGAAAATAAGGAAAGAAATTTGAAATTTTGAAATTTGTATATTTTGAATTTGTTCATATGGCATGGATTGTCAACCCTTTTTTTGTGTTAATGAAATCGGTTAAGTAGGGTGGCCCCACATAGCGAAATTTTGAACAGTGTGTGAAGTTGTTTATGAAAAGAATAAGAATATGGCATGGGAGCCGCATGCATTATTGTAATTCGTAGATTAGAAGGCTCTGATTTTGTGAATTTATGGAATCTATATTCAAATTCTATGAATTTTTGAAATCTATTTTGAAAATTGAGTTTGAAGCTTGTATTTTTTTTTCGGAGGTAGAATTATTCCGGGATTTTTTTCCTGGTTTTTACGATATGTGATTTCCATTTTTTTTGTTTGGAAGATTATTGTAAATCACATTTTTAAAGGTTTGTATTTTGTGGGTGAAATTTAAACTTGAAAACGCGGCAGTGTGAATTATTCAAATTTTGGATTTGTTCATGTGTCATGAATTGTCAATTTTTTTTTGTGTTAATGAAATTGATTAAATAGGGTGGCCCCACATAGCGGAACTCTGAACAGTGTGTGAACTTGTTTATGAAAAGAATAAGAATATGACATGGGAGGCCATGCATTATTGTAATTAGTATGTAAGATGGTTCTGATTTTGTGAATTTCTGAAATCTATTTTAAAATTCAGTGAATTTTTGAAATCTATGTTGGAAATTAAGTTTGAAGCTTGTATTTTTTTTCGGAGGTTGAATTATTCCGGAAAAATATTTTTTTTATGGTTTTAATGATATGTGCTTTCCATTTTTTTTTGGAAGATTTTTGTAAATCACAGTTTGAAAGGTTTTTATTTTGTTTGCAAAATTCAAACTTGAAAAATGCGGCAGTTTGAATTATGCAAACATATTTGTTTTCTGTCAAAAGTAGTTAGAAAAACAATTTCCTAGCATTTTCATAATACTTTTATATCGATGGGTATTTACAGTTTTTATTCCGTTTTCTGTTTTTTCGTAAAAAAAAAGAAAGGCAGGCTGGGTCATACGTGACGTCAGGATGACGGTAGTGGTGGCAACGCCGGCGTTGGCGACCACAGCGCACGGCGGCGTCGCGCCACCGTATTCTGCGACGCGTGCGTCCGCGCGGGCGCGCGTGCACGCAGGGCGGCCGCGGGCGGCGGCGCCGCTGCGTTTGTGTTGCCGGAACCGGGGCCGGCGCCGTGCAGATGCAGCGGAAGACGGTGACCACGGCGGGCTCGATTGTGGCGAACCCGCGAAGTTCAGCGAGGCGATTTCGGGCGAGGATGGAGAGGCAGCGGTCGCGGAGGCCGCTGCGTGCTTCGATTGGAGGGGTGAGGACCGGAGCGGCGGGGAGGCGCGGCGGCGCCGCCGGCGAGCTCGGCTCGCGCGAGGAGAGAAGAGAGGGTGGGGGGCTCTGCGTGGCTTTTTCAGCAAGGTCCATGTGTTGTTGGCAAATTATGTTTAGGTCCTTCCAGTTGGTTAAATGAGGGCTGCGGCGCAAAATCTGGGCTTGCGTGTTGCTTTCTGTAAAAGTGCCACGGGAGCGGACTTGGGTTCATGGTTTCACAAATGCACTCTCTCTTATAAAGTGGTAGACAATGGAACACACAGTTAACATATGAGATTGCAACACAGGGTTTGATAACAAGTTACTTAGATATATGGGCATCACGTCCTAACATAGAGATCTTTTGGTTATTAACCTCTCTTATACTCCACCAAGATGCGAACTAAATCATAACACCTCAGTAATTAAGATAACTCAGAGTATAGCATTAAGTATCATGACATGAAGTGAAAATAAGAACATGCTAGATCTAGTCATGGAGTAATGGCAATGGTCACGCCCACATCCCCGGTAGCATGGTATTTTAGTTTATCCCTAGTGAGGTAACAAAGTAAGGTAAAGATACCAAAGTGGATCGCAGAACTTTATCTCACGTTCACTGCACTAGCCACCCCCCGTTACTCCAACTAATGCACACGTTCCCCCACACACGCTCTCACAAACATGCTTGATCAAAACAAGTAGACAAGAACGGGGTACATAATATGCATCTATACTCATAACTGAAACAAACATTGCAATCTCAAACATATATTAACTCATAAAGATCCACCACAAAGGTATTACAACGGTGACCGTAATCATGTTCAGCAGCTCATACGGTGCTAATTAGTGAAGCTCAAGAGAGGAGAGATACATAAGTTATTTCCACAAACCCATAGTCCAGAGGTGGACTACTCCCTCTTCATCATGGAGACGGTGGAGAAGTCGATGGAGAAGATGGAGACCACACCGGCAGCGCCCCGCCGGAGTTTCCCCCTCCAATCTGCAGCTCCTGATCTCCGTTTCGGTGTTTCTGTGTTTGTGCGGCGCTCCTTCCAGAGAACGTCGGGGGACATTTTTATAAGCTTTTTTAGGTCAAAACAATGTCGGTGGAGCGAAGATCGACGGCAACGGAGCCACGAGGGCCAAACAGGTGGGCCCCACGCGTCCACAGTACCTGGCCGCGTGGGCCACCCCGTTCGGGCCTCGGGCCTCCGCTTATTCGCTTCCTTTGCCCACAGGTCTTCTTCCTTCCACATATTGACGCCCGTAAAATTTCAAGTGATTTTGTTGACGTTTGGGTCCCTGAAACATTAAAATAAGAAAACGGGGTTTTCTGCCTGTGCAGGTTAATTCCATAAAAATAGGAAATAAATGAATATTCCCAAAAATCATTATAAAACATTGATATAACCCTTATATGATGCAAATATGATTGGAATATAAGCAATTAAAGTGCAAAGTTCATATATGCATTTTACATGCATCAACATACTGGTTTGGCTGGGTTTGTCTTGCAAAAGGTAGCAAGACCCGTCTCCTTTACAACAGAGAGTGTTTCGCCAAGAAGAGATTTGGCGGCTTTGCATAAATTCTTGTCAGGAAATTCTTGCTCTGAGTAACGCATCGCGTCAGTGAGCTTGCCAGAATATTCAGAGAGCAGTTTCTTTCGAATGCTAAGGGGCTGGATTCGCCATTTCATCCAAGTCTTGATTAAATCTGTCCCTCTGAGGCCGTGAGCTAGAAGGGCGTGGATACGTTGAAAGACGGGTCTCAGTTGTTCCCTCTCGGCGGCAGAGGCATAGGAGTTCATCTTATCAGTAAGCACGAGTTTCTCGACGGGGTAACCCGGCAATCGAGGCTCTCCGGGTGATGATGTATCCTTGCAGTAAAAGAAGCTTTTTGCCAGTTTTTTGTGTGGCTAAGAAGCTTCACGCCGGGAAAAGCACAGTCTCTATGGCATTGGATGGAAACTGCACCACAGACTAGAAGTGGTCCCTCTTTGTACTCATGTTGGGGGTTGCAATAGAAATACTCAAGGAACAAAGGCAAAGATGGAGCCATTTGGAGATATGATTCACAGAACACAACAAATTGGCTTATGTTTAGCACAGAGTTGGGTCCTATGTCTTGAGGCCTAAGTCCATAATGTTCCAGTACTTTATGAAAGAAAAGTGAACCTGGAGGTCTGAAACCCCGGGTTACATGCTCAGCAAAGACGACAACTTCACCTTGACCCGGCTCAGGACGCACCTCCTCGGAGGCGCCGCGCCATTGGATTGCGTTCTTGGTCGGTAGGATCTACGCTGCCTCAAATTCTTGCAATTTCAACTCCGTAGCAACGGACTTGCCCCAGTCGGCCTTGATGTGTCGGGTAATCTTCTCCGGCACCGGCGCGCCAGTCTCGCCTTCCATCTTCTTCTTCCCACGACCTTTGGTTACAGCTTTGGGAGCCATGGTGGCCAAGCAAGATTTCGAGGAAAGATTGGAGAAATCAAGAAGAGTTGGAGCACGGGGTGGAGAGGAAAGTGGCGGAATAGCACGACCGAGGCCTGGATCTGGAAGAGCAGTGCCGGCGGCGGCAGGCTTAGCTAGTCGGGAGAGGTGGCGGCGGCGCTGTACGGGCGAGCTCCAGATCTAGGGTTTTCGGGTGCGTCGCAAGGAAGAAGAAGAAGTGGACCGGGATGGGAAAAAATGAACTCATTCACCGTGTCCCAGTATTTATAACCGCGGTGAAAACCCTAGGGGTAAAAAAGTAAATGCAAATGGATAAGGATTGTTGACTGGTGGTCAAATGGTCAAATGATGAGATAAAAAGAATATTCCCAGACAAGGGATGGACTCGAGGTTGATTGATGTTCTCACTAAGTGATTGCGCCACGAATTTAACTCGGTAAATGCTGGATGGGTTACAAAAAGAATGGCAAAAGAGACAGTCGGATGAAACAGAGCCAGTATTGTCTAACCCATAATCTTTTCTTTGAATATTTCTTATTTTCAGGAGGCTAACCCGGACAGCAAGGATAGCGGCTCACTCCGAGAGATGAAATTTGTATCCAGATGAGGAGCACGCAAACCTGGCGTCCGAGTTATCCTGGGGGCTACTGTTGGGGGATCATAACCTGGTAGGCCCATGAAGAGGGAAGCATGACCCGCCAGGCAGGAGGCCGGGCGAGGCCAGCTAACCATCACCATGGGCCGGGTTACACTAACGGGCCGGAGAGCTTGTCGGTAACCCGGCCAGTACAAGGAAGGTTTCAGAAGACCCGGAGGTGGTACACGTCATGGAGTCCAAGATTTGGAGTACACGCAAGACTAGACGAGATAGAGTAGGACTCCTAGTAAGGGTGTAACCCGGCCTTACCTTGTACGCGACCAGGAGACTCGGCACCTTTATAAGCCGGCTCCTAGGTCATAGAGTGATAAGCTGAAAGTTAGTCGTAGCACCCCTGTAACCTAATCTTGTAACTCGGCAATATCTGAGCTCGGGTTTCAAGATAACAAGCAAGCAGGATGTAAGTCTTTATCTCCTATGGAGAGGCTGAACCTGGGTAAACCCTTTTTCCCCGTAGAGCGTGACAATCTTCTGTACACCAGAGCTGCTATAACCCCCGACACAAGTTACCCCCTGATAACATCTGTCGTGATAATCCCACGACACAGATCAAACCGATCGAATACGTACACAAAAACTCATGCAGCGCGACATCTGGCAAACAGCGCAACAGCTAAGCTCGGGGTTAACTAACTCAGGAGTTTTTACCGTCAAATCAATGTATCTAGATTTTATAAATGGTCATACAAAATATCTTCGGAAATACATTTGGAAAATAAAGGTGCCATTAAAAATTAGGATTTTTATGTGGTTTCTACACCGAAGAGTTTTGTTAACAAAGGATAATCTGATTAAACGTAATTGGACCGGTCTTACTAAATGTTGTTTTTGTGATCAAGATGAAACAATACAACATTTATTTATATCATGCTCACTTGCCCGTGTAATTTGGCGGATTGTACACATAGCTTTCAATATCACTCCACCAACTAATATCACAAACTTGTTTGGGAATTGGTTAAATGGAGTTAACAAGAAAGACAAAACCCAAATAAGAGTGGGGGTTTGTGCTTTGCTTTGGGCCATTTGGCATGTTCGAAATGATTATGTGTTTAATAAGGCCAAAAATACATCTTTGCAGGTTATTCCTTTGGCCACGCACTGGATCCGTACGTGGTCATATCTCCAGTCGCAGAACCGTCGGCAGGACATGGATTTTGGGTGCAACCGTTTGGAGATGGTCGCGCAGGAGTTCTTCACCCAATTCGGTTGGCGATGTGCAAATAGATTAACATGTTGATGCATAGGTATTTCATGTTGCTTTGTATTTTTCGCTGGTTGATACATGTCTCAACTCTTTGTGATCCTTGAATTGTAAGACTGTTAAATTTTGAATAAAAGCAATAAAGGCCGTATGCATCATCCTGATGCAGAGGCTGGGTAGCTCCCCCGTTTCGAAAAAAAAAAGCTAAGCTCTCTTCTGTGTCGCAAATGGCTCATACAAGTCTATGCGATAAACGACGTCTACATCACGCATTTCCATATCATGAAATTGAAAGGATCAAGTCTTGTCATGACACCTGCGGTTCAGGATGCAAGTGGACAGGCCGCTGGACGTCCGCGTCCGTCCGTCTCGTTCCGCTAAGGCTAATTACATGTTTAGCGGACGCTCGCATCCGCCAATTGAATCGCCGCAGCGTCCGACGGACAGAGCGGATCAGCCACTGCCTACGAGCTAGCTACACAGGAAATAATCAAGGAGATGCTTGTACGTGGTGCATCGATCTCATGCTCTCAATTTCTTTGCAGTTTGCGAAATTCACACAACATGAATCGAGAGGTCGATGGGATCGAGCTTAGAAAAGGTAAGAAAACGCCTACTTCTCCAATCGAACAGATCGAAATAATATGGGAACGGGGATGGTAGGGGAAGAACCGGGCATGCTCCTCGCCCTGCAGATTGCTGTGGTAGGGGAATAGCCGAGCGGCCAGGTGCTGGCGGCGACAATCAATCTTCGGTGTTGTTGTACCATGTATGTGCGCTTGTGCGAGATGGAGACAGATTCTTCTCCTCCGAGCGGCCAGCTGCTAGCGGCGAGCCTTAGGTGAGGTCGGGGGCCGGGGGCGTCGCTCACGTCGAGGTCGATGGGGCTTGCAGGGGGTGGCCGAGGAGCCAGGCGGCAGTCGAGGAGCTAGGCGGCGGCCGACCAACCAGGAGCTGCGGCGGCGATCTGGTGCTAGCCAGGAGAGGGCGGACGGTCACGGACTGCAGTGGAGAAACAAACGATTTCCGCCAGGGCCGTCAAATTTCGGCGGCCTATCCGCTTAGCCGTTTTGGGCCCTGAAGCGGCCCGGACAGAGCGGACAGGCGGAATCCGTGTCCGTCTGCATCCTGACCTGCGGTGACACCTCCTCATTGCAGCACACACGTAGAACCGGTCGATAATCGCCGACTCCGAGGTCTCCATGGGGTCCACGATGGGTATGAGGATATTTCGTCCGCCTTGGCGTTCATTGCGCGCCTGACTTAGTGGAAGTTTCACGGTGGCTGTTGCTGTTGCTGTTCTACCATTGCTACATCTATCTATCTATCTATATATTAAGGCTGCCCAGAATTGGAGGCTGCCCAGAATTGGCTCCCAAGCCGCGGCCACGTCACCATTTTTTCGTGCGCCGTCGGATCCGGCCGATCAACGGCCACTACCAGCCGTGGTACTGCTCCCCGCTACAGTGTAACAGTAGCGGGGTGGGAGGACCTTTTTGAGATTAACGCAAAGTGCGGGGTTCTACGCGTAAAAAATCGAGGGACCTAATCACAAAAGCGTCCTCCCCTCTCTCCCCCGCACGGCCGGATGTCGCCGCCGCCGCCGCCGCTTCCCGCAGCCACGCGCTTCCCCGCACACACCGGAGACAGCACCGCGAACCTCCGTCACCCCGCCTCCGCCTCCTCGCCGAGATCGGCTGCCGGGGCGCCGCGGATGCGCGGGGATCGCCGCCGCCGTGCCGCGGTCCTCCGCCGCTCCCGCACGCCACTCGCGTCCGCTCCGGCGACCTAACGCGGGAGGCGCCGCCACCACTGGGCTCCCCACGTCGAGGCACACCGGATGAGCCCAGGCACGCGACCTGACCGCCGCGGAGCGCCGACGGCGACCACCGCACCGCCGCGGATCCGGCCTCCGCCCGATGACGTCATCGCCCACATCAGCACGCGCGTGGACTGGGCTGGGCCGATGTTGGGCCGTGGCCTGCGACAGCGTGGCCCAGCCAGCTCTTCCATTTTTTCCCTCCTTTTTCATTTTACCTTTCCAAATAAATATCAAAATAAATTCAAAAAAAAATGTAATACAAATGTTTGCAACAATTATGACTACCATTTAAAACATTCACACATTTTTTCTCACAACACTTCGAAAAATACAAACTGAAAATATTGCATAATAGATTAATTAAGGATTTATTTAACTTCTTTCAAGAACAATCATGTCTATTATTTAAAAATGCATCTTGCGTGTTCTTCCGAATTTAAATTTGGAAAAAAACTATTTCTTAAAGTTTTAAAATCATTGAAACACTAATTTTTAGAACGAAGTAAGTGGCAAATAAACATTCTGCAATATTTAAAATTTGTTTTTCTTGAAATATTTTAAGAAGGTGTGCTTGATTTTTTTTTAAATGGTGGGCATGTTCTGTGCCAACGCAACCTTCGCCGCCATTTCACCACCGTCGCAACCGCTCCAGCGACCAAAATAGAGCGGTGCCGCCGCTAAAGACCACCAAAAAATCAAACACTTCACAAATCTGAACTTTTTTTTACCTCGATACATCAAAATCCGAACACATTTTTAACATAGGAAATTCCAAATTTGAATTTCCTACACCGAGAAAATTACAAACATGACAATAATAACAACATAAACACAACAATAAGCAATGACTATTCACGGCGTACGATCAAAATTCAAGGTTGAGTACACGTTAAACCAAACAAATTTTAATGTCGACAATCAAATTTCAAAATTTGAATTTCTTACACCACATATACCAAACAAATATCAAAATAACCACAATATCTTAGCATTTCATAAACGTTAAAATAACTCAAATATAAATACCTCCCTAAATCATCATTCTAAAAAATATTTCAAATCATAAATTTTGTTTTAACTCCAATCAATTTAAATTTGACCAATTTTTCCCCAATTAAGACATTTTTCCAATCTAAAACATCATCGAAATTCAACATCAATGCGTCCACTCCGTCCCCCCCCCCCCCCCCCCCCCCCCCCCCCCTCAAATTTAACTATTTAACTATTTCCAAAATTCAAGAGAATTTCAACACTCACCACTTTACAAAAAAAAAAATCCAAGTCTACCTAAACCAACATGATTTCCCAATATGTACATTCCAAAATTGAATTATATCACGCACCCGCTACGTATAAATTTACGTATTTCAAGCATTCAAATGCCTTTAAAAACAAATTTACATGACTTCTAAATTTGAACAACTTCCCACATCTAAACAACCTTTCAGCTGTACACTTTATTTCCATTTTTCATAAATTACCAAAACATTCTAAAATCTTAAATACCCGTATTTCTAAATTTAAATTTTACTTACACACAAGCGGCATCGCCGCGAAAATTTACCTAGTATATATAAATTGCACGTGATCTTAGCAGATGTAGTATAGTGGGATGTGACTGTAAAATGGTGGATTCAGCGATTTCTATAGGGAGCACGTGAGATCTGTGAAAATACGAAGGAACGACTGTAAGAAACGGGTCAACAAAATTATGGTATGGCGAGGTCTTAGCAGTTGCACGACATTTCCAGATCGTTAACCATTGCACTCCAAAAACAAAGCAGCTCACCCCATAGAATTCAAGAGTCGACACAATCACAAAGCAGGTCTCCAGGTAAGAGAAAATAACGACCTCCGCTCAAAACGACCTAAATTTCAGACCGAAGATACAATCGGTGAAGTAGAAAAAATATGGTCCAACAGAAAAAACGAACAGAACAGAAACACATGCCTTACCAGCACCACGGTCCCGAATAAACAATTAAACACAAGCCACAGACAACACAGAAGAAAAACACCACTCGACCCACTAAACTGAAAAAAGCACCAACGGGACCCAAACATAAACGTGAACGTGAATAGCCTACTGGTGATGATTCAGTAAACACCGCTGCACATTCAACGGCACCAACAAGACCCAGAGACCTTCAATGCTGCCAGCACGACCAACGATGACAAGAGGAGAACGGAACAGTTATAAGAGCAAGTACAATAGAGTGACGTGTGCAGGTTATAAGGATTAAAATAATATATTTGTGCTTAGTTGGAAGAGAGAGAAGAGGATAGAGAAGAGGAGTGGACTCTCATGCTAGAGCTGGCTTAGTTGGAAGAGAGAGAAGAGAGTGTGCTCTCATGCAAGAGCCAGCTCTAGCACGTGCTCCTAGACACTTTGTGAGAGTGAATGGTGGGCCATGTATCAATAAAATAGATCATCTTTGTGTCTTACTATTGTATATGTTGGCTATAGAGATGGCTATAAATGACATGACATTGTCTTATAGTCAACACTTAACTCTACTATTGTAGTTGCTCTAAGCCGTAAGACGACCCCCGAAAAATACCACAGTCGGGTAGAAAATAAATACGACTCCCATAAAGAATCAGAACACCTCCCAATAAAAATAAGATAGATCTTGCTGCCCGGGGAGCGACAAACGTGCTGTAAAAGAAGAGCAGAAAAAATTCAGAATTTTTTTAAGAAAAATAAATGAATAAGCACACGCAACAACGGACGATAGAAAAGCAATGGACAGAAAAACAAAGAACAAACGAAAAGAAAAATGCGACAATAGAACAACAATAATAAACAACAAAGTAAGTCAGGAACACGTATATAGAACGGAAAAAGTAACCTCACAAGCAAACCCGAAGGAAAAAGGCGGTAAATAAACAACACACATAGCACCAACAAAACAGAGTCAGTCGGCCGACATAGTACAATCCATGGCCGAAAAACGACTAAGAAGAAAAAGCAAAGACGACTGGAAAAAAAGTACGACACCCGGGCAAAAAAGAGAACAACCCCATCTACAGCACACAAGCGCGTAAACCACGCAGACGATGTAAAACCAAAACAAACAATGGAAAGCAAGCGAATCAAAGACCCAAATGGGGAAAAAATCGGGGAAAAAACAGCCCAAGAAAGCACGATTCAACACCAACACACCTGAACAAAGACAAAACACCCACCCGTACATCAACAAAAGCAAGCAACAAAATAAAAAAAGGTGCACATGTCCATGGCATCAAAAACTTGCACGTCAAAATGACGACAAAAAAATAGCCATCAACCCAGCTCACATACCCTAAAAGAAAGAAAACCAAGGAACCCACAAACGCAACGAACGGACACAGCAAAAAGCATAGCCAAAGCAAGAAGAAAACAAAGAACAACAGATGGTTCGTAGCAACAGCACGCCTCAAGAAAAACGAACGGAGTAGAAAAGCCGAAAGAACAAAAAACAAGAACAAAACGAAGACGAACAGATAAATCAGGACAACGTGTCCTAAGAAAAACCAGCCAAAAGGAACAAATCAAACGGAGCTCTAAAGAAAAACCAAGGAGCAAGAACAAATCAAATGAGGAAGAAGAAAACCCACCAGCAAAACACGGGCTGGAACCGCTATATATATAAGGAGAGGTATAACCGAAGCAAAGAAACGCTTACACGCGTCCACAAAGAACCCTCCAGACGGCCACGGAGGCGGAACACGTCGAGATTGGATGGGCAGCTGGACGGTGCGGCCCAACAGGTGGCGAAGCGGCGAAAGGATAGGAACTAACGACCAACCCAGGCCCGCCCGCTAGCCGGCCACCAGACCGACGCAAGCCGACTGTGATCGCACAGCTATCCCGAAAAGCCGCAACGGGCGAGTCCACGCGTCGCGGCTGACTAAACCGCGCAGCCGACTGTAACATCCCCAAAATTATTATCAGGATTATGTTCCAAAAATGAGAGCCAACAAAAACTTTTGTTAATTTTATGTGTTGATCTCTTGCTGTTACTTGTGTGGTTTAATTCTTGTTGCTTGTGTTATTCCTTCTTGCTAGTGGTTTGTTGTTTGCTCTAAATAAAAGCAAGAAGAAAGTAAAAGAATTGAAATAACAAATAAAGCAAGAAAAATAAAAGTGACAATTGTGTCACACAAATTCTCCAAGAGGAGAAACAAAAATGGTTTCAAACAAAATGAAAGGAGAGGTTATATAAACTCTCCCATTTTTACTCCTATAACTTTTCCCTCTCAAAAATTTAATTAAAAAAACCTAAATTTAAATTCTATTTACTTCTTTATTAAATTCAAATCACAAAGTGTGCTATGTTGCACTTGTCAATTAAATTGCACCACAGCACCACAAACCTATATTTGGATATGTGAAACAAGTTATGAAAATAAATTTCAGAAATTCAAATTCAAATTTGGCTCAAGCATTTCGTCGAACACATTGCAGTCATGCACTGTGTTCTTCCCCATTTCATCCAACCCGAAGATCAATTGATCAAATTCGGGTGTTGTTCGTCGAATTGATGCTGGCAACCTCTTTCTCTCCTCTCCCCGAACTCGCCGCGCTCAAGAAATCGAAGAGGGGAGGATGGCGTCGACGAGAAGTGTCGGAGGGGACACGCTCCGGCGAGCACGCGCCATGTCGCGCAAGTGGCCGTGGCATGGCGATGCCGCGTTGCTCAGCTCCGTGCCCCCCCTCTCTCTCCCTCACCTTGCTGCCCCCTCTCTGGCCGCACCGCAGCCCGCAGGAACCCGCCTCCGCCGGAGTGACGCCGTGTGCAGTGCGCGCCGCGCACCGCCCGAGCGTTCCCTGGCTGTCCCACTCGCGAGCACGCTCTGCTCGTCGACACGCACTCGACCTTGCTCCCTGCCACTCCCACATCGTAGCCGCACCTCCACCGCCCCTACGGCGAGCGCACGTCGCCCCTGGAACCGCCCTGCTCCGAGTCCACCGTGCGCCGCCGCGGGTGCATAAATACCCCACCCGTGCCCGAGCTCTCCACACCCCGCACCACTGCCTTCACCCCTCTCCACTCCTCTGTGCACCGCCAGGAGGGCGGAGCCACTCCCTCGAAGCTCCAGTTGCCCGTGAGCTTCCTCGACGCTCCGCCGTGTCCGAGGTAGACGAAGCACACGGCCGTGCCATGCTGCTGCCCCATTCCCCTCTCTGACCCCTACACTTTGCTCACCATGGACACCGCCCTCACCGCCGCCTTTTCCTTGATTGTTTCGTGCACCAGAGCGCCCGCAGGAGCTTGCCGGAGATCGTGGCCGTGCCGTGGAAGTCTGACGCCTCGCCATCGCCACTGCAGCCCTCCCCAGCAAGTACAACTCGCACCACCGCCTTCCTCGAGCCTCCGTAGTTCTCCAGCACCCTCCCCGAGCCTTCCCAAGCCCTCTAGGTGAGCTTCCCGTGCACCTCGCCGTCGCCGGAGCTCCGGCGTCGCCGTTGTTCTGTCGACGATGAACTCGAGCTCCAGGAGCCGTTGGATCTAGATCCAACGGTAACTTACCGCTTCGGTTAGGCGTTAGGCTGACGGGCTGACCCCACCCGTCAGCATTTTATTCAATTCCCAGCACACACTGAGTCACTGACTCGTGGACCCCACATGTCATACTTTTCAAATTATCCAGAGCAATTAGATTTTCGAATTTAGTTTTCTCTGGAAATTTCAGTACTGGACCCAACTTAGAAAATCAATATCTCAAGATTTAGGAATCCAAATAAATCAAACTCAATTGTTCTGGAAAGCTTATGAAATTGTTTAACAAACACAATTGGTCTCATGCCACTTAATTAAATAGTTAAAAAGTATTATTGAAAATGCCACAGAAGGTTTAAAATCTAAACTTGTTTGTTTCTTATACTCTGTTAGTCCAAATAATTCCAAACCAATTTTGATAGCTTAGTACTGCCTGGTATTAGCTCTCCTAATTTTGGTAGAATTAATTAAGCAGTATTAATTGTTGACTTTAAGATAAACCCTTCTGGACTAAAATAAACAAATATGTTCATTGGTTGACCCAAATGAGTTAGGACCAATTTTTTTAGCTCACTTATAGCCATGTTTAGTTACCTATAAAAGGGTTTAATTTTTGGAGCAATAGAATTTAAATGGTAGCTAAAACTTGATTATTAAGCTACTGGATTCAATCCAATGTGTAGGGAGTTTGGTAACTCCAATTGATCCAATTCAAATTGGGTTGTCTTCTACACATCAGTAGCTTTCTATAGAAATTTAGTTTGTATTTTTGTGACCAACAGAACTCAAGTTGTGGAATTAAACATGAATAAATAGTTTCTGCCATAATTTGGACTTAATTAAATAATGTTTAAATTCAACTTTTGAAAACCAAATTGTGTGGCTTGATGTGTGCAGTAGCTTATTGTGATGTTTATGATTGATGTGCTGAGATGATGGCTTGTATAGCTTAGTGATTGTTTGCATTGTCTGTTTATTAATTAGACGAAAACGTTGTCGGATATATCGAGGAAGGAGAGTTTGCTGAAATTGAAGAACAAGAGCAAGACCACTTTGCCAAGCAAGGCAAGCTATTCTCTGAGCTTGCACTACAAACGTATGCATCTACTTTCATAACATGTTTTACCCTCAAGGCAAGATTTATAAAACCCATTTCAAAAGTATATGGAAATTATTTTGCCACCTATGTAGAACTACAAGATAGTTATATCAAATTATAGGATGGGAAAAACAACTGTGTTTTATTCAAAACTCCTTTGAAATTATTTGTGAGATTATGAAATACCGAGATGTCAGTGTTGGAATGGAGAAGTGGAAAAATGGTGATGTTTATGAAAAATGCACAGTGTGTCCTTGTACTTACGTCAACCATCCGATACCCTGTGCGACCACATCCACCACATATGGGAAAAGGGCGTAGTCATATAATTTGCTCATATTAGTATGGGATTCCTCAACAACGAGGATGACCTCGTTCCATGAGGGGATGGTCACGGCGACCTACCCCCTGACCTGGGTCCTGGCATCTGAGGATGGGGATTGAAGGGTTCGCTCACCGGGCAGAACTACGAGTCCTCACACTTAGGTTTCCCGACGGGGAATCTGGACTGGGTGTCGATGGAAAGGATGATAATTTCGTAGCAGTAGTTTCGTCGTATCGGCATTTTGGATAGGAGACGGGGTCCTGCTAGCCGAGGGTGAACGTAGGGCAAGAAGGTGGACGTCGTCAAGGTCGGGATTGTACACGGCGGTTTACCCAGCTTCAGGCACCACGGCGGTGGCGGTGCCCTACGTGCTGCTATAACTCACTATAAGGCAATATCGCCGTGAACAGGTTACAATGAGTTGGTTGTCTATCAAAGAGTTGCCCTAAAGGCGTCCCGAGGTCCAGCTTATATAGGCGGCTGGACCTAGGGTTACAAGGTGAATACGTATCCAGCAAGTATACGGAGTCCTAAACCTAGCCGGCAAGTATGCCGCCTTCCGTCTTGGTCTTGGTGGCTTCATGGGCTTCAGTCTTGGGCCTCCTCCTTGCCGGCATCCGCCTTCCTTGGTCGTCAGCTATCTGGGCCGCCCGGTAGGCAAAGCCTTCACCACCACTGCGGGCCACCCTGGACTAGCCGGATTGATCCATGCTGGTGATACCCCTAGTAGGTATATCCCCAACATTAGCCCCTGGGAGGGTTCGAGTTCTTCAGGCGCCGTCTTCTTTGTCGGCAACGTCCGCCTTGTCTTGTAAGCGTCTGAAGAGCTTGAAGCATTCCATAGTTGAAAGTAAGCGGCGGTCCGCCTAAAGTAGTCGGACAACTTGCCGCCATCATGGGAAAGACGGCCTGACCATTGTCAGGAATCTTCCTGGCACCAGTCTTGTCAATTGACTAGGCTCGTCAAATGTTGACGGATGACGCCATGCAGTCCACGACAGTTTGGACTTGGGCATGCGTCATGATGGTTTCTCCACCACGCACAGAAATCGGAGCGAGGCCGCAGACGCCGTTGCCACGACGTGCAAATCGTGGGCACGTGGCGGAAATCTCGCGTCCCCCTAATTTTAGGCACGGATCTTGGCGCGTGGGGATAAATACCCCAAAGGGCACATCGATGCACTTCTTCCTCATTCGCACACCCACCGTGGCCTCCTCACCTTCCCGAGCTCAACTCCTCCTCGAACTCAACTCCGGCGAGCACGAGCAGCGCCCTCTCCCCAAATGGCGAGCACTCAGCAGGATGCGGCGGCGACGGCGGCACTGGCTGCGGCTCTCGACCCCCGCCGGATCTGGATCTGTCCAGCGGCGGCGGCGGTGCCGCAGGCGCATCGACCTCTCCCGCGGCCACCGTGGCCACGGGCGGGGTTTCTACTTCTTCCCCAGCTCCGACGGCGCCTGCACCGCCGCTCCAACTTTCCCCTCCCATCCCTCGCGGCTACCAGCTCAGAGGCCGCGGCGGAATCTGCCGCCGACGAGGATGACGACGTCGAGGAAGAGGAAGAGGCTGGAGACCTGGGTTCCAGGTACTGGCTGCCGTCAGTTATGACGTCAGCATATCTGAAGGAACTGGAGGAAGGCGGATACATTCCGCCAAAGACGGAATGCTCCTGGAGGGTTCCAGGCGACGAGGCGGTGCCTGACCCCCAAGACGGCGAGCGTGTCATGTTGGCTTCGCATAGCCTTCGCGGTATGTCTCTGCCGCTTTCCGCCTTCTTCTTGGCGGTGCTTAGTTTTTATGGGCTGCAGCCACACAACATAGCGCCCAACAGTATTCTAGTGCTAGCCGGCTTCCAGGCTTTGTGCGAAGGGTACTTAGGCATAGCTGCGTCCATAGAGCTGTTTAAGTACTGCTTCCTGTGCCGCCGGCAAACCATACCAGGCGGCCACCTAGCAACCTGCGGTAGTGTTACGTTCAACTGCCGCCAACCCGACTGGTACCCAAAAATACCATACATCGAGTCGGTGAAGCACTGGACCAGCACTTTCTTTTACTGCAAGGACATCCCGACACCTGGCAGCACGCAAGGGATGCCAGCCTTCGTCAACGGTCCGCCAACCCACAAGGCTTGCTGGACAGCAAAAGTGCCGCTCAGCAGCTTGCCGAAGAACTTCGTGTTGCCGTTAGGCGGATCGAGTTCTTGACGAAGACGATGTTGGCTCCACGACTTGACGGAGTTGACACCGTCATCTGCTGGGTGTCGAGGAAGATTATGCCTCTCCGCCATCGCCCACTGAAGATGTGCGAGTACAAGGCGGACGACGCCGGCAACAGCACCCTTGATCAGGATGCCTTGGAGTACCGGCTTAGAGAGCTTATCAAGCCTCTGTCGGTGAAGGCGGCTGAAGGCGTCGCCATGTTCACTCATAACAACCCAGCCCCAGCGGTAAGTGAAAGCTACTTTGTTATTTCACTAACATCCTTGCCCACTAGGTACTGAATTAATATTGTCTTGCTTCCTTTTCAGCTACAAACCTTGGGAGAGGACGAGCTGGCCCCAAACTGGTATGATACAGGTGCCAGCAAGTCGAAGAAGCGCAAGCTGAGCTCCTCCACCAAGGATTTGGAGAAGAGGAAGAAGGCGGCCACCTCTGCCGACGCAGAGGATGAGACCGTGGGGAACGTTCCCTTGAAGCGGTTAGCAAACTTTGGCTTCCCTGACTTGGATATTTTAATATGTTTGTGCTGACAAACTTGCATGTTTCTGCTTACAGAGGCAAGCCTACCATGCCCAAACTCCGCTCCAACTTGAAGATTGCTGCCGGCAGGGGCAAGCCACCACGTTCTTCTCCAGCTGCTGCGCCGACAACGCCCACAGTTGGCGTTCCCGTGGTTGTGTGCCAGGGAACGTACACAGCTGCCGGTACCGCAGAGGCGGCTACAGAGAAGATGGCGGGCAAGAAATCAGTTGCCGGCATAACTTTTTCCAAGACGGCTGAAGCTTCGGCTAGTGATGCCGCTCGATTTATCGCCATGAAGCAGGAGATGGATGACCAGATGGCGGCCGAACAAGGCGGATCGTCCACTCATCCTGGCTCCCAACCTGGCAAAGGGTTGCAAGACCCCCGGCAAACACTGAAGACCATGCGTGACGGTACCCGCAACTGGTACGCACACATGGACGAACTCCACGACACCCTGCACGGACAACTTGAGGTAAAATAGCCTATGGTCCCAGCCCCCGAGCACTTTGGCGGCTGAAAAATTTAGCCGGCAAAGTGGTCTCGTTGACTAAATAGCGCTAACCATAATGTTGCTTTCGTGCATGCAGGCCGTTCTTGCTTCCAATCTTGAGCTATTTCGTGCTCAAGAGATGAAGAAGAAGGAATGCGAGGAACTGCAGCAGGACGTGGAGTTGAAGAACGCCCAAATTGCGAGTTTGGAAGAAGCTCGCAAGAAGGATGAAGGTGACAAAGCTTTCTTTGCCTTCTTTTCGTCCGACTTCTTTTCCTTTTCCGACAAGTATTTTAGTCGTCTTTTCTTTTTATTTGTAGAATTATTAAACACTGCGCAAGATATTCTCAAGAACTCCACTGACATGCAAGCTTTGATGAACGAAGCTGCAGATCTTGCCGGGCTGGTGACCAAGCTGAAGGCGGATCACGCCAAGGAGCTGGATGATCGTGCGTTGGCTCATGCTGCCGAAGTTAGCAAGTTGACTGGACAACTTGAGGCCATGAGCAACAACCTTGACCAGGTGAACAAGAACGCCAAGGAGCAGCAGGACCAACTGTCAAAGGCGGTCCAGCTAGCCCAAGAAACGCTTGAGAACCATCTGGATGAGGTCAACGCCATCCACGACCATGTCTTGGGTATGCCTCCAGTCCTTCATTTTTGTCACCTTGCTTTCTTGATACTTGAAGCTGCAGTGTGTAACTTTGTGTTTGTGCAGTGCCGGCTAGCTGGGAGATGACCTGGCCACAACGCCGCGCCTTGCTCGGATCTTGAAAATTGGCGAAATCGTCAACCAGATTGTCGGCGCCGGCAAATCATTTGCCGCCAAGTTCTACCCTGGGGAAGACGGCGATCCCGTCATCTTCGATGCTCTGCCGGAGTTGCTGGAGAAGGCGACAGCTGAACACGACAACACACTACGCTCAGCAGCACGAGGCGGTGCCAAGTTGGCATTGGCGATGACGGCGGCGTGGTACCCGGAGGCTGATATTCATCAAGTCACCGAGTACTTCCCCACCGAAGACGAAAACAGCCAAGCCATCGTGATGCAGGACGTGCTGCGGTCTGTTCGCGGCTATGCGACCCGGGTTGCCAACATGGTTGACATCCGCAAGTTCTACAAGGAACACCCGGACCCGCATGTTGCCGTTGCTGATCCCTCCTTGGCAGATCCTGAAGCTTCCCGCGGCGAAGAAGGCGAAGCCGGAACCGACAAGCGCAGCCCCAAGGATGGCGGAGCCAGCCCCAAGAATGCCGGCGTTAGCCCCCAGGATCTCTCCACCAGCTCTACGAAGGCGGCAATCCCTTAGACTTCCTCCTGCAAAGGCAGCACAAAACACTGCGTTAATCTGTTAACGCATAAAACTTTATTTTGGGTTGTAAATATTTATGGGCCAACTTTTATGCTACACTTGGCGGTAGGCTTACTTAAGTGGCCCGCCTTAATATGTATCTCGCCTGCATGTTTAGCTTTTTCATATGTTGGCGGAACCTCATCTTAGTTACTTTAGCTGAGCCAACCAGGTGCAATACCAACTAATTTAGACTCAGAGACCAAAGCCAGCATGTTGGTGCCAACGACATACTACTAGGCGACCCACATACAAACAGACAGATAAGCATATTAGGCGGTGCAAAGATTGTTTGCGTTTTTAGCCGGCAGACGGCAAATGTCAAAAAAGTTTGGACCTTAGCACGGAGCAAAACTTATTTTATTTGGTAACTTTTATGACAACAGATATATGATTGCGAGAAAAGACAAAAGATGGCATGATCCCAAAACTGAATGAGCAAACCACAGACTTTTATTTCATAATCATATAGTACTTATTACAATGTGGAAATTGCTAAGTGTAAAAAGGACGTAGCTGCTCAATGTTCCAGGGTCGCTTGGTTTCTTCGTACTTGTCGTCAACCTTCCTTTTGCGCTTGCGACCTCGCTTCTTCTTGTATCCGTCACGTGCATCGACCAAGTAATAAGAACCATTGAGCAACACCTTACTGACCACAAAAGGTCCTTCCCAAGGCGGGGATAACTTATGCAAGCCCTTTCTATCTTGGATTAGGCGGAGAACCAGGTCACCCACTCTAAAACTTCTTTGCCTCACCCTTCTGCTGTGATAACGCCTCAAACTTTGCTGATAGATGGCGGATCGCGCAAGGGCAACATCTCGTTCTTCATCAAGTAGGTCAAGGCCATCCTGTCTTGCATCTTCTGCGTCCTCCTGGACGTAGGCTTGGATTCTGGGAGAATCGTACATCATGTCGGTTGGCAACACTGCTTCTGCGCCATAGACTAAGAAGAAAGGAGTAAACTTGGTTGATCTGTTTGGAGTTGTGCGTAAACTCCAAAGGACAGACTGCAATTCATCCACCCAAGCCCCAGCCGCTCTGTGCAATGGTACTTCGAGACGTGGTTTGATTCCTTGTAGGACTAAACCATTTGTACGCTCTACTTGACCGTTTGCTTGCGGATGCGCGACGGAGGCTAGATCTAGGCGGATACCATGCTTATAACAGTATTCCTCGACTTCGCCTTGCGACAAGTTAGTGCCATTGTCGGTGATAATGCTATGAGGCACCCCGAACCGAGAGATTATTCCCCACAGAAAGTTTGCGGCTGTGGCGCCGTCTAGCTTTTTGATAGGCTTAGCTTCAACCCATTTGGTAAACTTGTCTACAGCCACAAGTAAATGTGTGTAGCCACCAGGCGCCGTTTTAAACGGACCAACCATGTCCAAGCCCCAGACTGCGAAAGGCCACGTGATGGGTATTGTTTTAAGCTCTTGAGCCGGCATATGTGATTGTCTGGCATAAAGTTGGCAGCCCCTGCACCTTTTAACAATGTCTTCTGCATCTTGCTTGGCTGTCAACCAATAGAAACCTTGTCGGAAGGCTTTTGAAACAAGGGCGCGTGAGAAGCATGATGTCCACATACGCCGGCATGTATCTCATCCAACAATTCTCTGCCTTCTTCGGGCGAAATGCAGCGTTGGTAAACACCAGTGGTGCTACGCTTGTACAATTCACCTTTGATTATTGTAAATGCCTTGGCTCTTCTTATTATTTGCCTTTTCAAAACCTCATCATCCGGTAACTCCTGATTGATCAGGAAGTCCAAATATGGCGTCGTCCAATCCGGCTTTACCAAGTAGACGGCATAGCTAGCACTATCAACTGGTTCTGCCGACTCTGGGTCAAGGAGGTCTGCTCCTTTAATTGACGGCTTGTGTAGGTGTTCCAGGAAAACATCTTTTGGTACCTTTTTGCGTTCAGATCCCATTCTGGCAAGTGTATCTGCCGCCTCATTTTGAGTTCTTGGGATGGCGGACCTCGTAGCCTAGAAAACACTTGGCGAATTCGTCAACGGTAGCTCGATATGCCGCCATTGTTTCGCTCTTTGTGTCCCAAGTACCACGTATCTGTTGCGCCACCAAATCTGAATCTCCGTAGCAGAGGACACGTTGGACGCCAAGTTCCTTGGCAATGTGTAAACCATGAAGGAGAGCTTCGTATCAGCAACATTATTAGTTGCCTTGAAGTGTATTTGTAACACATAACTAAGCTTGTCTCCTTGAGGGTTTCTTAAAACAATGCCAGCCCCCGAGCCCTGGAGCATTTTTGATCCATCAAAGTGCATGATCCAGTATGCATCTTCAGGGAGAGGTACTTCGTCCATGGCCTCCGTCCAATCAGCTACGAAATCTGCTAAGGCTTGAGACTTAATGGCCGTTCTGGGCTTATACGAGATGTCGAAGGCGGCAAGTTCAATGCCCCATTTGGCAACGCGGCCTGTTGCATCTGTATTATTGATGATATCCCCCAGAGGTGCCTTGCTCACCACGGTTATTGAATGTTCCTGGAAGTAGTGCCTTAACTTCCTGGCGGCGTAAAAAACACCGTAGACCAATTTCTGGTAATGCGGATAACGCTGTTTTGAGGCGGAAAATACTTCACTGATGAAGTAAACCGGACGTTGTTCCGGCAAGTCTGAAATTTCCGTCTTGCGTTCCACAACCAGTACCACACTAACAACTAAGTTAGTTGCGGCAATATAGAGCAGCATTGGTTCCTGCGAACGAGGAGCTGCCAAAATTGGAGCAGACGTTAACGCGTCCTTGAGTTGCTGCAAGGCGGCGTCTGCTTCGTCTGTCCACTCGAAGTTGTCGGATTTCTTCAGAAGCCGGTAGAGAGGCAGCGCCTTCTCACCAAGACGGCTAATGAAACGACTGACGGCAGCCGCCGATCCGGCAAGTCGCTGCACGTCCTTCAGGTCCTTGGGCCTGGATATGTTGAGGATCGCTTTGATTTTTTCTGGATTCACCTCTATCCCTCGTTCGGAAACGATAAAGCCAAGCAATTTGCCGGCAGGAACCCCGAAGACGCATTTTTTCGGGTTGAGTTTCATCCTGTATACCCGGAGGCTATCAAAGGTTTCTCTCAAATCATCAAGCAAATCTGCCTTCTTTCTTGACATGACGGCAATGTCGTCAACATAGACGTGAACATTGCGGCCAATTTGCTCGTGAAGGCATCTTTGCATACACCGCTGATACGTTGCGCCGGCATTTTTTAGACCGAAGGGCATCGTGATGTAGCAGAAGGTCCCATAGGGTGTAGTGAACGCTGTTTTGATTTGGTCGGATTCTCGCATTTTGATTTGGTGGTACCCGGAGTACGCATCCAAAAAGCACAGCAGCTCGGAGCCGGCTGTGGAGTCTATGACCTGATCTATACGAGGCAAAGCAAAGTGGTCCTTAGGACAGCACTTGTTCAAACCGGTATAATCAATGCACATTCTCATTTCCTTATTAGGTTTTGGAACCATTACAGGATTTGCCAACCAATCAGTGTGTACTACCTCCCTAATGAACTTGGCTTCTTGCAACTTGATGATCTCCTTCCCTATTGCTGTCCGCTTCTTCTCACCGTAGCGTCTTATTCCTTGCTTCACTGGTTTGGCTCCTTCGTAGACGTTAAGAGAATGCTCGGCAAGTTCCCTCGGGACACCTGGCATGTCGGCTGACGACCATGCAAAGATGTCCTGATTCTCACGGAGGAACCTGACGAGCGCGCTTTCCTATTTGTCGTCCAAGCCAGCCCCTATGGTGACTTGCTTGGAGCTGTCACCTGGGACCAGATCCGCCTTCTTTGTGTCTTCGGACGCCTTGAAAGTGTTCTTTTGCTCAGCGGTCTTTACATGCTCCGGCAACTGTGATGTATCGAGCTCTTTCTTCAACATGGCTAACTCCTCTGCGTGGAGGACTGCCTCAGCGAAGGCGGCATTGCCACGCTCACACTCCTTTGCTTTCTTGAAGTTGCCACTGATGGTAATTGTACCATTGGGTCCCGGCATCTTCAGCTTGCTGTATATGTAACACGGGCGAGCCATGAATTTGGCGAAAGCTGGCCGTCCAAAAATGGCGTGGTAGGCACTTTTGAAGGGGACTACTTCGAACCTGAGATACTCCGAGCGGTAGTTTGTCTCAGGCCCAAAAGTAACCTCCAATCTGATGCTTCCCATTGACTTGCCTTGCTTTCCCGGAACAATGCCATGAAACTTGACTTTGCTATAGTCAAGCTGGCTTTCCGACAAGTTCATGCGCTTCAGAGTGTCCGCGTAGATGATGTTGAGGCTACTGCCGCCATCCATCAACACCTTGGTGAGCCTGAAGTTATCGACAATAGGGTCGACGACAAGGGCGTATTTGCCGGGGTGAGGAACGTGATCTGGATGATCATCTCTATCCCAGTTATTGGCTCCTCTGACCAGTCTAGATACTGGGGAACGTCTGGTACTGTGGCGTTTAGCTCGCGCATCTCCGCCTTTTCTTCTTTTGCCGAAGGAGTGCCCAGGAAGCACACCAATTGGCCATGTACCTTGGGATATTTCCTTTCTTTACGCATCAGCTTGGGTTCCTCATCCTCTGACATGGACATAGCCCCATCATCGTCTTCCTTCTTTGTCTTCTCAGCCTTTTTGCTCTTTTTTGATTTCCAGCCAACCTCGGGGTCTTTCTTGAAGTCCTCCATGAACCGGCATTCCCCTAATGTGTGGTTGACTTTGCCTAAGGACGCGTGGATTGGGCAAGGCAAGGCTTTCGCCTGATCATACGTCAGGCGCTGCTTGCTGGAGCCGCCATCTTTACCCTTTCCTTTCCACTTGCGGTTGCTGCCTTTGCCTTCGAAGGCGGCGGCGACCTCGTTTGATGGTCCGGCTTTGTCATCCTGGGGAGCCTTGCGTTTGTGACTTGCTCGCCTGTTTGGCGCCATATCATGTGCGCCATCTCCATCGCGTGCATCGTCATCCGCCTGTGCGTACATGGCTGCTACTTCGAGCATGACTCCGAGATCCTTGACTTGCATGCGTACGAGCTTATGTCTGAGACTTGAGCCCTTCAGGAGGCCGTGGTGAAGGCATGGATTGCTTGATTGTCGTCTACGTTCTCGCAGCTTGCCTTTGTTTGAATCCACCTTGCCAAGAAGCTTGTAGCTGTTTCATCTGGCTTTTGCACGCAACGAACCAAATCTGTGTATGTATTGGGTCGCTTGTACGTGCCTTGGAAGTGCTGCGTGAACACCTTTTCCATGTCATGCCAGCTATGAATGCTTTTCTCCGGCAAGTTTTCGATCCAGCTTCGGGCTGTCCCCTCCAACATGAGGGGAAGGAAGCGTGCGCGACGAGGCCATTGCCTCCAGCAATTTCAACTGCCAGCGCGTAGTCCGACAACCATGAGTTTGGCTTGTCCGCTCCATTGTACCTTTGATGAGTTTTTGACACTGACGTCATGTCTCTGGGTACTTGAACGTTGCGGATGGCTGGGCCAAAGCACTCAGGTCCTAGATAGGCATCTTGCTTTCCAGCCTTGATGTCATTGAGACGATGTCTCGCGTCTTGCGGACTGAGCTGTTTGCCAGATCTATCAGCATGTGGCTCGTCCTGCGCTGCCCGGCTGTGCCTAGGCTCATTGTTGTGTCCCCGGCTTCCGCCTTCGTGCCTGGGCACTGGTGGTGGGGACTGTGTGCGGTCCCTGCTTCTTCTTGGCGGCGGGGCATCGTCGCGGTTGCCGCCACCCTTGGCGGCTGCTTGCTGCCCCTGCTTCCGCCTTCATCCCGCCTAGGCGGAGGAGGTGAGGCCTTGCGCCTGTTGCCGGTCCTGGATGCCTCATCACGCTGCCTTTTTGGAGGTGGTGATTTGCGTGGGTCTTTCTCCTTGTCCTTCCCTTTTCCGTGGCTACTGGACCGGACGGATCTTCTGGGTTGCCACCGGCCGCAGCTTTGCAAGCGTTGGATTTTGATTCCAACTTTCCTCCCCTTGCGTCCGCCATGTCGGCGCGAGAATCAGCACGGGCCTGCTGCTCTAGAGCTTTGTGAGCAAGGATCGATGCGTAGTAGATCTTCTCGTCCTTGTCATAGTCATCATTGTTGAGGATGTCCAAGGCGGCGCAGTGTTGAGGACAGGTGTTGCGAGGATGACGTCCCCGTTCTTGTCCTTACGCTGCGGCGCTGTAGCCCACTCGAAACCAAGCTTTTGGGCAGGGGATTTGAAGGTGTCATGATCCCTGCCTTTCCTACCTCTCTTCTCCGCCACTTGTCCTGCCGGCTTGGGCAATGGGGTGGTGGTGAAAAGATTACGCTTGGGGTCGCACTTGGCAGTTATCTTGGCGTTTTCCTCCTTGGCTTCGTCGAGGAGGCTCTGGACCTCTGCTTGCTTGCTTTTGAGGTACTCAGTTTGCTCCACCAAGGTGTTCCGAAGTTTCTCCAAATCAGCCGGATTGGTTTTGTCGTTTACCGGCGTGTGAAGAACTTCCGCCAGAGCCGCCATGCTTCCTATCTTGCTGGGCTCGCCCTTCTCCAGATTTTCTTCTTTGGAGCCCCAGGAGGCTCTGGAAACTGTGGATCGGTTGCCGGGGTCCCCAGGTTGGCGGCGTCAGTTGCCGCCTTCTCTGAAGCTGCGCCGGTGACATCCGCCACAAAGATCTGCTGCATGTTGACGGAAGAGCCCGTAGCCGCCTCAGATGGCGGAGGATCAGGTGTAATAAAACACTTCTTGACCCGTTGCTCAAACATGCTGGCAGAATCTTCTTCGGAATCAGAGTCTACGTTGACGTGAACGGTAGATCTGGATCCGGCATCCGACATCACATCATCCTGGAGTGCAGGAAGAATAGATTCGGGATCTTGACTGTTGGGCTGGGAGTCTGATCCCAGTCCCGTCATGCCGACAAAGTGTAGATCTGAATCTGCGGACTCCTCAGAGGAGGCAAACTCAGATCCGTCTTGATTGTAGGGCGGGTGGGATGGCGAATAAATTCGCGGCAACCCATACGCCTCAGAAGTGTAGCCGATGAACACATCGACGCCGCCAAACGGCACAACTCCGCATCCGACAATGTAGTCGTCTGCGGGGATGTAGGACTCGTCGCAGCTGATGTAGTGATTGTCGCCGTAGCGAACAGCGCGGCCGACGGCGATTGTTTCGCCGATGCCGCCAAGAGTTCCCGCCTGGAACGTGACGCCTGACGCCTTAGGCCCCACGGTGGGCGCCAACTGTCGTCGTATCGGCATCTTGGATAGGAGACGGGGTCCTGCTAGCCGAGGGTGAACGTAGGGCAAGAAGGTGGACGTCGTCAAGGTCGGGATTGTACACGGCGGTTTACCCAGCTTCAGGCACCACGGCGGTGGCGGTGCCCTACGTGCTGCTATAACTCACTATAAGGCAATATCGCCGTGAACAGGTTACAATGAGTTGGTTGTCTATCAAAGAGTTGCCCTAAAGGCGTCCCGAGGTCCAGCTTATATAGGCGGCTGGACCTAGGGTTACAAGGTGAATACGTATCCAGCAAGTATACGGAGTCCTAAACCTAGCCGGCAAGTATGCCGCCTTCCGTCTTGGTCTTGGTGGCTTCATGGGCTTCAGTCTTGGGCCTCCTCCTTGCCGGCATCCGCCTTCCTTGGTCGTCAGCTATCTGGGCCGCCCGGTAGGCAAAGCCTTCACCACCACTGCGGGCCACCCTGGACTAGCCGGATTGATCCATGCTGGTGATACCCCTAGTAGGTATATCCCCAACAGGTAGGATCCTATACTAGCATGAGCAAAGGACAGGCTATGGTCGGCGCTTACTTCGCATACACCCTGTATGGCGAGACGTGGCGGACACGATGAGCTGCCGGATGGATGTGGGATAAAAGCGTGCTACCTCTGCAGAGGGTTAAAACTATTCGAATAGCCGAGTCCTCGGATATGGACAGTTGGGAGACCCTACTTTGACCATGTGCAAGTTTTGAAAACTTTTAAGTCAAAAAGAAATTGAAATGTGGTGTTGTGACACAACTATACCAAATGGAGTGGTATGAGTTGTTGGAATAAATGGACTATGGTGAGCTATGGTCAGGAAAAGTAAGGGTTTTGGAGAAACAGATAAAATGGTGGTTTCTTTAAAAAGTGATTATAAAACTCTTCTTACTTTTTCAATAAAGATATAGAGATGTTTTAAACAAACAAAAGTTGTAAGTTAAAATAGAACTAGTGCATACTCATGTTGGGGTAGTTTGCGAGTACATTCAAATGTACTCATATTGGTTTCGCCCCTGGCTATTGTCCTAGCCAGACTACGAGGAGGAGCACTACGCCGAGCAGGAGTATGGCGACTTCTATGCGAACTAAGGATCTCCACAAGTCAGCTGCCTGTCGGGTTGTCATCGCTAGAATATGATGTACTACGCCGTAGCTTCCGCTGATATATTTGGTTTGGCCCATGAAGGCACCTATGTAAGAACTTGGTCTAAGTGACCATTTATGTAAGACTTTTAATTCGGTTTTGTAATGGATGTAAACTTTGGTATCTAATTCGGATTATGTGCAACGACAGACTGATCACGGGATCGTTGTGTTAAGCATAATCGGGTATTTCGGACAGCTAGTCCGGGTCCCCACAGACTTGGTATCAGAGCCATCCTGACTTTAGAAAACCTTAGTTAGCATGGTCGTTTGTCAAAAGTTACAAAAAGATGAATTTCTAAAGAAGAAAGGAATGAAGTATTTTTGAAAACTGCGCCCCAGCGTCAGCGAGCCCAGCCCGTGTGGAAAATGTCCGCGCGCGCTCGACACGACTCCGCGCGGGAACGCGCGTGTGTAGAAACCATGCGCCGTGCGGACTTTGCCACGCGCGGTCTCGGGAGGACAGGTGTCGCGCGCGTAAAAATCGGGCGGAAGCCCAAAAATCGGAGAAAAATTAAAAGCTACAACTCTTAGTATATAGAGTTATATTATAGGCTACAATACAGTATTTGTCTCATCTAGTTTGTATTAAAAAAATGTCTAAAATAAAAATAAAATCACGGGACGCGCTTTGGAACATACGGGGCTCTTGCATCATCTCGCTACCCCTAAACATGCACCCCCGCGTAAATACAGGACAAAACATTTCTTCCCCCTCCCTCCGTCCCTGCCGTTTATTCTCCCCACCCCACCGCCCAAAAAAGCCCTAGCGGCGACTGCGAGGATGGCCCGCAAGAAGCTGCGCGTGCCGTCGCCGTCGCCGCCACCACCGACGCCTCCAAGGGAGGAGCCCAGCTCCGAAGAGGAGGAGGATGCGGAAGCCACCCCCGCAACCCAAAAGCCCCCACAAAACCCCAATCCTCAGTCCTCCGACGCGGCCGACGCCGATTCATCGGATGGAGGCGAGGAGGAGTCCTCCGACTCGGAAACTGACGCCAATGCCTTCCAGCTGCGTCAGCTCGCCCCCTCCACGGGCAAGCCGTCGCAATCCGACGCCGCCGACGAGGACGGCAGCTCGTCGGAGAGCCCAGAGCCCATCCAGAGCCAGAAGAAGGCGCCAAGAAAATCCAAGGCCGAGGCCGGGAAGAAGAGGCAGGCCGCCGATCCCAGTCCGTCTGGTGGTAAGGCCAAGAAAGCCAAGGCCGATGTCGGCAAGGCGGCGGCGCCTTCTGAGCTCAATGCCTCCAGCAAGGGGGGCAAGAAGAAAAGGGAAAAGGCTGTGCAGGCAGATCGCTCGCCATCCAAGCCGGCGGTAAGGCGCTGGACAATTGAGGACGAGATCAAGGTCCTGGAGGCTCTTGTCAGCCACGTCAAGGCTAATGGCACACAGCCTAGCGCTGGTGAACTTATTGCTGCTGTGGGTGACACTCTTGAAAGGAAGGACTGTAGTAAGACGGAAATGTATGAGAAGGTTCGGTATCTTAGGCTGCGACATGAGAAAGCAGCGAGTACAGGTACCCTGCCACCGCCAGGTAATGAGGATGACCTCCGGAAGTTCAATCTCTCGGAGGCGGTCTGGGGAGAAAGTGCAAAGGAGGTTGCTGCACTCACCATATCTCAAAATGATGGTGCTTCCTCAAAGAGCAGCAAGGGGAAGATTAACAATGAGAAAGCTAAGGAGGCTGCCACTACTGATACTCCTGTTAAGAGTAAGAAGAAGCGGGGAATCACAAGGAGGAATTACAAGATGATGCAAAAGCTGAGCAGACCACCAATACTGCCACTCAGAACGGTGCCACTTTGGTTAGGAGCAAGAGTGGAAAGCCTGACAAAGAGAAAACAAATGGGATGCCGAGAGCCTCAGACCAAAGAAGGCCGTTGCAGTCACCCAAAATGGTGATACTCTGTTTAAAAATGGGGAAACTCGTGAACAGAAAATGGACACAGATCCTAATGTGGAAAACATGCGCAAAGGGTTCGATGAATTACCTTGCTTGTACCCCAACCTTTCCTCTTATGTGGAGAGCATCCATGCCCAGCATCCATGTGGGGAGACACTGAATAGAGCATTTCAGATCATTGCTGATGACAAGGCTTGTGCTTTGGAAGCCAAGATCAAGAAGCAAAGAGTAGCTGAGATGAAGATGGCCACTCGCCGAGCTGACACTAAGAAGGAGGTGACCAACTTAATAATAGGATTGCTGGACTAAACCATTTGGCGCCCATGTATGTGGTATATCTTTCTTCTTACACTTCTGTTATTATGTTTTCTCGTGATGACACATATGCAAGATTACCTGAAGTAAGTTAATGTGTTTTACAAATCTGAATGTCACTTTAGAAATGTGTTTCTTGCTCTATATGTCCCCAATCAAAAATTCGCCCAACTTAGACAAGTATAGAAAGATTAGGTAGATGCAGATGATGTAGAAAATTGGTTGGACGCATACCCAGTGTACTTTTGTGCAGGTACTCAGGGCAGTGAATTTGTGGCAACTGAAACAAGGGAAAAGGACATGAGATGGATGAAGCATCTCATGACTTGTGCTCCTGTTGAGATATGGTTTCACCTTATTTAAGAACATCCTGGCAGTTTCATTAGATTATTCGTCTGTAGTAAGTTTAAGTGCATTAAGTGTTCACAAGGAATACTGCAGATTGAATTAGTTAAGTTGATGCAGTTTGTGCTCATGTTATAATATGGTATATTAGCTATTGATCTGATTTGAGTTTATGCTGTTGGGTTATGTCAACGAATACAAGTCAACCAGTCGAGCTGAGTTCCCACGGTACCAATTCATAGTCTTGTCGCATCTAGTGCTTGACGACTTGTAATCGAGCAGTAGCTACTAAAAAATACCATAGTACTCTGCTAGTAATGCTAGTATACTACAATAAAGCATGGGAGTGGAGTAGAGCAGCAACATTGCCAGGAGCGGCGGCGGTGGGCTGTTAGAAGCGGCTCTTTGTGGAGCCTGTCGTGCGAAGAGCCAGGTTTGCAGGGCATACAGGGGCAGATCCTTATGCTAAGGCAAACCTTACAAGTTGACCTTTTCATGAGTTGTTCAACTAAAAAACATAGACGGGCCATCGATGAATAACCTAGACTAGTCGAGCGACTCTTAATCAGTGGTTTATGTTGTAATTACCATCTCCAGATGTTGCAACTAAAAGAGTCGATCCTTATATTAAAAAAATATCTTTTGTGTTCACCTTCCATATTCAGGAGTAAATATCCTGGTATTGCTGAGATTCTATGGTCACATGCCAAATTGATTCCACGGTAACTGGAGTTTGCTGCGATATCTCGCTTTGGTTAGATGATTTTCCATATTTGTTTCCTGATGATTTTTCATCGATGTTTCCTGTTGATTTAATTTGCAATTTGAAACATCTGAACTAACTAGCAAGCGTGCCACTGTTCATAGTATAAGCAAGCATGGAACTGTCTTTTAAGGTGGCAATTTTAGGTTGATTTAATTTGCAAAACTCATCTCAGCTTATTTAGAAAGTTTGATAGATTTAATTTCATTTTTAAATCTTACGCATAGTTATTAGTTGCATTAGTTTATAAAAGAAAATGTTTGAAATTTGAGAAGCTTAGATGAGAGCACTTGTATCAACTACTTAGTGATAAGGTAATTTAGATAAGGCATGGACGTTTTGACCCAGTTAAATATGACTCTTTTGTTTTTATGTTTTAACTGATGACCTACAAGAAGGTACTGTACATTTTAGTACAGTTATCTATGGCCCTGTAAATTTTTGTATCCGTACCCTTTAATCTGAAGCTGAAGTTACTTTCTGCCCTTTATGACTGAATGCTACCTCGTGTACTTAGTTCCAATCATATTCAGTGCTTAGTCATCCATATCCTCCTCGATTATCATCTATTTGTCTCGTGCAGTTGCAATGTCACAACGAGTCCAAAGAAAAATCTTTATTTTTTTTGTTGATTGCATGGAACTTATACATCTGCTCCTGTCTATTGGTAGATGAAGAAAACAAGAGACGCTGATCACGAAGTTGCTCTGGAAGACTCTGGACCAAGATTATTAAAGTTTGCTTTTGCTCTTGATGCCTATGAAGTGATCATTCCAAGTATCGGTCCCATTTTGGGGTGCACTTAGTCTCTGAACTTGTAGTGGTGGGTTATGCGCTTTGGACCTGTGAAGTGCTTTCGAAGTTCTTAGTATTCTGTAGTTGTGAAAAGAGTTATGATGTAGCGATGTCGTCTGAACTTGTCGCATGAATGTTCAGAGATGAAGGTATGAAGTTTGGCAGTTGGAATTATGATGTTCGTTGTGCTTCAGTGGTACTGGATACCTGGAGAAATTTTGGGTCGCTGTCTTATTCACCTGAATTTCTGTTCTTTGGTATAGTAATTAGCTCTACGCTAAAGAATTTACATTGTCATGTACATACTGCAGAATCAAGATTCATACACATGTCCACAAGGGAGCAGAAGACATCTGACTTCACCTAACCTCGTCGCTCTTGATCATCTGGGAGAATACTCCACTCAAGGACATTTGTTCGAGACCACCCAGGTCGGTGGTCATGCCACTGTCAGTCGCGATGACTGGCCCTGAACCGAGGCGTTATCCCGGGGACGGGCGGCAACAGCGCCTCGTTTTCTGTCTCTGATCTGTCCGACGACCCGACCTGTAGCTGCAGCGCGAACTCGAGGCACCAGACGATGAGCAGTGACGCGAGGATCATCTCGCCGCGCTCGTCGCAGTAGCCGATGAGCGAGACGAGGTGCGGGTAGCGCATCTCCGTGTGGAACTCGTGTATCCCCTGCTGCCTCCGCCGGTTGACGGCCACCATCGTCTCGTCCCGCATCGTGCTCTGGTACACCTTCCCGAAGCCGCCCTCGCCAATGACAATCACCTCGTCGAACCCGCCGGTCGCCTCCTGGAGCACCGCCAAGCTGATCCTGTACGCGCCGCTGCCGCCGTTATATTCGAGGAGAAGCTGCGAGAGCGGGAATGGGAGCCCAGCGCGCTCGCCGAGAATGGTGACCAGCTGGTGTCTGACGGCTTCTTCTCTTGCTTCCTCCTACGCAGAATCCTGAAGGCGATGAAACCGAATGCCATTGCCAGCGTGACCCCGCGGACGCCGGCCGAAGCAGCGATGATCCCAATTTTCACCTTTGAGCTGCGCGTTGACCCGGCACCGGCGTTCCCGACCAATCTCATAATCTCGAGGTCATTGAGGAAGCCGTCAGGTAGCGCGTTGCCAGCAGTGGACGACCCGATGCTGATGGTGATCGATGCCCGTCGCGTCCTTGGTACACCGGCACGGCCAGCGCGCTAAACCTCTCCTGCGAAATCAAGTAGTTAGCCAGCACCAGCCACGCCCCGACGTAGACGGTAGACGGTAGACGTTGAAGGTCACCCAGAGGACTGCTTTGCTGACGATGTTGCAGAAGTGGAGCCGGAGCAGGTAGTCCGACCCCGGCGGGGCGTCGAACCTCCAAGTCATGTTGAACTGCACCTTAATGGTGCTGCTTTCCTCCGACGTGCTGGCCCTTCGAGCTGGAAGCTCTGGTCCGTCGCCGTGGCGTAGACCTCCCGCGGCGCTGTGAACACGGTGGCGAATCCCTTCTTGTACTGGACCTTCGAGCTGGAAGCTCTGGTCCGGCAGCCACGTCCTCGAGAGGGTGTCGTTGCCTGGCGTGATCTTGGGGATGCCATGTTGATCCTGTGGACCGTCTCCAGCGCCTGCGTCGACAGCCACGTCCTCGAGAGGGTGTCGTTGCCACACAGGTCTGGAGGACAGGAGCCCGCCCGCCGATGCATGTCAAGAACTGGCGGCATGGTGCCACAATTCCGGCAACAGCATCGGCGGGCTCTAGAAGGAGGACAGGAACGACTTGGTGGACCGAGATGCAAGCCTAGTTTGGAGAGCATCGTGGCCTTGCCGGAGTTGACAACTGAATTGATTAGTACAACTAGGAGATGGCGAGAGAAGTTGATACTTGCAGCTTGATGATGATTCAGAAACTAGGTAGGAGGCCGCGAGAGTCAGCAGCTGCTACTATAGTTTCCCACCTAACAAAGGCCGTGCACCAGCTTATGAGCCAAAAGTTAGGTTTAAAATTTCTAAGGTTGTCAATTACTTTTGGAATATCTGAAAGAATGTCTTCAAGGACAATTGGCTTCGCTAGTTTTTACAAATAGTTGGCATGCACGTCTTTACAATTAAATGGGATAATTTACAAGTAGGACATTTTTATAATTAAATGAGACAATTTACGACCGGCAAAAAAAAGGACATTTACAAGTAGGAAAAGCCATACCTAAGGATTACTTCTTTCAATACAAGTCAATATTAACACATATACCTATCAATATAGTACCATAAGCAGAAAAGTCATGACCGTACGTATCAAGCGTGCACGAAGCTATGTCCGATTGCTCGGACTGAACCACACTCCATAGTTGATCTAACAGTTCAAAATACAAATAAAAGATAGAAGAGCATGAATAACAGATCAAGATACATACAGAAAAAAATAATATGAAAAAATGCTCAGTTTGTCATACTTGAGAACACGGAAGTAAGACGAGCACGTGGATTTGGGCTTCATATATTATCATCTTCACTTAATATGAGAATATTCATACTGTTGAAATTGCAAGAGATGATTTTCATTGATAAATAGAAAGGACTCATCTCCAATAAAATACATGACTTGTCTTTCGTACCTATGAGAGAGAACAATAATGTCAAATATAATTTCAAAATTGACCTGAATTACATTTAAATACATATATTCCATATTCGTTTTCACAAAAAACTACATCATTGTGTGTCACGCTAAAAGTTATTCACTAATATCAATGTTGGAATAAACCATATTTGCACTCCAATCAATTACAAGTAAGAAATACATATATTAGACTATCAGATGCGTGCGCTGCAACGGAAAATAAAATACATTGAAAAACGTTGACAATACAGTAAATAATGTATTTTTATTAGTAGAAAAATATTAGGTTTCACCTTGTGTTTATGCTTCATGTGAATAACGATTTAGATTGCTGACACAAAATAATTTTTAATCTTGGATGAGTTGATACTTGAATCCAATTAATATATTGAAATTAGGACAAACATGAAAAATATTTCAACATTAGCCATTTATCTTAATTGTATGGAAAATGAGTTCAGACGCGCAATTAACTAATAGCAGATTGTGGCAGTATTAAAAAACCAGACGGCCGACACAATGTCAGTTCATACCCTAAAAGCTATATCCCTCCAACCAAACACAATGTACAGGTTTGCTATGAAGAGGCGGAAGCTTTGCACTACAAGAAATAGCTTTGCAACAAAACATGATTTGCATCTTCAGTTAATCAGAATGCTTAATTACACTTGGTGCAAGACTGGGGATCAAGAAGCCAAAACCAGAAGACATGTTCCCTAGTCAAGCTGCAGCAAGCAGTAAATGAAGTTTGCATCGGTAAATATCACCACAAAATCCAGATCAGAGACAGAAAACGTCCGCGGCCTCGAGCAGGAAGGTGGCCTCGCGCAGGCCGCCGGCAACCCGTCTCCACCGCCGCCGTCGGCCATCTCCGGGACGGGGGATTTTTTTTGATAACGTCATCCCTCTTTGCCGTGTGTTTGCACACGGTAATGAGAAGCGGCTTTGCCGTGTGTTTGCACACGGCAAAGACCGACCGGTGGGGCCCACTTGTCAGGAGCATGCCGTCAACGTCCGTCGTCGTCGTCAAGTGACGGTGGGCCACCTAGCAACGTTGCCGTGTGCCACACACGGTGAAGAATAATACATGGCATCGTAGTAAAAAAAACACACGGCAAAGACCGGCACACGACAAAGGCGGTAAAAAGCACACGGTAAAGAATGACACACGGCAAAGAAAGTGGACACGTGTCCATCAATCTGCAGCGCCGATGGCAGGTTTTTGCCGTGATTTATTCGTTGCCGTGTTTGCACACTGCCGTGTGCAAACACACGAACACACGACAAAGAATAAATCTTCTTTGCCGTGTGTCGTTTTTCATTTTTTTAATTTTACTTTATCTAGTTGTAATAAAGATATGACCGTTCACGTGGCATAGTTTGTGCTAATGTGCTCATATTTGGCTATGGAAGAATTTACTAGAACCTCTATGTTGATGGAAGCTAGAGAATTATATATAAAGTATAGAAAATCAAGAGAGGGTAAAATCTTGAGCGCATGTTGAAAAAGTTAAATGAAGTTGCTGAAGCTTTGCTTTCTTATCATGATATAAATTGTTGCTCTGAACAACATAATAAACATTTTAAATTCCAATGTCATTTTAGTAAAGAACCTTTACTTACAAATTATTATTGGAATAACTATGCTTATCTGGGGCTGAACAAGTAGAACAATTTGTTACATTTGTGGCAGCTTCTGAGATAGATTCCTTCATGGCTAAAAACTATGAAACCTGTATTGCTTCTAAGATTCTTAAAGAAACAAGTTCTTTTATCCTTAATCACTGCCTAGAAAATTTCAGTGATAATGTTTATATCATTGATTATAAAGAGAGACTCCTTGATGCACAAGAGGGTACCCACATTTTGCAGGAAGAAGGATACGGAAGTATAACTCAAGATAAGGAAATAAATGAAGAAGAGAATGAAGAATCTATGGAAGAAGAAATTGATGAAACTGAAATCTCATTGGATGAAAAAGAGGAGGAGAGTGAAGGACAAAAGGAGGATCTACCTTCTAATGATAGTAACTCTTTAACTCTTACATTATATGATTGCCCTCCATACTTATCAAAGGAGGATGAATGCTATGTGCCTATGGATTCACTTGAAAAACCCCTTTTTGATGAAACCGAAGCTTGTTGTGCTTATGGCCATGATGCCCCTATGAATGAAACTTGTGGAAATAATTATGCTACTGTTATTTCTGATAATCCATGCTATTTTGATAAGTCTTATGATAATCCTCTATTTATGCCTATTATCAAAATTCATGTTAATGAGGAGTCTTGCTTAGAAAATGTTTATGATAAAGCTCTAGATGATGGTCCTATGTTGCTTCATGATATTAATTCTACTATTATTGAAAATGGGATTGGAGAGGTGCTAACTTTAGCTAGAAGGAGTCCCATACCTTTTGAGAGTGATCAATCATCTTACTATAATGTTGTTAAAAGTGGGTTTGGAGAGGTCATGACTTTAATTAATTTTGATCCCACTATTTTGGAGCTTGATAAAAATTATGTGTTTGTAGATCATGAAAAGCATGCTTTATGTGATAGTTATATTTTGAGTTTGTTCATGATGCTACTGAAAATTATTATGAGAGAGGGAAATATGGTTGTAGAAATTTTCATGTTACTAAAACACCTCTCTTTATGTTGAAAGTTTTGAAGTTGTTCTTGTTTTACCTTCCTATGCTTGTCACTATGTTCTTCAAGAATTTATTTTTTGCAAGATTCCTATGCATAGGAAGTGGGTTAGACTTAAATATGTTTCATATTTTCTCCTTGATGCTCTACTTTTTCAACTCTTATTCTTATGAGAGCATCATTAAAATCTTGTGCCTAGCTAAAAGGCATTAAAGAAAAGCACTTCTGGGAGATAACCCATGTTTTTATTTGCTGTTTTATTTTTGTTTTCTTGAGTCAAGGATGCTTGTTTACCTCTGTAGCAACTCCTTTGTATCTTTATTTGCTGTTTTGTTGTGCCAAGGAGAGTTACTAATGCAAAGTTGGTTTTATTTTCGGGACTGCATTGGGACAGATTGCTGTTCGTCACCGTTTAATTCAGTAGAAAATCAGAAAAAATCGAAAAATGCTGAAACTTTTTGTGCATGTTCCTGATGATGTTACGCAACTTTCATTATTTCAAAAGTTTTCATCTGAGCATCGTAAGTGCCTCGAAAAAATTCGTCATTACAGACTGTTCTGGTTTGACAGATTCTGTCTTTTATTTTGCATTCTCTCTTTTACAAGTTTTTAAGTGGTTTCTTTTCGTGTAAAAGTGCCCACTTGAGCCTAGTAACAGTGGCTAATGTTTAAAATAGTTGGCTTGTGAGTTTTGTCTTTGCTAGAACTTTGAAGTATTATCTTTTAGTGCACTAACCTGCTAATGAGAAAAGCTGTTAAGTTTTGGTGTGAAGGAAGTTTTCAAGTGTTGATAGAGGAGAATGATATTACATGATCAAGAAGAGTGAAGAGCTTAAGCTTGGGGAGGCTTACCTCCCCAGCATATTTCAAGAAGACTCAAGCATCTAAGCTTGGGGATGCCCAAGGCATCCCCTTCTTCATCTACAAATTATCAGGTCATCTCTAATGGTGCTATATTTTTATTGCTTCATGCTAGTGTACTCTTCCTTGGAGCGTCAGTGTGTTTTTGTTTTCAGTTTGTTTTGTTTTGTTTGCTGTGCTATACTTGTTGGATCCTAGTATTCATGTTTGGGAGAGAGACACGCTCCACTTTTTCATTAGAATACTCTTGTGCTTCACTTATACTTGTTGAGTATTCCTGTCTAGTTGCTGTTATTGCTGTTAGCTCTCAGTTTTTCATGTATCTCTTGTTAGAGCTTTCAGTTTCTTTTGAAGAAAGTACTCTCTTGCTTCACTTATATCTGTTTGGAGAGTTGTCAAATAAGTTGATTGGTGTTTGGTTGGACCAGAAAAATGCTATGCATGTGGTAGTGGTATAAAATGCTTACATGAATCTTTTTAGATCGTTGTCTTGAGTAATTTGATGCTTGCCAATTGTTTTGAGCTGTCAAGTAATTAATGTTTAAGCTTGTGCATCATGTAAGTAATGGCTATTAATGAAGAACTACTATAAGGATTTTCTGCTATAATAATCTGTTGCATAATTGGAAGTCCATAGTAGTCTAGATAATTTTTGGATGAAGGCTATGTGTTAACAAGGAAGACAGTGGGAGTCTATGGTTCGTCAAACCTTGTGTTTTATGTACACTCTTGCTATTCCAGTTGATAATGATGTTTGCTTATAATAACCTTGCTAGCCTAAACTCTGTACTAAGAGGGAATGCTTCTTGTACATCCAAAACCTTGAGCCAAATCCATGCCACCTGTGTCCACCATACCTACCTATTATGTGGTGTTTTCACCATTCCAAGTAAATTTCTTCATGTGCTATCTACTAACTACTCAAAACTGTTACATTTCCTTTTTGTGTCACTACTTGAAAAGCTCATAAGGACGTAGTAGTGAGATTTGTCATCTTCCATGCTAATTAATTTACAAGGATTGGCAGCTTCATCTGCTTCTCCACCTTTTATTTTGCATTAAAGAGCTGGTTAGTCCACCCTATAAATAAATAAATAAATAGACACTCCTCCATGGTGAATGTTGGTGGGCACCCGAGGATTCGGTTAGCCATGGTTTGTGGAAAGTAAATGGTTGGGAGGAGTGTCACCAATAAGTGCTTGTTACAAGTGCAGTCCTAAAAACTCTCGGAACCGCTCTAAAAGTTAGTTAGCCATGGAAGATGACAAGTACCTGCTATTTGATTTGTTGACACCTGTATACACCATTACCTTACAAAACAATATTTTATGCTCTCTATATGCCTTCGGGAACTACAGCTCTAGCACATGATGTTAATCCCTGCTTCCCTCTGCGAAGGGCCATTCTTTTACTTTTATGTTGAGTCAGTTTTCCCACTTCTTTCTGTCTACTTAAGCAAACATCATTGTCAACTCCAGTATAACAGTTTTTACATAACTTTGTGTTTGGTTGATCATATTCTTTGCATTGACATTATCTATATGATATACATGTTGAAAGTTGAAGCAAAAGCTGAAGCTATTATCTTCCTTTGTGTTGATACAAACACTTTCATGTTGAGAATTATTGCTGCTGTGAGCTAACTATTATGTTAGACTATTATATCTCTAAATGTTTTATAGTGTTATTCATGAAAGTTTGCACTTGTGTGATCACTTATGTTTACTCTTTATTTACTTGCTTGCAAACTATAGACCATTGGCTTGGATCACTTCATTCAGATCATGTGCATTACATTGTTATTTGATCAAAGATTGTGTTGGTAGCATGTCACTTCAAAAATTATCTGTTTTTATCGTTTACCTACTCGAGGACGAGCAGGAACTAAGCTTGGGGATGCTTGATACGTCTCAAACGTATCTATAATTTTTGATGTTCCATGCTGTATTATATCAATTGCTACATGTTTTGGTTACACTTTATATCATTTTTATGCATTTTCTGGGACTAACCTATTAACAAGATGCCACAGTGCCAGTTCCCTGTTTTCTGCTGTTTTTGGTTTCAGAAAATCTATTAAGGAAATATTCTCGGAATTGGACGAAACAAAAGACATCGTCAATAATATCACGAGGAGATCACGGAGTCCAAAGGGGAGTCGGAGCAGACCCACCAGGGGGCCACGCCACACTAGGGCGCGGCCCAGGGTGGGCCCGCGCCCCCCTATGGCGTGGTGGCCCCCCTCGGCCACCGACGCCGCCTCTTCGCCTATATATTCTCCGCGACGCGAAAACCCTATTACGGTCGATCATATTCCACGAAAAGTTCCGTCGCGGCCGTCATCGTCAATCTCAGATCGGAGGAGTTCTGAAGCTCTTCCCGGCACCCTGCCGGAGGGGAGATCATCACCGGAGGGCTCTACATCACCATGCCTGCCTCCGGAGTGATGCGTGAGTAGTCCACCCCTGGACTACGGGTCCATAGCAGTAGCTAGATGGTTGTCTCTCTACCTTGTGCCTCCATGTTTAGATCTTGTGAGCTGCCTAACATGATCAAGATCATCTTATTGTAATGCTAGATGTTGTGTTTGCTGGGATCCGATGAATATTGATACCATGTTTATTCAAGTTGTTTATCTATGTGCTCTTGATCTTGCATGCTCTCCGTTGCTAGTAGATGCTTTGGCCAAGTAGATGCTTGTGACTCCAAGAGGGGGTATTTATGCTCGATAGTGGGTTCAGTCTCTAGATATCTGGATCAGTGACAGAAAGGTCTAAGATGGTAGATGTGCTGTTGCTACTAGGGATAAAACATTGGTGCAGTGTCCAAGGGCACTTGTATTGATTACATTACACACTTTACTTCATGCAATAATCTGTTGTTAGCAACTTAATACTGAATAGGATGCGGATGCTGCCTTGAAGGTGGATTATTTAGGCATAGATGCGTTGGAATAACGGTCTATGTACTTTGTTGTAATGCCCAACTAGATTTCATAGTAGACATCTTGGCATGTATTGCATTGTTATGCCCTCTCTATTTGTCAATTGCCCAGCTGTAATTTGTTTACCCAACATGCTAGTTATCTGTTCTGAGAGAGACACCACTAGTGAACTGTGGACCCTGGTCCAATTTCCTCATACTGTTTACACAACCTGCTGCAATCATCTGTTTCCTGTTACTTGCTGTTTTTCCTGCTGTTTTCCACACCATACGTTTAACTCTTTGTTTCTGCAAGACCGGAGAGATTGACAACCTCTCTGTTTCGTGTTGGGCAAAGTTCTGGTTTGTGTCTGTGCAGATTCCACGTTGGTGCAAGCTCCCTAGCGCCAGGGGGAGTCAACATCAACAACCTTCCGATAGATCGTCAAGTCCTACTGGATTGATAACCTTGGGTAGATTTCTCAAGGGAAAACTTCTGCTGTCTACATCATAACCTTCCTCTTGGGGTTCACCAACACGTAGCCATCACCTATATGCGCTCGATGTGGCGATGAAGATCAGGAGAGATGATACCCCGTACGTCGTGATAGTGGATCCCTACTACATGCGCGACAGCCATCTGGTGGAAGGATCAAAGACACGGGAAACGGCAACGGAGTACCTCGTAAGGGTCATGCTGGCCAACAAGAGGAAGAACGCCCTTCTTCTGCCTTTCTTTTACGATTAAGTACACATCCGCTTGCCACCGTCGTATCTTATGCCTTCTTGTACATTTCTTCCATCGCTGATCCTTTGTCCAACATTCCGTTTCAATTGTGTTGAGCAGGTATAAGTACTGCGCACTCATCTACGTATCCCCGAGGTGGTCCATTGCCACTTATTTGGACTCGGGGAATAAATCCACGCCGAGACGATACACCAGAATAAAGGGTGTTCTCAATGAAGCTCTCGAGGCCTATGCCCAAAAGGGCAGCCCCTTCCATAAGAAGTCGGAATTTTTCACGGAGGACAACACACACAAGTTCCAGCATGGGACCGGATTCCATTGCATCAAGCAACTGGATGGCAGCGTGAAGGAGGCCTACTACGCCCTCCATCACATTAAAGCGATTGTCCGGGATTTCGAGAAAACGAAGATTCTATCTGGTCTCGCAGAATACACAAAAATGGCGGATGCTCTCACCGATGCTGATTACAGAACAGACTTCCATCGCATCCGGCTGCAGTTATCAACGATCATCCTCGACGATGTCATTCACAAATCAGGGTCCTACCACTACCCCAGAGGTAGGATGTATTATAAAAGAAAGCCTTGCTAAGCATTACTAGTGTATTTTTTGTAGAAGTGCATGTGTAGGGTTATATATTATATAAATGCTATGCTATGAAATCCAAATAGGATAGCCATATGATTTCCAACCATGACAATTGATTAATTGTCTTGCCTCTCTACTTAGATGAATAAATTATACTCTATTTATATCACTAACCAATATATATCCCAATCCATCTTCAGGGTTGTGTCAGAGGGATATCGAAGAACGACTAGAGGCGCAGAATGACACCGGGGAGTGGAGGACGAAAGATGGCTTTCTACCGTTCCCGGCGCCGCTCAAGAAGAGGACTACATGATCATGCTCCATCATCGCGGCGGTGACAACTTCATTTGTACTAAGACTTGTGTGTGACATGAGATGAACCTTTGTACCAATTAAGACTTGTGTGATATGATCGAGATGGAACTTTTGTAGACTTGTGTTTTGACACTTCTCACTATATGTATGTATTTTGGGCTATAAGTGTTTGTGATGACATAGTAATGTGTTTGTTTTCATATACCGTGTCAAAATATATTATTGTTTCTATTATTTCTGTATTTCCTGTAATATACATGTATTTTCTGTAATATACCTGTATTTATACAGGAAAATGTGAATTTCTGTATTTTTGGAAAATACTTTTGTGGCGCATCAATTTTTTTGTGGCGCACCTATTTTTGTGGCGCACGGATTAGGGATGCGCCACAGAATTCCTCTGTTGTGTCCACGGCAACATGATTCTGTGGTGTACGGCCTGGATGCGCCACAGAAAGTTGGTCTTTCTGTGGCGCACGCCCTGGGTGCGCCACAGAAATAATTTTAGTGGCGAGGGCGTGCGCTACAGAAATAATTTTAGTGGCGAGAATTCTGTGGCGCACCCAGCAAACCTGGGGGTGCGCCACAGAATCCCAAATTGGTGCGCCACTAATAGCCGTTTCTGTACTAGTCGGGAAGTGTTTGATGCTCTCCACACAATACATGCATGGAAATGCTTCCAATAAAAGTTATCTAGGACTTCGAAATAAATTAAGAATTTAATTTGTGAGCTGCAACTACAAAAAAATTACATTATAATAATCTTACATATCTATTTTACAAACTTCAGTAATTGAAGAGCATGAGGTCAAGCATTTTTCCATTTGATCCTGCTGGTTTCAGTCCATATCAGGATCCAACGGCTCCCAGCAAGTCTAGGGAAGCACAGAATCCGTGTGCTATTCTCTTATTGGTGGAGGCTAGGAGGCATATCTACGTACGAGTGGGGCTGGCTGGGCAAAGCGCCGCACGTTTCTGGGCACAACGTGCGAGGCCATGCTCTGCCTCCTCGTCAAGAAGCACGCGTGGAGGAGATTGGCAGCAAGAGGAACGGCGACCTCGTCGTCTACTGCTCCGACGGTCGGCCCGAACACCGCCATTCCACTTCTCGCCCGCCCTCCCTGGCAGGTCCGACCGTGACGCCACCCGCATCCACGAGCAGCGCGTCGCCGACCTCCTCGACGCCAGGCCCGGCCACCGCCTCCTCGACATTGGCTACGGCGTCGGCGGGCCCATGCGCGCCATCGCCGCCCACTCTGGCACCAAGGTAGGCGGCATCGGTGAACCGCGCCCGCTCCCACAACCATAAGGCCGGGCTCGACGCGCAGTGCGAGGTGGTGTGTGCCAACTTCATGGCCATGCCCTTCGACGCCGCATAGTCCATCGAGGCCACCTGCCACGCGCTTCGGCGACGACGCCCTCGAGCTCGCCGCGCTGCCGGCGTCCTCGCCGCAACCCCGTCTCCGCCGCCGCCGACGTCCGCGGCCTCGAGCAGGAAGGTGGCCTCGCGCAGGCCGCCGGCAACCCCGTCTCCGCCGCCGCCATAAATCTTCTTTGCCATGTGCAAACACACGACAAAGAATAAACCTTCTTTGCCGTGTGCCAACACACGGCAACGACGGATTTTCATTTTTTTTTCAATTTTACATTATCTAGTTGTAATAAAGATATGACCATTCACGTGGCATAGTTTGTGCTAATGTGCCCATATTTGGCACATATATGTATCTTGGTATGGGAAACAATGTTACCGAACTGAGTTTTTTCAATTTTTATTTTTATTTTTATTTTCTAGGTGCTAAAAATGACTTTTTTTGTGAAGCAAGTACAATAAATATGGTGCAAAATGGCACCCATCTAATTTTTACGCAAAGTAGTCCATATTGGATGGATAGTCCCCAAATATTAGGAATTTTCTCGCTTTCTACCTAATTTCGCACATTTAATGACTTTATGTTGATTTTGCGAAAGTAATTCCAATTTGAACTACAAGTGTGCGATAGTTTGTTCTGAAATTTTTCTAAAAATCATTTTAAGGTACAAAATTAGTGTTTATTTCAGAGAACCGTCGATAGTTTTGAAAAATTCGACCCCTTTCAATGAATACCCATCCTCGTCATTTTGACCATTTTTTCAAAAAAATCAAATAAAATGAAAAAAATCCTCAAAAAAAGAAATCCTTTGGCATGGAGTTTTTTATGTGTACTAATTGTTATGAAAAATGATAAACTTGGAGTTTGACAAACTTTCAAAAAAAAGTGAAAAAATACTAAAAAAAAAATCCTTTGGCATGAATCAAAATGACACCGATACAATTTTCATACAAAGTAGTCCATATTTGATGGATAATCCCCAAGTATTAGTTATTTTCCCTCTTTCTAACTAATTTCGCCTATTTAAAGAAAAAGAAAAACCAATTTTTTTTTGCCGTGTGTTGGAATTAATTTCTTGCTATGCTCATGAGTCATCAAGTGTCAGCTAGCTAGAGGGGAAGTGTTTGATGCTCTCCACACAATACATGCATGGAAATGCTTCCAATAAAAGTTATTTAGGACTTCCAAATAAAATTAAGAATTTAATTTGTGAGCTGCAACTACAAAAAAAATTACATTATAATAATCTTACATATCTATTTTACAAACTTCAGTTTTTGAAGAGCATGAGGTCAAGCATTTTTCCATTCGATCCTGCTGGTTTCAGTCCATATCAGGATCCAACGGCTCCCAGCAAGTCTAGGGAAGCACAGAATCCGTGTGCTCTTCTCTTATCGGTGGAGGCTAGGAGGCATATCTACGTACGAGTGGGGCTGGCTGGGCAAAGCGCTGCACGTTTCTGGGCACAGCGTGCGAGGCCATGCTCTGCCTCCTCGTCAAGAAGCACGCGTGGAGGAGATTGGCGGCAAGAGGAACGGCGACCTCGTTGTCTACTGCTCCGATGGCTGGCCCGGACACCGCCCTTCCACTTCTCGCCCGCCCTCCCAGGCAAGTCCGACCGCGACGCCACCCAGCGCGTCGCCGGCCTCCTCCACGCCTGGCCCGGCCACCGCCTCCTCGACGTCGGCTGCGGCGTCGGTGGGCCCATGCGCGCCATCACCGCCCACTCCGGCTCCAAGGTCGGCGGCATCGGTGAACTGCGCCCGCTCCCACAACCGCAAGGCCGGGCTCAACGCGCAGTGTGAGGTGGTGTGCGCCAACTTCATGGCCATGTCCTTCGACGCCGCATACTCCATCGAGGCCACCTGCCACGCGCCTCGGCGATGACGCCTTCGAGCTCGCCGTGCTGCCGGCGTCCTCGCCGCAACCCCATCTTCGCCGCCGCCAACGTCCGCGGCCTCGAGCAGGAAGGTGGCCTCGCGCAGGCCGCCGGCAACCCCGTCTCCGCCGCCGCCGTCGGCCATCTTGGCGCCGCCACCCCGTCCCGGCGAGGGGCGGGGGATTTTTTTTTTGATAACGTCATCCCTCTTTGCCGTGTGTTTGCACACGGCAAAGACCGACCGGTGGGGCCCACTTGTCAGGAGCATGCCGTCAACGTCCGTCGTCGTCAAGTGACGGTGGGGCCACCTAGCAACGTTGCCATGTGCCCGACTTTCGGCACACGGGAAAGACCTCTTTACCGTGCATTTCTTCACCGTGTGCTCTTTGCCGTGTGCGACACACGGCAATGGCTTTGCCGTGTGTTTTCCTGCCCTTGGCACATGGCAAAGAGGTGCTCTCCCGTAGTGGACCTCATATGCGTCGGGCTTGAGATTTCAAAGTTGTCCTCGTCGTCGTCAATCACTGGAGACCCCATCTTCGTGCAAGCTAGGACGCTCGAAATCTTTGGAGGGAATCTCGCGAACCAAGTAATTAATATTGAGCAACAAGCAGCAGCTCAATCAAACTAAACTAGGAAGCCACTCAGTGGGAAATCGTCTCGAGAGAGGAATGGTTTATATAGAAAGACTGAAAGATGGGGAGAGACAGGACACAAGTGAAGGGAGTTACTTATTAATACAAATTTTTTACCGTGTGCACTTGGTTTGTTTGACTCGCTCCGAGTTTCTTCTTCGATCAACGCTCAAGCAAGGGGGCCATGGAACTTGCAGACTTTGGGAAGACTTGACCTAAAGCTTCTAGGCCATCAAGCGCATATAGACAAGTCACTCTTGGGCAAGTGGGGTTGCGTCACTCTTAGCGCGTCATACGGAGCACGTCAATCATTGCACCGTTAAATTAATCAAATTCTTGTGAGAAACAAACCACATAATAGTACTAGTAATATTCTCCTCCTTTTTTATATTTCTCCGAATATTAGGATTAATCAAAGTCAAACTTTGTAATGTTTGAACAAATATATATAAGAAAAAATATTTAGTATCTATAATACCAAATATGTATAATATAAAATTATATTTTATTATGGTTCTAATGATATTGATTTGATATTCTAGATATGGATAGTTTTCTTTATATAATTAGTCAAATATAAAAAAGTTTAAGTTTAACCACACCTAGTATGAAGAGTAACAAGAGTAGCTGCTTGCACCCAGGTTTAAGAAGTGAGCCCAGTTCACTTGGTTAGGCAAGTGTGTGTACAATCCAGCCACCCAGGTTTAAATCCTCACAGACACATATTTGAGTTCTTATTACTTTAAAAAATCCACTGTAAGGGCTTCTCCTACTGCATTCCTTTCAAAAAAAACAAGTACGTAAAGTAACGAGAGTAGCTGCTTGCGAAACAAGTTATAGTTTGTATCTTTGGATGATCCTTCCCCCGTGGTCTCGTCATATATAGTCGAACTACTGCCACAATTATTGCAATGTTTAGATAATCAATTTTTTGTGAGAAATAAATGATAGAATAATACTAAACTACCAGTATATCAGACCAATTATATGGGGTCCTGGCATGACATTTTGCATACAAATATACAATCACAGTTGAAAGTGCACAATGGCACCATCAATCTCAAGAATTTTTTGAGCGGCCGAGATGAGCGCGCCTCCACCGGACGATCCGCCGGGCGGCGACGGCGAGGCCGCAGAGCGGCTCCCTGGCCGGTTTTGGGCCGGCTCGGCTGGCAAGCCACCGGTTGTCGGGACCGGACGTCGACGCCGGAAAACCCTCGCGCCGCCGGCGTGGGACGCAAGCGCCACGGGTTCACGTTTCTCGTGCCTAGGCAAGCTGGATGCGGCGCCGTCGGGAATCGACGAGGTTGAAGACGATCACGTAGCAGTGCGGGTGGCCTTGGAGTCCCTGGAGGAAGATGAATCACCACGATCCGGACAGACGGTTCATCCGGTGTCTCATCTGTCCGAGGCGGAGCTCGTCGAGCAATTCTGGGCCGATGCCGGGTTTCCGTCGCCGGCATCTCGGTTCTGGGAGGAATCCTCAACGCCGACCTCGGGTGAGCGAAAGATGATCGAGGAGAAGAAGGTCGAGCCATGGTCGAGAAGCCATGGTCCGGCCGCCGGAGTCCGCCTCTCACGGCCGCCACCGAGGATGGGAGCGTGGTGTGGCCCATTGCTGCCAAAACGCTCTTCGCCGCCACCGGTCCTCGGATCCTTCATCGACAAGGCGCTGGCGCGGCGGGCGAGCATGTCATCTCGGACAAAGGGTTCGCTGGCGATGGCGGCCGCGGAAAGAGTGCGCGGTGATCCGTCATCCACGCCTCAGTCAACGTCAGGGATGTTTCAAATTTCGGAGGGCCTGACTGGTGGGGCCACGAGCGCTGCTTCGGATCCGAGCCGTCCAGATCCCTGGGCCCATCTTCGCCGTCGGTTAGGGTGCTTTTGGCTCCGTCCCTGTCCGCCGCCTCCTCGACACCAAACCCTACCGCCTACGTCGACGCAACTCCCCGCGCCTCAGAGCTCCGTCCCCTCCGTCGACGCCCCGTCTCTGCCGCGTCCACTCTGGGTGCTGTCGGGGAATGATTAACCCGCGACTTATTCGAGTTTAACAAATAACGACTTAAGGTTGCGCTATCATTGTTGGGCCACGTGAAAGATGGGCCAATCTCGCATCGTGACTCGATGAAGGAAAGCTCCAGAAGGTCGGTGCAAACTTGCCTTGGAAGACAAGAAAGATAATCAGGCTTCGTGTAGAACTCTTGTAACCTGACGAGACTCTGTGTATATAAAGAGGACTCGCAGGACTTAGAAGGGGAATCCCTTAAACCCTAGCTCATACGGCGAGTACCAGATCGGATCGCCTCCATTGTAACACCTCGATTATCATATTAATACCAATCTACGGTAGGCAAGAAGTAGGTCTTTTACCTCACATTGAGGGGGCCGAACCTGGGTAAATCTGTGTTGATCTTTGTTCCTGCGATCCCAAGCTCGGAGATGCTTGACTCGCGTAATCCCACACCTACGAAGTCATCCATGACACCTGACGTGACAAACCCACGACAGTTGGCGCCCACCGTGGGGCCTGCGATCAAGAGCGTCACGTTCCGTGCAGGATCCATGAAAGGAGCTGAAGATCTCGCCATTGGCCGTATCATTACGGTTGATGGCACACCTCTCATTGACGATTCAAGCTGGGGGCCAGAAGCAGATTACTTAGAGACCGCCACGTCATCCCGGTTGGATCCATCAACATCTTCGTTGGCTTCATCGGTGGCAGGTCCATTAGCTCGGTCCAAGAAGGTGACTCAGTAGAAGAAGTCGCCGATGACGGGAAGAATCCATGGAAAGCATGGACTCTCAAGAGTTTGGGTCCATTGTCGCACGACCGGAGGAGCAGGTGCATCAGGAACTGCTGGAGAAGCTGAGGCATCGGCACCCCCAAGCAACCCACTTCTTGTCCCTGTGTCAGCCACAAACGCGCCCTCCGTGCAACAGAAATTGAGGCCGCCAGGGCCGAGCTCCTGTATGAGGTTCGAAGGATGGAAGAAGAGCGCCGCAGGCTCGATCAGATAAACCAAGGAATCCAACAGGAGCGGCAAAGAGTAGCCGCGCTGGCTGCGACTCAACGACAGGTTGACTCGCAAACACAACTGCGCGCGACTCAACCAACAGTGGAAATCCCGCTTACTCCAGCCGCGGGAGCGGGAATCCAGACAGTTGCGGAAGGATGGGGACCAACAAATCAAGAGACCCAGCAACAACCAAGGAGGTTTCACACCCCGCAGGGCCATTACCAAAACCCTGTCGATAATATGTATGCTGCGGCTAATATCTTGACTCAGATGGTACCAACAGGCGATGACCCGGTCAATGCTGAGGCGCGGCGCGCGATTCAGATGCTAAGTACAGCAGTCCTGCAACAAGCCAATAGGGCAGAAGCCGAAGACAGCTGCCCCTCGTACCAGCCAATCACAGGATTGCAGCAGAAAGAAGCGTCCAAAGCAGGCCACCAGAGAACATATCAGGAGTCGCACAGAGGCAGCAGGAGCAAGTCGCAGAAGCGCAGGCGAATATGCCAGTGATGCAAACGCGGCCCGCAGAAGTCAACAATCCAACGGGCACATCCACAACCCTGTCCTCGCGGCTCAAGGGCCCAGCATGTTTTACTGAAAAGATCAGATTGGAACCTTTTCCTGAAGATTTCAAAGGGCCACGCAAGGTGGCGAACTATAACGCCAGCATGGATCCAACCACCTGGCTGAACAATTACGAGATGGGGATGAGCATTTTGAACGCCTCAGAGGAAATATGTGCAAGGTACCTCAACATGATGCTAGAAGGTGCAGCGCACATATGGCTGCAAAATTTGCCTCCCAACTCTATAAATACTTGGGAGGAACTGAAGGATGCCTTCGTTAAGAACTTCCAAGGAACTTGCAAGCGACTCTGCAATATAGAAGATCTCGAGCGTTGTGTCCAGAAGGAAGGCGAGTCAAGTCGCCATTGGATGAAAAGGGTGGCAGAAATAATACACTCCTCAGATAATATACCACCAAGCTCAGCCGTCCTGGTAATGGAGAAAAACTGCAAGTTCGAGCCGCTGATTCATAAGCTGGGTCGCATGAAAGATAAAGTCAAGAGCCTCAGCGAGGTAATGGCTGCGGCTAACAAATATGCCGGCTCGGATAAAACCAGAGACGCGTCAGACGGAGAAGAAGAGGAGGTTGCTGCCAAAGGAAAGAAAAACTCCAACAAGCCCCAGCAGCAAACAAGCCACAACAACGCGAATCAAAACAAACGCAAAAACGAAGATGGTCACTCAGGGCTCGTCGCCAATACGCGTGGAGGATTCAGAGGCCAGCGAGGAAGGGGCCGAGGATACGGCTCCCGTCCAATCAATATGGAAGAAGTTTTTAATCGGCCGTGCGACCTTCATGCAACAGGTGATGGACGGCCAGCGGACCATACCAAGGCACAATGCACTATTACAAGAAGTGGAAAGAAGAAAGCCAGCACAACAGGGGAAATTCCCATGAAGGAAACCCTGGTACGGCTCATGACGCAAATGTTGGGCAGCACAGCACGAACCACCCCAGGCAAACGGGGCAGTATCACACAATAGTTATCGACACCTCCAAAAGGGAAGAGAAATTGAGTCGCAGGAGTCAACAGGTGAACGCCGTGATACCAGCAACGCCCAATTGGCTAAGGTGGTCCGAGCACACAGTAACTTGGAGTCGCGACGATCACCCGCCACAAGTACGGGAACCTGGCAAGTTGGCGCTGGTTGTGGCACCGTACGTAGCAGGATACAAGCTGACCAAAGTGCTTATGGATGGAGGAAGCAGCATTAATATCTTGTACTACGATACGTTCCAGCGTCTAGGACTCAAGGATTCCAGCCTGCAGCCCACGTCAACCGTGTTTCACGGCATTGTCCCAGGAAGGTCCGCACAGCCAGGGGGAAAATAACCCTAGGGGTAACTTTTGGGACAGAAGAGAACTTCAGAAGCGAGTTCCTATGTTTCGAAGTGGTAAAATTCCAAAGCCCATATCACGCCTTGTTTGGAAGAAGGCTTTGCTAAGTTTATGGCCAGGCCATGCTACGTGTACCTACAGTTGAAGATACCAGGACCAAAAGGGGTCATCACAGTGTACGGAGATAGAGAAAAAGCGATAGAATGTGAAAAGGAGATGCGGCCTTCGCAGAATCTGCCTGTGCCGCGGAAGAGCTAAAAGGTTATAAGTCGCAGGTGGACCCAAATGACATGAGCGTAGTTACCACGCCATCTGCCGAGCCACCAATGAAATTCAAAGCGGCCCAGGACACCAAGCAGATAAATCTTGTTCCTGGCGACTCATCCAAGCAAACCAGCATTGGAGCACACATGGAAGAAGAGCAGGAGAAGGCCTCGTCGCTTTCTTCAGGAAAATAAGGACATCTTCGCATGGAAACCGTCAGATATGCCAGGGGTACCAAGAGAATTAGCAGAACATAGCCTCAAAGTGAACCCTGCGGCTAAACCAGTGAAGCAGCCACTACGGCGTTTCCACGATGATAGAAGAAAGGCAATAGGGAGGAAATAGCTCGCTACTGGCTGCAGGATTCATCACGGAGGTATACCATCCGGAGTGGGTGGCAAACCCAGTCTTGGTTATGAAAAAGAACGGTACGTGGCGAATGTGCGTTGATTACACCAGTCTTAACAAAGCTTGTCCAAAGGATCCATTTGCTTTGCCGCGAATCGACCAAGTGATTGATTCAACTGCTGGGTGCGAGCTGTTATGCTTTTTGGATGCCTATTCAGGCTACCATCAAATCAAGATGAAGAGGGAGGACCAAGAAAAGACGTCCTTCATCACACCCTTTGGAGCTTTTTGTTATGTCAGCATGCCCTTTGGGTTGAAGAACGCAGGTGCGACTTACCAAAGATGCATTCAGAATTGTCTACATGAGCAAATAGGTCGCAACGTTCACGCCTACGTGGATGATATTGTGGTTAAGTCGCAAGTTGGCCAGGATCTTATTAGTGACCTGGCAGAGACATTCACAAATCTCAGAAAATACAACATGAAGCTCAACCCCACAAAGTGCGTCTTTGGAGTACCAGCAGGAAAGCTATTGGGTTCATAGTATCAGAAAGAGGCATTGAGGCCAACCCTGACAAGATAAAGGCCGTGATGGATCTCCAAAAACCAGAAAAGATAAAAGATGTGCAGCGACTTACCGGTTGCGTAGCAGCTTTGAGTCGCTTTATATCAAGATTGGGAGAGAAAGCACTACCTTTGTACAGACTGTTGAAAAAATCAGACACCTTCGTTTGGGATGCAGAGGCCGACGAAGCTCTACAGCCTTGAAACATCAATTGACAAATGCTCCAGTTCTGGCGGCTCCAAAGGATAAAGAGCCCATGCTACTATACATAGCGGCAAATTCCCGCGCTGTGAGCGCTGTCATGGTTGTGGAGAGACAAGAACCCGGAAAGGAATACCCTGTCCAGAGACCAGTATATTACGTGAGCGAAGTCCTCACAGCTTCCAAACAGCGTTACCCACAGTGGCAGAAGTTGGTGTTTGGAGTGTTCATGGCGAGTCGCAAGCTGAAGCACTACTTCCAAGAACATCCAATAACTGTGGTTAGTTCAGCACCGTTGGCAGATATCATCCGTAATCGAGAAGCTACTGGAAGAGTCGCTAAGTGGGCGATCGAGTTGGGACCACATCACATCAGCTACGAGCCGCGCACATCAATTAAGTCGCAAGCCCTCGCAGATTTTATAACGATTGGACAGAAATCCAAGTCGCTCCTAGCATGGCAGAAACCAAATACTGGACCATGCATTTTGATGGGTCAAGACAGTTGCAAGGCTCGGGGGCTGGAGTTGTTCTAACATCCCCAAGGGAGACAAGCTGCGGTATGTGCTACAGATACACTTCAACTGCACAAATAACGTGGCAGTATGAGGCACTGCTTCATGGTCTACGTATAGCAAAGGAGATGAACATCAGTCGCATACGCTGTTTTGGCGATTCAGACTTGGTGGCACAGCAGGTCTCTGGAACGTGGGACAGCAAGGATGCGAATATGGCTGCATACAGAAGAGAGGTGGACAGAATTGCTGGACATTTCACTGGATACCAAGTTGAACATATTGATCGGAGACAAAACGAAGCTGCAGATGCCCTGTCTCGACTTGGATCCAATAGACAGTCAGTCCCACCCAATGTTTTCCTGGATGAACTGCACAATCCATCAGTCAAACCTCCAGCAGAGATTGACATTGCAGAGCCAGAGGACGATTCAACTTTAGTCGCAGCCCTGCATGAACAGCCAGGATGGACAGAGCCATACATGGCATATTTAAGTCGCGGAGTGCTGCCAGACGATGAGATTGAGGCGCGCAAAATCATACGGCGATCAAAGGCCTATACAATCATCAACAACGAATTATACAAGCGCAGCGTGTCAGGAGCATTCCAAAGATGTGTCTCACCAGAAGAGGGACGAAAAATCTTGCACGAAATTCATTCAGGCGATTGTGGCCATCATGCTTCGTCAAGATCTTTGGTGGCAAAGGCGTTCCGACATGGATTCTTCTGGTTAACAGCATTAGCAGATGCAGAGCAAATTGTCAGAGTGTGCGGATGTCAAAGATACGCTAGGCAAGATCATATGCCAGCTCAAGCACTTCGCACAATACCCATCACATGGCCTTTTGCCGTATGGGGTTTTGACATGGTAGGGCCCTTCAGACGGTCTTCAAACGGAAAAACTCACCTCCTGGTCATGGTGGACAAATTCACAAAGTGGATAGAAGCAGAACCTGTGGGAGATTGCGAGGCTGAAACAGCAGTCAAGTTCTTGAAGAAGGTCATATTCCGCTTTGGGTACCCCCATAGTATCATTACAGACAATGGGAGCAACACCTCTGAAGGGCTACACAGATATTTTGCGCAGACAATGGGATAAGATTGGACCTCACGTCAGTAGCACACCCGCAGAGCAATGGACAAGCTGAGCGAGCTAACCAGGAAATTCTCCATGGAATTAAGCCGCGCCTTATTGAAAAGGTCGAAGCATCTCCAGGATGTTGGGTGGAGAATTGCCAGCAGTACTGTGGAGCTTAAGAACAACCCCTAACAGATCCACAGGGTTTACACCATATTTCATGGTCTATGGAGCAGAAGCAGTCATGCCCAGCGACATCATACATGATTCACCAAGAGTTGCGGCTTACATCGAGACAGATAATGAGATAGCTCGGCAAGACTCGGTGGACACATTAGACGAGGTTAGAGACTTGGCAGCATCAAGGTCAGCGGTATATCAACAAGACTTGCGACGCTATCATGCCAGACGCATCAAAACCCGCACCTTTCAAGAAGGCGACCTAGTACTGCGACTTAAACAAGATCACAAGGGAATGCATAAGCTGTCCTCTCCATGGGAAGGACCCTACATCATCAGCAAGAAGCTAAACAATGGGTCGTACTATCTGCTGGATGTAAGGGAAGAAAGCAGCGAACGCCATGATTTCGAGGATCGTCTCGAGGCACCTCGCCCTTGGAACGTCGCACACCTGCGACCGTACTATACATAAGAAAAGGCTAATTAGAGCCAAGCATCATCCTTTCCAGCTTTATAGCTGAGTATCATCACAGCCACTCAGGGCTAGAACTTCAACTTTGGTCGCCACCTAGGCGCGACCTATGCAACATCTGATCGCCACCCAGGCGCGATCGACCCTTGTATCAGAAACCGGCTGCCACCTAGGCGCGGCCGTAAACTTTGTATCATTCTGGTCGCCACCTAGGCGCGACCGACCCCATGTATCACCATGGATCGCCACCTACGCGCGATCCAACCCTATGTATAACACTCGGTTGCCACCAAGGCGCGACCTTATGTGTCATCATAATCAAAGCTTATCATAGCTTAGCCTATCATGGCATATCATTATGTTTCTTGGGGCTTTGTTACCCTGAAACAGCCAACTTATTGGCAATTATCAAATTTACCTTAAGTTGGATTGCTACTCGCATTATGTGGCCAAAGTACTGGGGTGTGGCGTCAATCGAGCTTGATTGCCTATCATGGCCGCTCTCGACCCTGAACACACATGTTCCTAGGAAATACTGAGTCGCGCGAGTGCCCACTTAAGGATTCAGATGGCCTAACTAGAGGTCGATGTACTGCTTATAGTACGGCAACACCAATTACAATTACTTGTATCTTAACAATTGTTTTATTCATGATATCAAGTTACAGGTGACGACCTTCAAAACTCTGAGAAGAATTGAGATGATTATCACGTTACATCCTCTCAATCCTTGGGGGCTACATCATATTATCATCAAAAATTTGAAGATGGATCGTCATCAAGTTTGAAGCTATCAGGCTACTCTAACAAAGAAGCTCACGAAGTCAGATGATCTCCAGGTGCGAGTCAAGGCCAATCCAGCACAATTATAAGTCGCGAAATAAGGAAAAGCGCGGCCTAAACATTCAAGATCAAGAAATCCTATGAAGTTCAGGCCACGCTTGGGGGCTAATGTCGGGGAATGATTAACCCGGACTTATTCGAATTTAACAAACAGCGACTTAAGGTTGCGCTATCATTGTTGGGCCACGTGAAAGATGGGCCAATCTCGCATCGTGACTCGATGAAGGAAAGCTCCAGAAGGTCGGTGCAAACTTGCCTTGGAAGACAAGAAAGATAATCAGGCTTCGTGTAGAACTCTTGTAACCTGACGAGCCTCTGTGTATATAAAGAGGACTCGCAGGACTTAGAGGGGAAGCCCTTAAACCCTAGCTCATACGGCGAGTACCAGATCGGATCGCCTCCATTGTAACACCTCGATTATCATATCAATACCAATCTAGGGTAGGCAGGAAGTAGGTCTTTTACCTCACATTGAGGGGGCCGAACCTGGGTAAATCTGTGTTGATCTTTGTTCCTGCGATCCCAAGCTCGGAGATGCTTGACTCGCGTAATCCCACACCTACGAAGTCATCCATGACACCTGACGTGAGAAACCCACGACAGGCGCGGTCTTTCGCTTCCGTCGCTGCCGATCACCCGCTGCTGGAAGTCATGGCCGGAGCGCAAGCACCGCGGCCTCAGCTTGGAGGCGGGACTCGACATCAGCAGCCTCCGGCGCTCCTCGCCCTCAGCATCCGGCGGCGGCGGCGCCTCGCCTTAGCAGCTGCCGGCTGCGCCTCGTCCTCAACAGCCGACGGCGGCGCCATCTCGTCCCCAGCAACAGCCGGTAGCAGCTAGGCCGCAGCTCCCGGCGGCAGTGCCCAATGCGTTCGTCGGTCCGTTCTTCAACGGCAGGTCATCCGGGGGGATGGGGATGGCGCCACTGCCCTTCATGCCCCTCCAGAGGCTGTCGCAGCTGTATGGGCCGCCTGCGTACATGCCTCCGACGCAGGCCAGGTACATGCCGCCGATACCGCAGATCATGATCCCCGGGTACCCGACCTACCAGCAAGCTCAACAACCCGCCGTGGCCGCAGGGCCTGCGGCGCCACGTCCTAAGAGGAAGAAGAACAAAGTGGGGCAGCCGGGGACTCAGGGCCAGCAGCCGATGCCGCAAATTCAGTTTCAGCAACCCTCGTTTCAGTAGCAGTTCATGGGGCAGCAGATGGTGCGCCTCCTCCCATCCCGGTGCGAGCGTTCCCACCGTCTCGGAGGCAGTTGGCATGGCAGGAGCTGTTGACAGCCTGGATTCTTCTTCGGGGAAACTTCCCGAGTCTTCGACAGGGGGTAAGGGCAAGGCAAAAAAGGCAGCAAGTGCTTCAAGTTTGCGGCGGACTCTCATTCCACCAAATCCTGCCCGATAAAGCACTACTGTTTAGTTTGTGATAATGCAGCTCATCCCACTATCAGGTGTCCGAATCTGCGACTTCCCAAGCCCACGTGTTTCACCACGGGTTCGGGAGTTCTGGAGACTATGTTTGTGCAGTTTCCTGACAGTGTCTACAAGCCACATCTGATTCTGTCGAGTTCGCCCACTGCTCTGATCTCGATCGTGGGTGACCCGGTGCCCGCAGCTGCTATTGAGAGTCTGATATCCAAGGTGTGTTTCTCGGCATAGTGGACGTGGGAGGCTTTGCCCCACGAGATAACGGTTTTCTCATTGGATTTCCGTCAGCCGAGGACCTACACAGGGTGGACGGAATTCAGCTGAACATTCCGTCCTCTAACTCTCAGGCAACTATTTCTGTTTGGAAGTCCAATGATGATGCAGTCCCCATCAGAGTGCTTGAGAAGGTCTGGGTTCATGTTCAGGGGGTTCCCTATGCACTGAGACACTTTCTCGGATTTGGGCGGTTGGTACGCTCATTGGGACGACTCTTGACGTGGATCTTGTCACTTACCGGAGCCGTGGTATTGTTCGCATTCTTGTGGGCATGCTGGATTCGAAGGTGCTGGAGAAGCGCACGGCAGATGATGGGCTGTATATTGGGGCGTCGTGTGTGGTGAGACTCAAGGAGTATGGATTTTATTTCAGCCGTGAGCCTGCAGATTTTGCTCCAGCTACCGATTTTGTGCCTTCCTTTTGGCGCCGTAAGAGTGACGATGCCGATGATGAGGAGGGCAAGGAGCATGGTTTCGAGGGCTCATTGGGTTCGGATAACTCTAGTGCTTCCCTCTCCAACCACATGGACGTTGATGCTAGTACATCGTCCGAGACTCCGGCTGGTAACAATTCCGCTGCACCCGGTGATCAAGGTGGTGCTGTTTGGCTATTACTCCGTACAACTCTTCACCAAGCAATCCGCGGGGTCGTGAGATCGTGGAGCTGATTCGTCGTTCCTCGTCGTGGTTGTTGCGTCCCCCGCTGGAGATTGTGCCGACAGTAGCTCCGGTTGGCGATGGAGTCGCTGCCACAGTTGGACTACAGGGCTTGGGTGATGCTGAGGCTTCGACTGGACCATGGCTAGCAGCCGCGGATGGGCTGTGCCATGGTGCGCAGCTCGGAGCACACGCTGCAGCCACGGGCGGGCTGGGCCGTGGTGCGCAGCTCGAAGTGCGGGACGGTACTCCGGCCGCCACCGGGCTGGGTCGGGAGGAGGCTGCTACACCGCCTTTGCCTCCTCCGGCCACTGCGCCTACGCCACTCACCCCGAAAGAGGCTGTGGCGATGGGCCTGGACTCCGGCACAGTTGCCGGGGGCGTCGCGCAGGGACTGACGCCCCTGGCGGGCAGAGAGGGATTGGTCTCCAAGGGGGCTTCTACGTCGCCACAGCCTCCTTTGGATCGAATCCGACATAGGCCCACTAGCCCTGAGTGGTGCAGGTCGGCCCTGTGGTGATGGCTGGGGAGGCTGCTACTTCGTACAGGCTGTCCCATGCCATCACTACTCCGGTGGCCACGCGTACGGAGGGGCGCAGCGCCACGCCATCCACTCCTCCAGCACGTCGCAGCGGTAGGTTCGGGGTGGATGCAGATGGCGCATCCGCCACCGACGAGGACTTCTTATCGAGGGCCATGCGCCGTAAGGCGGCGCGTAACTTGAACTATTCTGGTATGGATTTAAATTCAAAGTCTTTTCTTTCTTTGTCGCCGCATTCTATTAATTCTAAACTGAGTAGTGTAGGTTTTAATCTTGGTATTAGTCAATCTCAAATTAATGTGTCAACTAAGGTCTTGAGACATATCGAATTTGACCGTCTCACAGTTATTCCTAAAGTCTCGACTGGGTTGTCTTCCACCTACGATGATGAGGACGAAGCGATTGCCACAGTAGATGGTCAGCTGATTTCTCATCTAATTGGTGAGGTGTTGGAAGGTGGTTTTGATGACGACTGTTTGAGTTCATTATATGAGCTAAAAGCTGCCGGTCGGAAATCGAAATCTACAGCCACCAGTCCTGAAAATGGAACAAGTTATCCAAATCCCCCACGGTTTCCCGATGAATGGCATGTTCAAGAATAGCAGAGGTCTTGGTGACTTGGCTAAACACTTGCACTTCGCTGATTGTATTCGGGACCATAATCTGGATTACTTAGCTATTTCTGAGACGGATAGACGTGAGTTTCCACAATCTCTTTTGAACCGACTTTCGGGCGGTATAGAGTTTGAGTGGCACTCGCGACCTCCTCATGGACGTTCTGGTGGCATATTACTAGGCGTCAGGACTGACACCATGGAAGTGTTGGATGTTACGGAAGGCAATTTTCATATCAAAATGCACATCCGTAACAAGTCCGATAAATTCATTTGGAGTCGTGTCGCCGTGTATGGGCCAGCTCAGGAAGCGTCTAAGACCTCTTTTCTCGTTGAATTGGTAAACCTAGCGAAAGATAACCCTCACCCTTTTCTCATTGGTGGGATTTCAATCTGTTGCGGTTTCCGTTCGAGAAGAGTAAGGGTCGGTTCGACAACCGTTGGCCTCTTTTGTTCAGTGCAGTCATAGACAGCTTGAACTTAAGAGAGATCTCGATGGTGGGGAGACAGTTCACCTGGGCTAATTCTCTCCCCGAACCCACATACGAGAAACTAGATCGTGTACTGATGGATTCCAATTGGGAAGACAGGTTCCCATTGGTGTCGGTACGGGCTCTAGAGCATATTGAGGGTTTGTCGGATCATGCTCCCATCCTATTGACCACTGGAGTGCCCAGACCATAGTGTAAACCACGGTTCAAGTTTGAGCTTGGCTGGTTACACCGCGAGGGCTTCTATGACATGGTCAAAAGAATCTGGGAGGCACCATAGCGGGTGACTCGCCTATCCAGCGGTGGAATAATAAGATACGTGCTTTACGTACTTACCTCGTTGGCTGGGCTCGCCATACTACTGGTTTACTTAAAAAAGAAAATGTTTGACTTTCCTCGATATTCGATGCTCTAGAAGCATTAGCAGAAGTTCGGCTACTATCTGCGCAAGAAATTGAGCTAAAAAGCCAGTCAAACGTGCAAATAACGAAACTACTGCGAGAGGAGGAGTTAAAATGGTATCAACGTTCCAAAGCCACTCGAATACCCGCTATTTCCATAGTATTGCCAATGGCAGACATAGGAAAAAGCGTATTCATTCTCTGATTCAGGATGAAGGAACGATTGAGGGCCATGAACAACTAAAGTCGTATATTACAAATTACTATAAAGGTCTGTTCGGTGACTCAGAGGAGGGTAATTTCTCTCTGGATGAGTCTCAAACAGAGGATATACCCCAGGTTTCAGAAGAGGAAAATAGCCTACTTACTAAACCCTATTCAGAGGAGGAAGTGAGGAAGACAGTTTTCCAAATGAAACATAATTCAGCTCCTGTCCTGATGGCTTCCCAGCTGAGTTCTATCAGAACTTTTGGGATGTTATCAAGACCGATTTGCTTCAGCTGTTCACCTGTCTTCACAATGGACAATTAGAGTTGTTTCGTCTCAATTTTGGTGAGATAATTTGGTTACCTAAGGTTAACGAGGCAGTAAGGATTCAGTTTAGACCTATGTGCCTTCTTAACGTTAGTTTCAAAATCTTCACCAAAGTGGCCACGATTCGACTGAGCATTGTTGCAGATAATGTGGTTCGTCCGTCTCAGACGGCTTTTATGCAAGGCCGCAACATCCTTGATGGAGTTGCGATCCTACATGAAACAGTTCGCGAACTACATAGGAAAAAGCTTAACGGGGTAATCCTGAAAATTGATTTTGAGAAAGCTTATGATAAAGTGAAGTGGTCTTTCATCCAGCAAACTCTTAGGATGAAAGGTTTTTCCGCTGAGTGGCGCGCGTTAATTAATAGCTTTGTTTCTGGAGGAAGTGTAGCCATCAAGGTCAACGATGACACTGGCTGATACTTCCAAATGAAAAAAGGACTATGACAGGGTGACCCCCTATCGCCAATACTATTTAACATAGTGGCGGATATGCTGGCTATCTTGATCGAACGCGCTAAAATCGAGGTAAAGTCGAAGGATTAATTCCACATCTTGTTGATGGTGGATTATCGATTCTTCAATATGCCGACGATACAATTCTTTTTATGGAGCATGATATCGAAAAAGCTCGTAACCATAAGTTGATTTTGTCAGCTTTTGAGAAACTTTCGGGTCTTAAGATAAACTTCCATAAAAGTGAATTATTTTGTTTTGGCGAGGCCCAAGAGAACGCCGCCTTGTATGCTGAGCTTTTCGGCTATGAGCAAGGACAATTTCCTATCAACTATTTGGGAATTCCGATCCACTATCGGAGACTCACAAATGCTGAATGGAAAAGGGTGGAGGAAAGGCTTCAATTACGTTTAAATAGTTAAAAAGGCAAACTCCTTTCCCTGGGTGGAAGATTGGTTCTCATAAAATCGGCACTAACAAACATGGTACTGTATATGATTTCATTCTTTCGGCTGCCTAAAGGGGTCTTAAAACGATTGGATTATTTCCGATCTAGATTCTTTTGGCAAGGGGATTGTGAGAAGAAAAAATATCGACTGACTAAATGGAGTGTGGTTTGCTGCCCTAAAGACCAAGGAGGGCTCGGAGTTCATGACCTCGAGGTCAAGAATAGAGACCTGCTAGGTAAATGACTATTTCAACTTCTTTCTGAAGATGGAGTTTGGCAAACCCTACTTAGGAGAAAATATGTTGGAGATCAAGCTGTTTCCTAGGTTCTTTGAAAACCTGGTGATTCACACTTCTGGGCAGGCCTCATGGCTACAAAGAAGTTCTTTTTTCCACATGGCTCTTTCTCAATTAGGGATGGATCGGAGATTCGGTTCTGGAGGATATTTGGCTAGGCCAAGCCACCCTCAAAGAACAATATCCGGCTCTATATTCTATCGTTCGAAACAAAAGTGACACGATCGCGAAGGTGCTGGGTACGTCCCCACCAAATGTTTCGTTCAGAAGAAGTTTACTTGGAACAAGGCTAGCATCCTGGAATGCTTTGCTCATCCGATTGGATTCAATCCAATTGTCGGAAGGCCCAGATAAGTTTCAATGGAATCTCACGAAGAACGGCAAATTCTCGGTTGATTCTATGTACATAGCACTTATTCTACCCGAAATCCTAGTCGATAGTTCTCATTATAACAAAATTTGGAAGATGAAGATACCACTGAAAACTAAAGTGTTTGCGTGGTATTTACGTCGAGGAGTTATCCTCACCAAAGACAACCTTGCCAAACGCAATTGGCATGGAAGTAAAAAGTGTGTATTCTGTCAACATGACGAGACCATTACACACTTATTCTTTCAGTGCGAGTTCGCTAGGTCTATATGGTCAGTCATCCAGATAGGTTCTACCTTACATCCACCTAGTTCTGTTGCTAATATTTTTGACAACTGGTTAAATGGAGTGGATGCTAGGTTCAAACTATTCAGTAGGGTGGGAGCGATTGCTGTTATTTGGTCGCTATGGCTATGTAGAAATGACAAGGACTTTAACGATAAAAATGCTTCTCTTATGCAGGTTATTTACCGGTGCACAGCAACGTTACGAGCATGGTCTTCCCTGCAGCGTGTGGAGCACCGAGATTTATTTTTGGAGGTGGCGTCGAGACTGGAGGCTGCGGCCAGGGAGCTTTTATCCCGGCATGGGTGGCAACATAGACTCCGGATAGACCTACCAGTATCTTAGTCGGATCTACAATTTCTTATTTTGATATGTAATTCGCCTTTTTTATCTTCTGTTATCCGACTTGTGTGGTGGCGAACTTGTGGCTGTGTGCATCTCAGTTATGCAGAGGCCGGGTGTAATGCTTAAACCTTTTAAGTACTCCCTCCGATCCATATCAATGGGCACAACTTTGTCTAGATACACATGTATCTAGTCTAAATATTTAACTAGATACATATGAATTTAGACAAATCTATGCCCACTAATATGGATCGGAGGGAGTAATAAAATCCCTTTATCAAAAAAAAAAAAGCTCAACTAGCACCATCGCACGACCACGTGCACAAAATAACAATTCTAGTGTGCACCATCGCATAACCAGTTCACCATGTTAATTATATGGAGTCGAAATACTACCTGGACAAGGTCCGGGTCAACGCATCAAGCTATGCCACAAGGGAAACACGTTGTTCGTTATCTTCTTCTATCTTCCTGGCCATCACATCCATTTCATAACGCTGGGTGTGGAACCCCAAGAATCGAGAAAATGTGTGTCATACATCTTATCAATATTCATAAGCACTCGGATCACATCTTTCAGAACGGTGTGCTGCAATTCCTCAAGCAGGTGTCGTGCGGACGTCTGGCAAGGACACGCGGGGTCGACGAGTGAGCAAGCAAGCCCGTGCCAAATGGGATGACTGATGGAGAAGCGAGGTGGAGAGTAGAGTCGGACCGGACAGTTCTGGCGGGTTTGAGCCTGAAGTCGGGAAACCAGACCAGCTTGAAGAGCACGGCGGTAGTGAATGCAGTTGCGGTTCCAGAAATTGAAACCTGACTAAATTTATTTGAATTTACGGGATCTATGTCAGAAACTTGATTCCTTCAAAATATTGCACTTCACAAGGGCACATAACTCATTCGGCACCGTCTAGCCGGGAGAGCGAAATACAATGCCGATGAATCTGATGAACAGAGAGCATAAAACATAACAGAGATGCTAACTTCTTTTACTCTCCAGAACAACAGCAAAACATCAGTGAGAACTCCAAGCTAGCACACATACACGGGCAATCTCTCTCCGGCCAAACCAAATACTAACAAACAGGAGTTTACATATGCACCCTGTGCAAAATTCCGGTTGTCCCTATGTTTTTTTTCGACAAAGGGAATACATTAATATAAAAAAGATACCATGGTGCAACGTGAAACAGCTTTTCTTCGGTCGACTCGCTGCGGGGGTGGAGATGATCTGGATTGCGGCGACAGATCTGGAGTGCGGCGGCGGCGGTTGCCCTCTCTTCTTCTTCCTCCCTCTCTGCCTCGTTTTGTCGTTTTGCATATGGGAAACTGACCGAGAGTTTCTAATCGCTAGATCGACCGAAAACTAGCACAGCCCGGTGCAATGTTCGGTCATTTTCTTATGCTACAGACGTACTCATTTTCTTCCTTTCAACATTTTCTTATGCTAATTCACAGACCACTCCTCACCCCCTGCTTCATTTGTAGCTGTGGTTGCAGGGCCGGCTCTGGCCCAGGGCAGCAGGGGCGACGGCCTGGGGCCCCGTCCAAATAGGGGCCCATATCTGGTATGCAGTATGAATATGACAGAGTATAACCAAAAGAAGAAAAAAGGCCCAATGGCTCATCTATCAGCCCAGGCGTCCAGGAAGGCAGCCACGCACGGGAAGGGGATCGCTTGGACGCTTCGTTTCCTGATTCCTCTCGATTTCTCGAATGAATTGCGGCAGCCACGCACGGAAGTTGCGCCTCGCCTCGGCTCCCGCCCACTCGCCGTCTGCCCATCTCGCCCGGACTGAAATCGCTAAGGGTGTGTTTGGTTTGGAGGGTATGGTTAGGGGATGAGGGTATCCCCAACCACCTGGTTAGGGATAACCATTTTTCTGTTTGGTTGAGAATATGGGATGAACCAGTTTTTTGTTTGGTTGAAATGGTGATATGTGGTTGGGGTTGAGGATAGACTGTTTGTGGTGACCTCTTTGGTGGTATGGTGAGATTACCTCTATACATGATCATATCGGAACATATTTCACAACATTTTTGAACTCATTGACAACAATAATCTGACAACAATAAATCTGAAGAACAAGCCTCAACATAATTTCGAAATTAGTAATTAAAACTGATATTCAAAGTCCAAGTCATAATTCGACAATATTACTTAGCCTCGACAATATTACTTAGCCTAGCTACAACTCTTACATGCCATACTCCAAGGAGAGATCAAAGTTTACTTGACATGTAGAAGTCAATACAACCCATAGTCCAATGTTTGGTTGTTGTGAGAAGTCACAAGTCCATACAACCTATAGACTAATGTTTAGTTGTCATCAAAAGAACAAAACAAGTACCACAAACAATCAGCCTTCAACCTTAGGTTTCTCCATCTCTTGGATCAACATATGGAACAAAGTCTGGAAAGGTATTCTAGATGTACCTAGAAACCCAAACCATCTTTTGATCTTTCTCCAACACTTGGAACGCCGTTGCGGTATGAGGATTGTCAACCAAGTAGGCATAGTAGTGGGCAAGAAAATCCAAACCAAAACCTGGGAGTGTCTTCATGTTCTCCCAAAGGTCCAATGGAGAGGTGTTGTCGGTGGTAGCAGTCTTTTCTATGGCAACAACCAACCTTTCACTACATGCAATGAGAGTTGCTTGCAGCCCCTCATCTCCACAAGGATTAGATTTGGCCTTTTTAGGTTTGGGAGCCGAGTACTCACCCACATTGTGTGATTGGCTAGCTTCTTCAACGGTGGCAGTAGCATCTTCATCAAGATGAATCACATTGTGTGTTGCTAGAGGCTCACTTGATCCTCTAGCATATTGACCCATGGCCATGCTTCCTCCGATTACATATTTTGTTGCTGCAAATAGTTCATTCGATCTTCCCACATTTGATTAGCAATTTCTTGCCTAAAATTAGTCATGTATGCAAGTTCTTGTGCTTGGCCAATTGATGTTGAGGCATGCTGAATGTTTGGTGTCCATTCATCCTCGGGTATGATAAATTCGTCTATTCCATCATTTATAACCCAATTGTGAATAATGCAGCAAGCTACGACAATGTCTACTAGAGTAGGAAAGGGAAAAAATGGTTGAGCATCATCAAGGATTTTGAATCTTCTCTTGAGTGACCCAAATCCACGCTCTACAGACACACGTAGAGAAGAATGCCTAAGGTTGAACAACTCCTTCTCATCTTGCACTGAATTGTTTCCCCCACTCATTCAAATGGTATCTCACGCGTCGAAATGGACGCATGAACCCCGGTTTGGCCCCATATCCAGCATCAACTAGGTAAAATTTTCATAACATAGGAGGGACATGTGGGTTATTTGGATGGTATATAAATATTACCATTGATAGATGGTTGATAATCTATTACCTAGTGGGACACGTAAACCATTCTCACGTTCACAAGCATCACGTAATACAAGTGCATCATGTGCTGTCCCCTCCCAACCATCATACAGAGAAGATGAAAATTATACCACAGATTCAAGTGACAAAATCCACAACTTTGGTAGTTGAATGCAGATCTGCTCGTCCACCTCGTACCCCTGTGCAAACAAGAGAAAGAAATAATTTCAGAGATGTGCAAGGATTTGAGATACACAGAGCAAGCGGAGCCACAGCCTCTACGCACTCCCAAGCAACCTTCACGAGCAGCACAACACAAATTCGAGGCGAGCTCGGCCCCTACCTCGTCGCCCCTTCCAACCATCTACCCGAGCTGGCGTTCCCATCGCCGACCGAGACAGGAAGCGAGCTAGGAGGAGGGGCCCTGCCACCGAGCAAGAAAATGAGAGGAAAGGAGGAGGTTACCTCACGCCGCCGTCCGGATTAGCCCCGCCGCCGCCGCCTCTGTCACCCCCTGTCGATTTCATGCAAATTCCGCCACCGCCCCTGCTTACCGAGATAAAAGAGGAGGGTTAGGAGCTAGGAGGGAGAGGCCAGCTGCCGACCAAGGGAATGGAGGGGAGAGGAAGATGGCTACCCGCCGCCGCCGTCCCGGAGTCGTTCCGTCGAGGTCCCCGGCGCCGCCTCGATTTCTTGTTGGCCTCGCCTCTGGTTCGTGAGAGAGGATGTGAGGAGAGACGAGGGGGTAGGATAAGGTTGGGGTCTTTTTTCTCTTCTTCCACGAGCGGTGAGCCAGCGGAAATGGCGTGAAAAATATTTTCGGGTGAGACTAGCGTGGGAGCCAGCGGTGCTTAGCGCCATCCGCCCGATTTGGTGGGACGAGCGGAGCCACCGTTTCGTAGGAATATTCGGGGAATCTGGATACCCCTGCCACCCCTACCCTCTCAACCAAACGTATGGTAGCCACTTAAAAAATGGCTACGCTACCACATTGGGGATACCCCCTCAACCAAACACACCCTAAATCTCCATCGCCCTGCCCACGATCACAGAGTTGGAGATAGGATAGGGCTGTACGGGAGCGATCAAGTCAGGACTCGGGAAGGAATTGGGGAGCGTCAAGATTCAAGAATTCAAGATCATCAGGTAATTCTTAGCTGAAAAACTATACGAGATCTTACTGAGTGATTCAGTATTTTCGTGTTCTCAGTCTGATGTCTGATTTATTTTACTTTACTTCACATACAGCAACATCAAGAGAAACGAGTACACAGGTTGTAATCATGTTGCATTGAGGTTTTTTTTTGAGTTTTAAAGCGGTCGTATCCGCGATTCGATTAGATAAAATAGAGGTTTATTGTGACACCCCTCCCTGGCACATCTCGCCAGAGAGGCGGTCATCCCGTGCGCCAGCCCAAGATATCTGGCCGCACGTCACGACAGTGCAATATAATGGAAATCATTATATAATCAGGCACAAGAAGTGCTACAAATGGTTTACAAGGCCATCGAGGCATGACCAAACATCAAGCCAACATGGCTCTGGACAGAGTTTAACTGGCAGCGGAAGACGACTAAGGCAACGGGTTGGAGCGGCTCCACTCCACAGGTATCTGGCTGGGCTACTGATCCTAGCACGCTTTTGCTCCATCTTCTGGCTAAGTCTGGCCACATGAAAAGCCAGTCTGAGTACAATGACGTACTCGCAAGTAACGTAATCCACAAGACATGAACAGTCATACAATCATGCAACAAGTTACACATTAGAAATAAAATACTACACATGGCAAGTGTGTACTCTAGATACAAAAAGTAGCATGGCATTGGCAATCAAACATGTCATAAGCAAGCAATGGTAGTATCACCAGTACATAATCCAAGCCAGGTGGGGTTGGATCGTGCACCGGCAATCATACAAAGAGCTTACCTGTGACGAGTAAACGAGGGTACCAGTTGATACCAAATAATATACAACAGCACCTGTGATCACTACTAGGCCCAATGGCCTCATCTTTTCACTCTAGCATGCACGGTTGATGTTGGCTCAGGCCTAACTCTAGGCTCCCAATGATCACACCGCCATCCTATATCATGGTAACCATCAACAGCTCACATAACATTCCCTGCATCATCTTATTGTTCGTTTAGTGAAATCAGGTCGTTTATTAATTCTTTCAAACAGAACTTAAGTTTAACCTCCTGACACGACAAAGACACACAGTGTGACCGACACTGAACTGTTGTTCCATATCCCAGGAACGGGGCTAGCTTGCAAGGTTGATGCTCTCGAGAGTTTGCTTTCCCACCTATCAGAATGCACCCCACTCAGCCGACACTTCAGGTTCATCACGCCCAAAGTCGTACTAAGAAAAATACACTCACATGACGGTCCACTTGCTAAGACACTCTCCTGCACCACCCTATACACGTGGTACAACGGGCAAGTAAATTCGGCACATCCCCCGGCGCTACCGGGTATGCCTAGCTCCGGACTCCATATCACAGTCGAACCCGTGCCTGTCGACCTCTACCCTCGGACAGCACAACCGAACGACTGCACCCAATGGATGGCACAAAAGGGGCTCAACAACCTACTAGGTCACGGTCCTCCATGAGACGACGATGGTTCTGCTTTCAAAGTTCAGATTAGTGGCAGCATGGACTGACCCTATCGTTGTTTGGAGGGGTGTTTCATTTAATCAAGTTTCATTATAACAAGCCCAAACAACAGAGGATTAGTCCAACACAATAATCACAATATCACAATAATGTATCCTCAAACAACAAGTCATTAGCAACATAATATTCCAAGCAATAGTTTGTTTGCAGTGACCGGGTGACTATGATGGTTCCTCCAGTCGGCGCCACCACGAATCAGTATTACAGAATAAATAGCACAGTGGTTCAAGCGGATGACTGTGGCGGTTCCTCCAGCCAGCGTCATCGTAGATCAATTACAAAGCTAGCACAGTTTGTTGGCGTCGAACGGGTGACTGTGGCAGAGATACCTCCGACCAGCGCCATCACAGATCAACTACCAAAGTTGGTAGGGCATGTAGTCTGCCAAATGAACCGAAAAACACTCATAAGAAAGAAAGCATCCATTCCACTCGAGGTTTACCTCGACGTGGTGTCAGCAATCTTGGCAAAAAGAACCAAATGGAAAGCAAATGTCCCAAGCATCGCAGTCCAGGTGGGCTTACCCAACCACGTTTGACAGAGGGAGAAGAAGCAAATAACTCTTTTGGCAAATGCCCCCAACTCCGAGGATCATAAGACGACATTCGTCCGCTCCTCATCTCGGCGAAGAAGAAGAAGCAAACAAAGCCACGCAGGTGCGAGGCGCACAGTTATATAGTTTTCCCCACTCCGTTGACTGTGGCGGTTCCCCCAGTCCATCGCCTCGGGAATGGGAAGTGGTACCCCAGACACATCACCACAACTCTACGGAAAGTAGATGTCAAAGCCATGATATCTCATGACGCACAGTTTTCAGATGACCGGCAACCAGATGCACAGATAAGTAATTACAAAGTAATGCGACGATTTAAAAGTGCAACATGGCATACAAGCATACACATGAAATCATATCCACAAACATCAACATGGACTAGCAGGCAAATCCCAACCGGACAACTGGACAGGGGCTCATAGCAAGTGGTTAGCTTGCCTCGGGGTCACGTAGTTGTTCTCTGGTTCGTCGATGAAGTGAAGATGTCGCGGACTCGGGCACCGGGAGCCCAACACCGCGTCGTCGGGACGGTATCTGATTCAACACGCGCCACCCGGAATATTCACCGGAAGGAGGTGAAACCCACCACTGGAAAGGTCTCACAGAGATAGGAATTTAGGAATTTGAATCACCCCAAACGGAGTTACGGTTCACAAGATATTAATGTTTGAAGTGTAACTCACCGGGAAAAAGAAAAACAGATTCCGCGGAAAAAACTGCACGGGCCGCGTCGCCGCGCGACTTGGGCTGTTGCTGGGCCCTCGCGCGTCGCGTGAAGCGCTGCGCCTGGGCCTGGGCGAGGTAGGCCGCAGGTGGGCCGCCTGGGCTGCTGCTCTGCTGGACCACGTTCTGGTCAGGGCCAGGAAACGATTCGATCCAGAGAAAAAAAAAGAAGAAGGGGATCGATCCCTGTCGTCGTCCTCCTCTGCACACGCACTGGAGCGAGCAGGGGGGTCGCCGGGGCGGCCGGGGAAGACGCCGGGAGGGCCGGAGGTGGCGGGGACGGGCAAGAGGTGGTGAACCGCGGTCGGGGAGGCGGAACCAGAGGCGGGGACGGCCTCCTTCTCGCGCGCCCGAGGTCGAAGAGCTACGGCCATGGTGGCCACGGTGGAGAAATTTCGTGGTGCTTTTCCCAAGTTCTTGCACCAGATGGGAGACCAGGGGAGAGGGAAATGGGGAGGAGTGGCTAACCTTCGCTCGGGCTGCCCAGGGGAGGTCTTATATGGAGGGAGAGAAGGGGAACTTGATGGCACTGACGCCACCGGTGCACCAACCTAGCTCCAAAATTGATGGGGGTGATAAGGATGTCTCCGGTCTGAGCCAGGGGAGGGCTTGGTTGCTGCTGGGTTGGTCCGGGTCGCGGGAACAGCAAGGGGCCCAGGGGAACAGCAGGGGAACCGGAGGAACAGGGATGCGCAGGACGTCGACAGTGCGCGCTCCGAACGCCACGAGCGGCATCGATGCGTTCCCGATGACTCGGGGCACCAAACGGAACACCTTTTCCACCACTGGGTTCGTAACGAGGAGAGGGACACAACCAAACAAAAATCCCACAGGGATCCCAAACTTTGTAAAATAGATTTTCCAGAAAACCAAAAACACCGAAGGTGCTCGATAAAATGACAGGGGCCTTGCACATCTCAGAAAAATCCCCAAAAATTACCACAGAGTACTTGTGGCATAAGAAGGGTGTCTATGGAGTATGAGCTCAAATGGTTATAAGGAAATTGGGTTTCGAGATGGCGCCCAAAAGATGTCATATTGGCATGGTTATACAAAAGTGGCTTTGCCAAAATGATAGGGGGTTGATCTCCTGGATGTGTGTGTCCAATATATGTGTGATCACATCTGCTAAGTATCATGGCCATATGAATTATTTGGCTATGGGTTGCTTTGGAGGTCGCCAAATGGCACTATTTTTGGCTTTCAAAGGGAGTGGTGAAAATATTTCTCAAATGTACTTGGCTCCAAAAGATGAAATGCAGGGAATGCAAAAATATTCATGCCCTGAATTTATCAGAATTTATGGAGATGCATAGCTTGACTCAAACATTTCTGGATCAGAAAGGGCAGTTTGGAAAATAGTGCCTAACTTGGAAATATTGCATTGAAGTATGCAATATTTTTGCATGGCTTGTCTTTAAATGGATAAGGGAGTCCTCTGGTATTTTTAGTGGAATTTTTCTAGCTATGGAAATAGGCTTCCCTTTTGTAGGTGGAGAAAAGGGTTTAAAAGGCTCGATAATTAGGGCTAGGGTTTTCGAGGGAAAACCTAAGCACAAAAATTATCACGGGTGATGGAGTGGTTCGTGGATCACTGGGAAATTCTTGAGGGAGCAATTCCCAAGTCAATTCATCCTCAAAAGATTTGAAGAAATATTTAGGAAAAGAGAAAACGTTTTTCAGGTGTCATAAAACACCATTAAAATTAGGTTTAAATTTTCGGGGTGTTACAGACCTTCCCCCCTTAAAAGAATCTCGTCCTCGAGATTAAGGGGGTTATACAAGATAATTCTTGCACGATCCATTTAAACCCCATTTAAAAACTTTTTCTGCAAAATATTAGAGTTTTAACACTCAAGAGATTAACACTCCACAAGACTTTTATTTAAAACAACATGATATTCCTACCATACTCAATGCATTTAAAAGATGGCATGGCAGGGGCTCACTCAATCAACATAGGATCTACCACCATGGTAAAAACAAATCTATGGTTTTGCTCAACTCAACACCAACATGGCAAGATCAAACAAGATCTACAACCAAACTATCAACCAACAACCAAAGATTTTTCTTTGGTAAAGAATTACCCACCATTTTATAAAACCAAATTATTGAGGGATATTCTAATCATACCCCTTGCATAGGGTTTTGTTTTAGAAAAGCTGCATAAACATTTTCATGTTTACACAGGTTTTAGAAAAACCAAAGAGTTTCTTTTTAAAAGAAAAAATATCTGTGTCACCAATAATTGGCTCACAGACACTATGGGATAGGCCATTTCCCAAAAACCATTTTGCAAAATTTTCCCTAAAGGAAACACTGGAGAGACGAGGGGAGGATTTCCTGAGAAAGGGATAGAGGCACACCGTGGCTATCGGCCTACTCGCTGATGGGTGGGACCGGGGTCCACCTGGCAGTCTCCCTCCTCCTTTCTCTCTTCTTCTTCCTCGCTCCCTCTCGCTCTGTAGACGGCGGTTCCCAGTGTGCGGAGCACTCCTCTGCGGCACTGCTGCGCGTGCGGTCCATCGATGTCGCGGCCATCACGGCTTTGGGGAACATGTCCTCGATGGTTTCGCGCCACTGCTCGCGATTCTTTCTCTTTTCCCGCGTGCGGTGTCGAGGAGCGGCGTCCGAGCTCTAGCTATAAACCATATATCTCCGAAATCCTCTCTTCTTTCATTGCAACCATGGGCTTCATTCAGAGCTTCTTCAGAGCCTACGTCGAGATGCTGGAGAGGGCGGGCTTCATCGAGCATGTGCTCACCGTCGCGCTCTTCGGGATCTCGTCTGTGGTGGTGGGCGGACTGCTGTTTGCGGCGGTGGTCTTCCTGATCTTTGGCCTGTGCAACTGGTGGTCTGGCGCTGGTGCTGATGCCGCGGTGGAGCTGGCGGCTGCGGTGGAGGGGCAGGTTGCTGAGGTGGCCGCTCTTCCAGCTGGAGGTGAGCCGGCCGCTCGAGTCGTCCGTCGCCGTCGCGCGGCTCGCGACTTGGTTTCGGGTGAGCCAGGCTCATCTCCTAGCAACACCACTGAGCTTGAGAGGGAGTAGGATTTCTGGGGTGCCTTCGCATCTGCACTGAGGTAGTTGTAGTGTTCTATGTTGGAGTAGAACTTGTATTTTGATTCTGTAATTTCCCTTCTGTACTGAACTTAGTGGATGTATCACATTTGTCTCCTCTGATGAACTGGAACAAGATTTTTATTCCTGAACTTTTCTCAGCTGCAACAAACCTGGTCTTGCAGCACAAATAGAATTGCAGAGGTACTAGCATACAGATAGAAGAACTTGCTACACTGAGAAAGAAAATATCTTTTAGAAAATAATCCTGCATTTTATGGCCCAAACAATTGCAGGAGTGTGGTCTAACCAACTCAACCATAATGGTTAACAAGAGAATCAGAACACCAAGTTTTATTACGGCTGATTCAACATCAACCAGAAAGCATACAACAAACTTACATTACAAGCTAACACAAAAAAACAAACAACCTCGCTGATTCTCACCTACCAACACACAAGCGCCACTCGGGCTAACTAAAAGGGTTCTACTCAGCTTGATGGCCTCTGGTAGTCAGTGGAGCGCGGCCGAGACGAAGTGTGGTGTCCACATCTCCATCTTCCGCGGGGTGGGGAATCGCATGCACTCCATCGAGGATCATACCTCGCTCTTGGGGGTGCTGCTGAACTCGAGCTAGTGCTTGCGCCACAGATGCATCAAGACCGCGTTCCAGCAAATCATCTGGGAACGGGAGTCCTGTGCCCTGAGCTTGCCCATGGGCGGGGGTAGGTTGGTTCCTTGCTCGACTCAGTTGCATGCGAGCAATACCAAGGTTGCTCCTTGTGGTCATGAGTTCCTCCATCAGAGAATGGCTGAGCCTTGTCATTGCAGCCCCATAGGTGGCCAGTGTGATTACGGCAGGGTCGACTTCTTCTCCAATGGGAGTTTGGATAGCCTCCGCACCATGCTAGGGTCTGGCTGGGAGAAGGTGGAAAGCTCGACTGTTCGCCATTGCCGGTTCTGAGTGCCGCAGGCGGACGAGACCTTCCCAGGCTGCTACCTGGATGGCTTGAGCAAGAGTGGCCATGCTCCTACCTTGGATCAGGTAAGTCGGACTTGTGCCCAACGGACACGAGCCGACATGCACATCTGCTCGAAAGTCACTCCCGGCACGCGAGAGTGAGTTCTCGAACACCACATATCGAGGGCGAGCAGGCCTACCAAGAAGAACACAGACGGCCTTCCAAAGCATCAGTGAAAATCCGCCATGATCCTCGGCAGTGGTCTCTAGGACGACCTTGGGGTTCGCCATCGGTTTATTTCTGGATCTGGGTGTAGGATGAGATGAGAACGCGGGATTCCTTTGCGGGATCCTGCTTCAAGAGAGCTGGGTTGGCTAAGGATAGCAGGCGAGGGTGGGGATAAATAGCAGCTAGGACCGGGGTCTCTTAGAAGCTGGGTTGTGTCGGCTCCTTCTCATGGAAGAAACCAGCGAGCCTTGCTGGGTGGATTGGGTCACATCCTACTGCACCTTACTGTGGGCCGACACCAGCCATGCCGGTTAGGCGGAGATGGGTTAAATCCATCGGGCTCGCTGTCGGGCAAAAGTAAGGCGGGTTTTCCATGCTAGGGTAGTCTACAGCCAGCCTGGTGCTCTGATACCACGTCTGTGACACCCCTCCCTGGCACATCTCGCTAGAGAGGCGGTCGTCCCGTGCACCAGCCGAAGATATCTGGCCGCACGTCACGACAGTGCAACATAATGGAAATCATTATACAATCAGGCACAAGAAGTGCTACAAATGGTTTACAAGGCCATCGAGGCATGACCAAACATCAAGCCAAGCATGGCTCTGGACAGAGTTTAACTGGCAGCGGAAGACAACTAAGGCAACGGCTTGGAGCGGCTCCACTCCACAGGTATCTGGCTGGGCTACTGATCCTAGCACGTTTTTGCTCCATCTTCTGGCTAAGTCTGGCCACATGAAAAGCCAGTCTGAGTACAATGATGTACTCGCAAGTAACGCAATCCACAAGACATGAACAGTCAGACAATCATGCAACAAGTTATACATTGGAAATAAAATACTACACATGGCAAGTGTGTACCCTAGATACAAAAAGTAGCATGGCATTGGCAATCAAACATGTCATAAGCAAGCAATGGTGGTATCACCAGTACAGAGTCCAAGCCAGGTGGGGTTGGATTGTGCACCGGTAATCATACAAAGAGCTTACCTGTGACGAGTAAACGAGTGTACCAGTTGGTACCAAATAATATACAACAGCACCTGTGATCACTGGTAGGCCCAATGGCCTCATCTTTTCACTCTGGGCATGCACGGTTGATGTTGGCTCAGGCCTAACTCTAGGCTCCCAACGATCACACCGCCATCCTATATCATGGTAACCATCAACAACTCACATAACATTCCCTGCATCATCTTATTGTTCGTTTAGTGAAATCAGGTCGTTTATTAATTCTTTCAAACAGAACTTAAGTTTAACCTCCTGACACAACAAAGACACACAGTGTGACCGACACTGAACTGTTGTTCCATATCCCAGGAACGGGCTAGCTTGCTAGGTTGATGCTCTCGAGAGTTTGCTTTCCCACCTATCAGAATGTACCCCACTCAGCCGACACTTCAGGTTCATCACGCCCAAAGTCGTACTAAGAAAAATACACTCACATGACGGTGCACTTGCTAAGACACTCTCCTGCACCACCCTATACACGTGGTACAATGGGCAAGTAAATCCGGCACATCCCCCGGCACTACCGGGTATGCCTAGCTCCGGACTCCCTATCGCAGTCGAACCCGTGCCTGTCGACCTCTACCCTCGGACAGCACAACCGAACGACTGCGCCCAATGGATGGCACAAAAGGAGCTCAACAACCTACTAGGTCACGGTCCTCCATGAGACGACGATGGTTCTGCTTTCAAAGTTCAGATTAGTGGCACCATGGACTAACCCTATCGTTGTTTGGAGGGGTGTTTCATTTAATCAAGTTTCATTATAACAAGCCCAAACAACAGAGGATTAGTCCAACACAATAATCACAATATCACAATAATGTATCCTCAAACAACAAGTCATTAGCAACATAATATTCCAAGCAATAGTTTGTTTGCAGTGACCGGGTGACTATGACGGTTCCTCCAGTCGGCGCCACCACGAATCAGTATTACAGAATAAATAGCATAGTGGTTCAAGCGGATGACTGTGGCGGTTCCTCCAGCCAGCGTCATCGTAGATCAATTACAAAGCTAGCACAGTTTGTTGGCGTCGAACGGGTGACTGTGGCAGAGATACCTCCGACCAGCGCCGTCACAGATCAACTACCAAAGTTGGTAGGGCATGTAGTCCCCCAAATGAACCGAAAAGCACTCATAAGAAAGAAAGCATCCATTCCACTCGAGGTTTACCTCGACGTGGTGTCAGCAATCTTGGCAAAAAGAACCAAATGGAAAGCAAATGTCCCAAGCGTCGCAGTCCAGGTGGGCTTACGCCAACCACGTTTGACGGAGGGAGAAGAAGCAAATAACTCTTTTGGCAAATGCCCCCAACTCCGAGGATCATAAGACGACATTCGTCCGCTCCTCATCTCGGCGAAGAAGAAGAAGCAAACAAAGCCACGCAGGTGCGAGGCGCACAGTTATATAGTTTTCCCCACTCCGTTGACTGTGGCGGTTCCCCCAGTCCATCGCCTCGGGAATGGGAAGTGGTACCCCAGACACATCACCACAACTCTACGGAAAGTAGATGTCAAAGCCATGATATCTCATGACACACAGTTTTCAGATGACCGGCAACCAGATGCACAAATAAGTAATTACAAAGTAATGCGACGATTTAAAAGTGCAACATGGCATACAAGCATACACATGAAATCATATCCACAAACATCAACATGGACTAGCATGCAAAACCCAACTGGACAACTGGACAGGGGCTCATAGCAAGTGTTTAGCTTGCCTCAGGGTCACGTAGTTGTTCTCTGGTTCGTCGATGAAGTGAAGATGTCGCGGACTCGGGCACCGGGAGCCCTACACCGCGTCGTCGGGACGGTATCGGATTCAACACGCGCCACCCGGAATATTCACTGGAAGGAGGTGAAACCCACACCACTGGAAAGGCCTCATAGAGATAGGAATTTAGGAATTTGAATCACCCCAAACGGAGTTACGGTTCACAAGATATTAATGTTTGAAGTTTAACTCACCGGGAAAAAGAAAAACAGATTCCGCGGAAAAAAACTGCACGGGCCGCGTCACCGCGCGACTTGGGCTATTGCTGGGCCATCGCGCGCAGCGCTGCGCCAGCGCCTGGGCGAGGCAGGCCGCAGGTGGCCGCCTGTGCTGCTGCTCTGCTGGGCCGCGTTCTGGTCAGGGCCAGGAAACGATTCAATCCAGAGAAAAAAAAGAAGAAGGGGATTGATCCCTGTCGTCGTCCTCCTCTGCACACGCACTGGAGCGAGCAGGGGGGTCGCCGGGGTGGCCGAGGAAGACGCCGGGAGGGCCGGAGGCGGCGGGGACGGGCCGGAGGTGGTGAACCGCGGTCGGGGGAGGCGGAACCAGAGGCGGGGATGGCCTCCTTCTCGCGCGCCCGAGCTCGAATAGCTACGGCCATGCTGGCCACGGTGGAGAAATTTCGTGGTGCTTTTTCCGAGTTCTTGCACCAGATGGGAGAGCAGGGGAGAGGGGAAACGGGGAGGAGTGGCTAACCTTCGCTCGGGCTGCCCAGGGGAGGTCTTATATGCAGGGAGAGAAGGGGAACTTGATGGCACCGACGCCACCGGTGCACCAACCTAGGTCCAAAATTGATGGGGGGGGGGGGATAGGGATGTCTCCGGTCCGAGCCAGGGGAGCAGGGGAGGGCTTGGTTGCTGCTGGGTTGGTCCGGGTCACGGGAACAACAAGGGGGCCAGGGGAACAGCAGGGGAACCGGAGGAACAGGGATGCACAGGACGTCGACAGTGCGCGCTCCGAACGCCACGAGCGGCATCGATGCATTCCCGATGACTCGGGGCACCAAACGGAACACCGTTTCCACCACTGGGTTCGTAACGAGGAGAGGGACACAACCAAACAAAAATCCCACAAAATAGATTTTCCAGAAAACCAAAAACACCGAAGGTGCTCGATGAAATGACAGGGGCCTTGCACATCTCAGAAAAATCCCCAAAAATTACCATAGAGTACTTGTGGCATAAGAAGGGTGTCTATGGAATATGAGCTCAAATGGGTACAAGGAAATTGGGTTTCGAGACGGCGCCCAAAAGATGTCATATTGGAATGGTTATACAAAAGTGGCTTTGCCAAAATGATAGGGGGCTGATCTCCTGGATGTGTGTGTCCAATATATGTGTGATCACATCTGCTAAGTATCATGGCCATATGAATTATTTGGCTATGGGTTGCTTTGGAGGTCGCCAAATGGCACTATTTTTGGCTTGCAAAGGGAGTGGTGAAAATATTGCTCAAATGGACTTGGCTCCAAAAGATGAAGTGCAGGGAATGTAAAAATATTCATCCCCTTAATTTATCAGAATTTATGGAGATGCATAGCTTGACTCAAACATTTCTGGATCAGGAAGGGCAGTTTGGAAAATAGTGCCTAACATGGAAATATTGCATTGAAGTATGCAATATTTTTGCATGGGTTGTCTTTAAATGGATAGGGGAGTCCTCTGGTATTTTTAGTGGAATTTTTATAGCTATGGAAATAGGCTTCCCTTTTGTAGGTGGAGAAAAGGGTTTAAAAGGCTCGATAATTAGGGCTAGGGTTTTCGAGGGAAAACCTAAGCACCAAAATTATCACGGGTGATGGAGTGGTTCGTGGATCACTGGGAAATTCTTGAGGGTGCAATTCCCAAGTCAATTCATCCTCAAAAGATTTGAAGAAATATTTAGGAAAAGAGAAAAAGTTTTTCAGGTGTCATAAAACACCACTAAAATTAGGTTTAAATTTTCGGGGTGTTACATTTATGTACATAATTTTGAGAAAGGGAAAAATCTCTTTACAAAAACAAAACAGAAAACTAGTCTACAGGATCATGCGTGTAGTCTCATTTGCCTTGAGGTTTGTTAGCAAGGTGCTATGAATAAGTTTGTAGTCTCGTTTCTCATGATTATACTGGAGGTTTGTTAGCATGCTATTTCTATATATTTTATATGCGTTGTAGCTTCTATGATACTTGGTTTGAAACAAAGGCAAGAAAAACATTAGATATTTGTTTCTAATGAAAATTACCATTCTTTATGACTTTATAATATATGTATCTATTTCTGTATCGATCGGAATTTTTCTCTCTATTGGGCCCATCGGTGAAGCTCGCCCCGGGGCCTTTGAAATCTTAGAGCCGGCCCTGTGTGGTTGTTGTATCACTCCTACCGACGCTGAACATGTATTGTCATTTTTCATTTTCGTTTCTCTTATGTATAAGCTGCTGCTGGGAAACTGTAGGCATGTTGCACTTAACCTGCTGCCGATGTGCAAAGATGTGGTAAAGGAAGGAACTATATCTATATATCATAACCTCTATCTCTTCGTCGTGTTTGCTGGTCTGCGCAGCGTGCCACCGAGCAAGCATATGATCGCGCTTTTACATAGGGACAACTATGTACATTTGTAGCGGTGGCTGTTCGGGCAGCGCTGCAGGCAGAGAGCGCAGCGGCTGCTGGCCTAGCGGCGCTCAGCCGTGAGATCGGCGGCGGGCGGCATCCTCTCCATCGCTTCTAGCGCTGCTGGGGGACCGCCGGTCGTTGGGTGTGGCGGCGGAGTAGGGTTTGGCCACGGTGGCCGCGACGATCTGGGGGCTTCTCGTGGGGCTTCCAGCGACCCATTCATCTGGCGCGTGGCGGTGAAGTCCTACAGTCCTGGATCGAATAAATGGTGGTTCGGCGGTGGCCCTAGTGGTTTTCTTCCACCCAACGCACCCATCTACCAGCAGCCGGTCATCCTCGATCTGGCCGTCGACGAGTTCTGGATGTCACCGTTGGCGGTCTTCACGGATTGGCGTATGTGCTCCCAAACCTCTGATTCGGATGGGATCCGGTCGTGCGCATCTTCAAATTTCAGCCCGTGGGGCTTCAAGAGGGCGTGCCTTGAAGCTCCGCTTTCCGTTGACACCATGAAACATATCGAAACTTTGCGATTTCTACGGTGTTGAACAGAGGCAGGGAATGTCAAGACGGATATGATTGGAAGACCAATTTTGGCGGGTACAGAGTATTGGATGCGACGAAGACATCGCTTCACAGGCTGTTGTGCGGGCATGGCTGTAGGACGAGATTCCTGTCCGAACCGCACACGTGCATGTCAGCATAGTGATTGGTGCTTTGCATCAGCGGCCTCGGTGGGGTTGGTATCACTCGGGATTTCAGTTTTGGTGGCGCTCTTTGAGTGCCGAGTCTCGATATCAAGGGTGAAAACCCTAGGTCTGACCTTCATTGGTTGTACCTGGCAGTGGCATTTTCCTTGTTGAAGGCATTGGCTTGAGAGTTCGGATTTTCTTCTGGGTGAAAACCTACAATGTTTGATTGGGCGATGACAGCGCTCGTGCATTGTTCCCTTCTTGGAGGCGGGCTTTTGGAGAACCTATTCTACTCGTGCATTGTTCCCTTCTTGGAGGCGGGCTTTTGGATAACCTATTATGTAGTCCTTGGTGTTGTATTGGTAGTTTGGGTCCGGCTGTTGCGAGTGATTGATCGCTGTGACGGGGTCCTTTTCTTTCTTCTTCTTTTTCTTTTTTAGCTGTGTGCATCCTTTGATCCCAGCCGATCTGCATTTCTAGTTCCCGGTTGTGCGTGCCTAGCAGCAGGACATTAACATCCTTGGGTCCATGTTTAGATGTTCTTGCCTCCTTAGTTTGATAGTCCTCCTTCCTCTTCTAGAGTTATGACGCCTATGTGCGCCTCTTCATTATTGTCTTGGTTTGTGTCTACATCCGCCTCATCTTCATCGCCTGAAAACAGCTCTCTCTAACCACTGCCGGCCGCAAGCAAAACGAAACAGTAGGAAGATTACGAAAACAGATAAAATATACATACTCGAAAAGAACAACGAATTAACAACTTATATTACCTCCAGATCAATGTATGTGGGTCCAAACCATGCAGTTTCCCAGCGGCATCTCATATACATGTTCAGCGAGAGGAATACGACAACCACATCTATACATACGTGTCCTACTTGGTGCACCTTCAGCGACGCAGGATTCTCGGTGAACCTGCATTGCTGCCGGGAGGAGTCCATATGATGTTGCTTCCTATGAACTTCATTTACGAGATTTTAAGTCGTAGCTACCAACATGAAATTGACATTCGCATCCTTGTAATGCATTCCTTAATGGTATCATGGAGATGATCTTGCAACATGCAGATGATCTTGCCTCCTTAATTCGCGGGTCCTCCTTCCTCTCCTAGAGTTACCACGGGCTCATATATGGCCCATGCATTCCTCCTCTCTTCTGTCTTGGCAGTCTTCTACACCCCCTTCCTCTTCATCCCCTAATCGGACCAGGGGAGATAGGCACTACATCTTCAGACTATGACAACTCCTGGCAAGCAAAACGAAACAGTAGCAAGTGCATATTCAGGCTCTAGCATATAGAGTAGTGAACTATCAACATGGAACGGAACTAACAACAAGAGATACCGATTAGCTATACATAATGGAAAAAAGGAAACTGATCAACAACATGTATACATTACCTGCAGATCGATGTTTGTCTCCATGCTATAGGGTTCACTTGTGTAAAATAGGTGCCATCTCTTTTCAATACCTCCATCAACATCATCTGCATAAGCCTCGACATGCTGGATATGACTGAACTTGTCCCATTCGGGGCCAGACTTTCCCAAAGCCATGGAGGCGAGTACCTCTCTGCTGCAGTCCATGAGCAAATGACTTGGCTTTACAGTTTGCAGGTACATCGGGAGTTGTTTCTCCCTATAGTGAACTGTAAGCACGAGTCTCCTGAGTGCATTAATCTCCTGCAGTGACTTGAGCTTTCGACAACAATAAATATCAAGCTTTTGTAATTTGGGGAAATTGGAGATCCTACCCAGGTTCGGTAAGTCAGACAGGTCGAGCTCGACAACAGAATCAAAGTTCTCTAGAGACTGGAGTCGCTGGACAGCCCATATGGTTAACTTTTTCAAAGCCCTTGCATTGGAGGCAAGTCCAGAAGGGATAAACCTCAATTTGCAAGTTCGGATATAAAGTTCCTCCAAGGACGACATAGCTTGCACTTCCACATTCCACTCCCACTCCTCCCATTCCACCATTTTATCGAAGATCAACTTGTGCAGTCTTGGAAACGCAGTCGCGGCCTGGGATGAAGGGTGGAGAAGCTGACTGTGGGGCAGCACGAATTCAAGGCCAATACGCTTGATTGCTGGAGCTTGGTTGACCCTTAGAAACTCCAGACACGGGAGCTGACATAGGCCATCAGTGAGTTGGGTGCAACAAGCCAGGCCATCCATCTTCAGTATCCTCAAGCTATTGAGTGGCGTCATCGCTGTCGACATCATCCATCTTGGGAGTTGTCGCCCAAAATATCCCCAGATGTGAATATCTTCTATGCAAGATGGAGGACAAAGCTCATCAAACACCTGCTCGATTATTCCTTGATCCTTCTCAGATACTCTCTCTTTTACCAATCCATCATCACCCGGTCTACTACTACAGCCTAAGCTCATCAATGACAAATGCACCTTTTCATGAAGCTTGGCCGTTATGGCGAATAAGGCTGTGGATACATTCTCGAGACCAAATAATCCAATGTGCCTAAGCTGTGAAAGAGGTCCAAGCTCTTCCAAACTGCACCACTCACCATGCATGTGGGCTTGGAACCCATGTAGTGTTCTCAATTTTGTTAGAGCATGGAAACCCCTAGGCATACTATTTACATAGCCACCAAGGTTAAGATATCTCAGTTCCCGTAACTTCACAATGCTGTCGGGAAATTTAACAAGATTCTTACAACGAACAAGTCTAATATGTTGTAAGAATTTCATCTTGTGGATGCTCTCTGGGAGGCTTTTTATATCACTACTTACTACTGACAAATACCTTAAGTGTTTGAGCTGATATAGAGATTCAACCAATCCATCAAAATCAGTGAATTCTACATGTAGAATCCGTAGACTTGAGAATATAACCAAGGAATCACCGGGTCGAATCTTGAATTTTCCAGTTAATATTAATGATCTTAGTGATTTCTGCACTTGTAAACTTCTCCACCCAAATTCTTCTGATTCCACTCCTTCAGTTTCTATAGACACCCTAAGAAACCTCTCCAACCTAAGTTTACTATTATCACTTTCTCCATTGTGAACTACTAGTGATTCATCTCTAGTCATATATTGAGCAAATGAACGAACAACATCATGCATATGGCAAACATATTGACCGGAGTAGGATGTATCTGGCTCTATAAGGTTTCTCACTATTAATTCCTTATGGTACTCAATTCCTAATTCTTCATATCTATCTGAGTCCCCATGAACAAATCCTTCACCGATCCACATGCTCACAAAATGTACGTCACCTAAAATCATTTTTTTTGGCTTAAGGGAGAAGTGTAGAAAGCATTGTTTTAAACAAGGGGACAAGTCCTCGTAGCTAAGATGTATTGCATAGTTGAGCTCTTCTGGCATTTGAGATACTGACCATATGCTATCATTTAGGACCTTTTCCCAATCGTGTCGTTCTTTCCCTCTCTGGCATAAGAGTCCTCCCACAACTTTTATAGCAAGCGGTAAACCATCACATTTAGCTATAATTTTCAATCCAATATCCTTTAGCGTATCAACATTAGATTCACTTTTCTCATTTGTGAGTACCTGCAAGAAGTTTAAATTTATAGAGTTAATAATGAAGACATAACACATTAAGAGTGACTAGTGTTGTTCTTTTATTACTAATAAGCTACATCATCAGCAAAGAAAAGCACTAACAAAATTGTATTCCCAAGCAAAAGCATCGAGTTGTCTATTAATTTATTATTTAAAGCAACGGTCATGAAGACATCTTGTCGATCCATCTTATCACCGAGAACTACAAAAGCTTTAGACATATAAGAATGGGTTGCTATCATTCCTTGCTTTTTATAGAACATGACCTAGAGAAAGCGAAAACAATGTTTTGGTTATAAGGATGAAACGATTAAGCATTATTTATGTGAATACCAGTTTGCTCGTACTACATGGTCTATCATTCAGGCTGCTTCTAATTTTATATCCGTCATTTAGTGTATCAAATATGTTTGGTTGCTGGCTATGGTGTATTAAGATGAAACGAAGAGCCCAAATCCTGGTGGTGACATCGGCACTTTGCTGGTCGCTATGTCACGTTATGAATGGGTAAATCCTACTAGAAATTTCAAGGCAGACACGCATGAACTTTTTTGAAGTGGACATCTACTTATATCATGCAATGTGAACTTGCTCGATGTACCCATTCATCACGTGTATAACCAGCAATTAGTACACTCAAACACCAAGTGGGGTTAGAGAGAAATTCAAGGGAGATGAGCATTGGGACTTTGTAAGTGCTTCAAGTTCACCACGATGGACATACTAATCCACCACTAACAAGCAATCGGTATCTTCACTAGTATTATTCTGACTATAGTGATTATCAAACAAAGGTGGAAATATCTAATATAATAACACACTAAACAATATGCAGAAGGAACCACGGCAATAAGTATTGACGATTTTCATGGAAATATGGCTGGCGCCCATTCATCGAAGATTATCACTGTTATTAAATTGAATTGAAGTTAAACACTGACCTGCTTCTTGAGCAATGACCAACCATCTTGGGGCTCTAATTTTTCAACATGATGGTAGGGATGGACAGCTTTCATGCCTCGGGCAACAGTATCATGTCTTGTCGTTATGAGGACTCGGCTACCAGAGGCGCCGTGGCTAAAAGGAGCTTTTAGTAGATTGTTCCATTCAGTGTTGCCCCACATGTCATCCAACACAAGAAAGAACTTTTTGTTCCTCATGGCGCTTTCAAGAGCCTGCACAAGTAGAGACTTGTCTTGAGTCCCACCCTGAGGAAGGATTCCTTTGGCGGCGACGATGGCCGTCTTCAGCAGCTCAGCCTCGCTGAACTCTTTTGTGATGCTTAGCCATATCTTTGTATTGAACCCATGCTCGATGGCCTCATCATTGAAGACCTTCTTGGCAAGAGTTGTCTTGCCAATCCCACCAACACCCACAATGGCGAACACCATGATGCTATCAATACCATTTTTGTTTCTCAACTTCTCCACCAGGGCTTTTGTATCCTCTTCAATCTTCTCCCCCACCACACTCGATCGCTCCAACACCGGATCTGTCTTCTGGTAAGCAGCATTGGGCCGGGACATCCTCCGATCCTCATAGGAACCGAGATGGAGGAAGCTGAATGCAGCGCTTCGCTCCTTGATGGAGTCGAGCGTCTGGTTGAGCTTCTTGATGCGGCTGCCGATTTCATGGGCGAATCGGGGATTCCGCAGGCAGAAGAGCAAGGGGTTGCAGCATCCCACGTCCGGTGTGGACAAGCCCTGCTCCATGATCTTGAGATGGCAGAGGTCGAGGATGTCGGTGGCCTCGTACATGGCACGCTTGAGCTCTGCCACCCACTCCTGCACACTCTCGTCGGTGATGCGCCTCCTCTCGGCATCGACGAGGAGGTTCTTGAGGTCCTTGAGCTTGACACCCATCTTGTCGATGTCGCCGGTGACACCGAGCACCATCCCCAGCTCCTCTTCCGCCACCTGCTTGAGCAGGTCACCGAGGTAGGACGCGAAGGCATCCAGCACTATCGCCATGACTTCTTCTTAGGCGATATTTGATTGGTTTTACAGGGGGTTTGAAAGGTGTAGAGTTGCAATGCAGCAGGGCTGCATTTTTATAGCGGGATGAGTTGATGCTAAGGGTGCCTAGGGAGCTAGGTGGATCCTTAGATAGCTTGACCATGACAAAAGATGATGCCTTGCTTTTCTTGAATGGCTGGAAACGCACGCACAGCCCATGGTTTCTTTTCCTTTTTAGCAGGGCAAGAAAGGAATTGCTTCCTTCCTGCTTTTGTAATCAGGAACAACATTGAGTATGCTCTCATCTAAGCATATAATCACTCACCGGCAATGGTTTGAATAGCCTCTGTAAGTAAGTGGAATGGGTCGTAAAGGCATGTTGTGTTCAAATTTTAGCTATAACCAAAGCCTAGAACGGCTATGTATGTGAGTTTTTTTTTCCAATAATGAGCATATATTAATATCGTGAAGATATCAATTACACTCAGCCTCTGCAACAACATGTTGCCCTAGCGGCCACACGGATGCACACAACCCAGAAAAAAGAATAAGAATTACAAAAAAGAAAAGTCCCGCTACAGTGATCTATCCTTGTAGCAGCAGACCTAACACGAAAACGGTTTTTTACAAGGGCATAGGGCGCCCTTGGGAAATCTGGGCCGTCCATTTCGGGCATCCGACGGCCCAGATTCGTCGTTGATTTGTCCGCGGTCAACGGCGAATCTGGGCCGTCGGATGCCCGAAACGGACAGCCCAGATTTCCCAAGGGCGACCTAACACCAATAAAACAGTAACAGAAGTCCAGCTTCTCCAGAAGCGACGCATTCAAGAAGGGAACAGTGCTCAAGTGCCGTCGTCGCCCTAATCATAGATCATAGGTTTTCACCCTGAAAAAAGTCCGCACTCTAAAAAACAATGCCTTCAACAAGATCATTGCCAGGCACAACCAATTAAGGCCAGATCTTGGATTTTCATCCTGAAAGTTTAGACTCTGAACTTCTCCTGTGCTGTCATCCCCACTTGCCGTTGTCGCTGCTCTAAGTTACGATTCACCAAACCAATCTCTCATCGCCACCAGGACTCGAACCACCAATACTAATTCTCAAATCTCGGCTTCCAGGCCATATACTAGTCCTCAAATCTCGGCTTCCATGCCATTCTCCGCACACTGACTTTACCAAGGAACAGAACAAGTTCACGATGGCAACAGACTGCAGAGCTTCGCAATGCTTGCTCAGAAACCAAACAGTCAGAAAAAACATGGTTGCGCGCAACCGAATCCCACCCGATCCGGCAATCTCCAGGCTTGAGTTGTCCAATGGAGTTCGCCGGCGGAGCCTTCCAGAACTCGACACTCCGGCCAGATCAATGAAGACAGGCATCAAGTAGATCATCATCTTGGCGTGAGAGGAATCCAAGGACCGCCGCTTTATTGGGCAGATCGGCAAGCCCCCAGGCCGCCGCCCGCCATGCCCGAGGCCGCCGCCCCGGCGTCCAAGTGATGCAGGCAGACCGCAGACCGTTTTTGGCGCACAGGACGTAGCAGACAGGGAGCAGGTTGAAGCCCTCCCATCAGGTCGAGCCCACCCCGCCGCCGCTGCTTAGCGCCGCCACCGTGTCTCAGGCCACCGTCGTATATGACCAAATTAAATGAAAATCAAAAAGCTAATAGGATGATGTCCGAAATCTTGCTGCGGCAGATGTTTCTTTGACTGGTTGTAAGATATGATGCTACAGAGATGTATTAGTACATCTAAATTACTATAGTTTTCTAAAATTTTAGACCATATTATTTACGCTTGTACCTAATAAAAAAAAATGTGATTTAAGACCTTTGCTCACAGGAGCGTAATTTTGTCTGGTCCTTGGCACCACCACCGTTCTGCCGTGCGTGCTCGTTAGCAGGGAAACCGGGCTGGGCGTGGCAATTGCATCTTCCTCTGATCTGCACTTTGCTTGCTCAATTTTTGCTAACTGGTCGTGGGCTGAACTGAAGAAGAAGAAGAGCGCCCACTTGTTTCTTTCTAGAATCCAGAGAGCAGACCAACATGCCACACCACACCGTCATCTGAACTTGTATGACATACGCCTCTCTGAATTTCATCCTCGTCTTATTCGTCATTGTCGTATCAAGTTATCAGCATCGCCAGGATCTCATATTTTTCTGCTGACAATAGAAACGGTGATGATGAAGGGCATAATATGTTTCTTTTTGTTTCAGCGTCGTCGAAAGGTATTTATACAAATTCAAATGTTCATCGCTCCAGGGGCCGGGCCAACTGCAAGCAATGACGTCTGAGTAGTTAGAGTTGCTAATATGCTATGATGATATACGTACAGTATTGACCTGGAGCCTGAATATCTATAGAAACCAACAACAGTACTGTTGCCTTACTCACCAAAGTCCAACATCAACCTCTTCAGACATACATCATTTTTTACCTCGCAAACAAATCTCATTCAGTCAGTACAGAACAAGGAGAGCAATATGCTATACCGATGAATCCGATGAACAAAGAGATACCGCCACACACACAAGCTGGAGTAACCGCTTTACCAGATCAAAAACATCAGCGAGAACTCAAGCATACGCATGTGCAGTGCTTCCTTTACCAGATTTTCTTCCTGGCTCCATTCATAGTAATGAAACACAGCAACATCCCAGCAGCAAGTTCAGTACATACAATTTCCCATCAACAGGTATGTTATCCGACAGAACCTGTGTTTAGGCTTGGATTACCGGCACCAGTATATCCGACAGAACCTGTGTTTAATCCAACAACAGAGGTTTGCCATCTGTTGGTGCTTAAAAGCCTGACCGGAGAATTATACCTGACTGAAGCGGCATATATAAAACTGAGGAACCAATTGCTGCTACAATTCATGTAGCAGTCGAGGTAAATGAACAAAACACGAGCAATTTGGCTACATTCTTGTCACACGGAATGATGCATGGAGAACGCACCCCTTGGCACTCCGTGATACGGATGATGAACCAGCGTTCACGCAGACTGACAGAACTAGACATGTGAATCGGTTGAACTAGTCAATTTGCCAAACGGTTCAAAGATTTCGACCACTGCAAGCAAACAAAACCCTAAGATGCGCGAAGCCACCGCCGCGTGCAATACTAGGGTGCTAACTCGTTTTGGTGGTGCAGGGCGTCCGGAACCGTTTCCCCTCCCCACAGCCCACGGACGTATAGGATTGACCGAGCAGGTGATGGGCGGGTACCTAGCGAGGGGCTGGAGCAGCGCGCTTTATCGAAAAAAGAACTGCAATCTATGAATGCCAAATGGTTGAGTGAAGACAAATAGGAAGTACCAAGCCAGGTGGGATACTATGGACCAAAGAATCCACCAATACCAAGATCTTCCAGGTTAACGGGAGGTTTTAGCTGCTCAAAGATTGCCTCGATGTTTTTAACAGCTTCTTCTAAATATGGCTTATAATTTTGTGCAGTGGTGCATATCAATTTCCTGAGGTGCTTTTTGTCGCTTAGCAATGAACCTGAGCTACATGTAGCTGTTCTTTCCAATATGATAATCAAAATATGCCTTAGGTCTGAAAGACGTTCCAGTTCTTTCAACTCCCATCCAGATTCCTTGGGCAGTTGGAAGTTGCCGGCAAATTGTGTTACTACGTGGTCCATCTCATCGAGGACTTCTTCGGCTAGAGGCGGCGTGTGAAGCCAACTCTTGTATGGCACTATGGCCCAAGTATTGTCCGGCTCGGCGATCACAGAGCCGTCATCCACGATGGACTTGCCCTTTGTCGGGTCCGTCGCCTCCACCACTTCATCGACAACCTCGTTCAAGTCCTAGGGCACAACTTCAGCAACCTCCGCCTCCTTCATTGCCACATCCGGGTTGGTACTTAGAGGAGAGCTCGGGCCGGTCTTGGAGGAGTCGATCTTCCACTGGTGGTCACCGTGTGTTCCATCACGACTTCTGGCTCGGCATCTGGTCGGGCGCTGGGAGTCGACGATGACAAGATCCACATCACCTCTGACAAGATTGCCACCGTGGTGAAGGCGGCTAGCATCAAAGTGGAGGCCTACTGGTCGGCCTGCATCCTTGTCGCCCTCATCCTCCACGATGGCGGGATCTACGCGTCCAGGGTCTTCGCCAACGTGCATGGGTTGCGTACGAAGCGCTTTGGCGGTACGAAACGATCCAGCAGCCAATGGACTGCGGGTTGAGTTGCTCTTTTTTTAGGGGCTAAAACCAAGAATTTGGTTACCGGTCGAAATACCGCGGTTACCGGCCGGTAACCGGAATTCTCGGTCCCCCCGTAAATGAGTTTACCGGGCGAAAAATCCTAGACGTTTTCAACTTTTGTCCCGGAAATCCCGCCCTCCCCCACCCCCTGAGATTTTTTAAAAACGTTCCTGTTTTTAATATTAGGTATAGGTATAGATATAGATATAGATATATGGATACGGTTCTTCCTGCAAATATTACAAGTACCTGCACGCTTATTCTTAATTATTAGCAAGCCAACACCGTATTAATTAATTATACTCTGAACCGTCCGTTCAGAGATCAATGGTTGGCCACGATCTCCTGCGCCCTGGTCTCATAGTCAAACCCGTAGCTGCTGACCTTGGAGCTGTCCGCTGACCAGATGAAGAGGCCCGGCAGCTTGTCCTGCCGCTGCAGCTCCATGGCGGCGCTGATGCCTTGCTCAGGCGAGAGCAACCCGGTGACGTCGCCGGTCTTGAAGCTGGCCAGGACCTTTCCGCCGGGGTAGTCGCGCGCCTGCTGGTCATAGAACATCACGTAGGTGGGGACGTCGGTGTTGTCGCCGTAGCCATAGAACTGGAAGTTGACGTAGTCGATGACGCCGGAGTACTTGCTCCACAGAGGTTGGTAGTAGCTCTGCACCACTGGGTCCTCGAACGGCGCGATGGAGGTGGTGATGTTGGGGAACCTGGCCTTGAGCTGGGTGAGCAGCCGGCCGATGCACTCGACGAACGTGTCGACGCCCACGCCGTCGGCGAAGCGCTCGTAGTCGACGTCCACGCCGTCGAGGCCGTACTGGTTGATGAGGTCCGAGAGGGACGCCACGGCGTTGGCCACCCACGAGTCGACGGACGCCGGCGCGAAGGAGACCTTGACGATGTCCTGCACGCTGTCGCCGCCGAGTCCGACCATGACGCTCACGTTTGGGTTCGCGGCCTTGACGGCGGTCACGTCGGCGCGGGAGAGGTTGGCCGTGTCCCAGAACGGGCTGAACACACCATTGGTCGGCGCCGGCGTGGCCTGCTGGCCCACTGGCGTGTAGTCGATGGCGAAGGAGAGGATGAAGTTGAAGCTCAGGCCGGGGTTGACGGGCACGTCGGAGAAACGGACGCCGGTGAACTGCGCGCCGATGTACTCCCGGAACAGGTACCCGTTCGTCATGGCTCAACGATGGATCGATGGAGTTACGTACGCTGCTGCCAAATACTCCCTCCGTTCCTAAATATAAGATGTTTTAGGTGTTGCACATGTTGTCTACATACACACTAAAATGAGTGAACATACACATGAAATGTGTCTAGATACACTTATGTACATGTGAATGTGAACAAAACCTAAAACATCTTATATTTAGGAACGGAGGGAGTATGTACTACTCCAGTAGTGTCGGTGCGTCACATCAGTGAGCAGCTTTCCGTGCAGTACGTGTATGCTATCCAGGACTACAAGTTGACGGATTTGCAACTTGTGGATAAGCGTGTTTTGATTATAGGCGAGCTACTAATATAATGAAGATTAAGGAAAAACCCTCCACACGCACGCGCCAGCTAACAAGCCCAGCTTGCAAGCAACTCCCTATGACGTCTTCGCTGAGCAAATTGAAATACCGATGAGGCCATGATGACAAATCTCGAGGTGACGGTGACACCAAATCCACCCAGGTATAACAGTTCATTGGATTGGATGGACGATTCTTTCACTAAACTCAAGTTGCACTTTTCATAATCCACCTAGACATAAGAAAATCTCATAATACTTAGGATTAGCAACATCGATATTTAAATTTGTCAAATGGATTTGTCATAAAAGTATTTTCATAGTACCATAATTTTAGTCATTTACCAATTTCCACCAAGCGTGCAACCCTGACACCTAGCTACAAACACAATCTTCCTTGAGACTATTACCACTGATAATTTCTCAGTGCACAAAAAAATTCTCTTGAATTTAGAAGATGAGTCATTACGTCCAACTGTGTAAGACCATTTTATCAGGAAACACAGCTATACAGTCTCCTCCTTGACTTGGGACAGGCACCTGTTGTTGTCGACTTGCAAGAAATTCTTCATAGTCCGAGTCAGCTCTCAGACTTACTTACCCATGCATAGCAGGGACGCCCTGTGTGTGACCGGTTCCTGTAGCTGCCAGATGTGGCAATGCAGTTGGTCGATGATCATGGGCACCACTTCCTCTGTTTGCTCGACTGCTACCACAACATCAGATGCTATGGTACTCCAAACAAACTGCGTAAACAGAGCAGAGTGCGGCCAGGGCATGACTGACGCTAGCACCATTACATGTGCTGAAAGACATAAAAATTGGCCACGGCCGATAATACATCAGTTCAGTTTGAACATTGGAACTCCTAAGCCTGAAACTCTGTCCTCATATACATAGCATCAGTATGATCATGGACATTTTTCCATGCCAGCACCGGCTGCAGATTTGGCTCCCTGTAAACATGCCATAATGCACCAAAGTTAATAACATACGTGTGTTTGCAGCCGTCACTTTTTTTTTAGATAAATGGCTTTATTAGTTAAAAGGTTTAAGCATTACACCCGGACTCTGCATAACTAGTATGCACACAGCCGCAATCCGAAAAATCCAAACAGCAAAAAAGGTAGCAACAGATGAATTACAATCATAGAGAGGTAAAACGTCTATGTCTACGGTGGACCAATCCGACGATCAAGTGACCATCCATGTTGGATAAAAATATCCCTCGCCACTTCTTCCAGTCGTGCACATGCCTCCGTAAAGAGGTCTCGATACCCCGCCCGTTGTAAGGTAGACCACGAACGGAGAATACTTGTGCACCGGTAGAGTACCTGCAAACGAGAAAAAATTATCATTGAAAACCTTGTCATTTCTACACAGTCAAAGCGACCATATAACGGCTATCGCTCCCACCCTAATAACAGTTCTAAGCTTTTTATCAACCCCATGTAACCAATTGCCAAACACATTTGCAACGGATTTGGGTGGATATAAGTTAGAATCTAGTTGGATAGCTGACCAAATAGAAAGCGCAAACCTGCTTTTGAAGAATAAGTGCTTAATTGTCTCCTGTTGTGGACAAAAAACGCACTGTGTACTTCCATGCCAGTTTCGCTTAACAAGGTTATTCTTAGTTAAAATGACACCCCAATGAAGATACCACGTAAAAAATTTCAGTTTTAGTGTTATCTTCATTTGCCATATTTTTTTATTGTTATCGACTGGAACATCGGACTGAACTAACGCCCTATACATGGAATCTACTGAGAACTTTTCATTCCCACATAAATTCCAACGAAACTCATCGGGACCTTGTGACAGTTGGACCAAACTCAACCGACCTAGCAAGGCATTCCAAGACACAAGTCTCGGCCCAATTAAGTCTCGCCTGAACGTCACATTGGGTGGTGAAGACTGCATAACCGTGGCTATTGTATCCCCTTTATGACGAACAATATTGTATAGTGCCGGATACTGTTCTCGGAGGGTGATATTACCTAACCATTTGTCCTCCCAGAATCTTATCTCCGATCCGTCCTTAATTTTAAATACCCCAAAGCGGAAGAAATGTTTCTTTGCCGCCATTAGGCCAGCCCAAAAGTGAGAATCACCAGGTTTCCAATATGCCTGAGATAACGCCTTTGTGCCAATGAATTTTTGTTTAAGCAGCATTTGCCAAACACCATCTTCAGTAAGTAATTAAAAAGCCACTTACCGGGGAGAGCTGAATTCTTAACGGAAGGTCATGAATACCCAGTCCTCCCTGATCTTTTGGTCGACAAACGACATTCCATTTAGCCAGTCTATATTTCGTTATCTCACTATCTCCTTGCCAAAAGAATCTCGATCAGAAGTAATCCAATCTTTGTAAGACCCCTTTGGGTAGCTGGAAGAAGGATATCATATACAGTACCATATTTGATAGTACCGAATTAATGAGAACCAACCTCCTGCCAAGAGATAGTAACTTTCCTTTCCAACTAGATAGCCTCTGTTGAAGACGTTCCTCGACGTGTTTCCATTCCGCATTAGTCGGTTTCCTATAATGTATCGGAATACCCAAATACCTAATAGAAAAAATACCTAATAGAAATTGACCTTGCTCACAACCAAATATTTCGGCATATTGAGCAACTGCATCTTTGGCTTCGCCAAGCAAAACAATTCACTCTTGTGGAAGTTGATCTTCAACCCCGATAACCGCTCGAATGCTGATAAAATTAATTTCAGATTCGCCGCTTTATCTAGGTCATGCTCCATAGAGAGAATTGTATCGTCCGCATATTCAAGAATGGATAATCCCCATCGACAAGATGTGGAACTACCCTTTCAATTTAGCCATCTTCCTTTGCCCGTTCAATCATGATCGCCAACATATCAGCCACTATATTAAATAGTATGGGCGATAGGGGATCACCTTGCCTTAATCCCTTTTTTGTTTGGAAGTAGCGGCCGACGTCATCATTGACTTTAACAGCCACACTACCCCAGAAATAAAATTGTGAATCAAAGCACACCACTCTTCCGAGAAACCTTTTATTCTCAGAATCTGTTGGAGGAACAACCAATTAACCTTATCATAGGCTTTTTCAAAGTCGATTTTGAATATTACTCCATTAAGCTTCTTTGTATGCATCTCATGTATGGTTTCGTACAGAATGATGACCCCGTCTAGTATATTCCTACCTTGCATAAATGCAGTTTGTGTAGTTTTAACCACATGATCAGCCACAGAGTTTTACCTAATGGTTGGCACATTCGTAAAGATTTTGAAACTAACATTCAGGAGACATATGGGCCGATACTGTTGTATCCTTTCGGCCTCCTAAATTTTAGATAACAAAACGATTTCCCCAAAGTTAAGGCGAAACAAATCTAGTTGTACGGCTTGCAAGCATCCGAACAATTCTAGAAGATCGGATTTGATGGCTTCCCAGAAATGCTGGTAGAACTCAGCAGGAAAGCCATCCGGACCCGGCGCCTTATTATGCTCCATTTGGAAAACCGTCTTTCTTATCTCGTCTTCTGAGAAGGGAGCAATAAGAAAGTTATTTTCCTCAGTGGATACTTGGGGTATATCATCTGTTCGTGACTCATCAAGAGAAAGGTTTCCTTCCTCCGGAGCCCCGAACAGACATTTATAGTATTTCGTAATAAACTCCTTGAGCTGATCCTATCCTTCGATCAGGCCCTCATCGTGATTAAGAGAGTGAATACGTTTCTTCCTATGTCTGCCATTGGCAACATTATGGAAATATCTCGTATTCGAATCCCCTTCAAGGATAAATTGAGCCTTAGATCTCTGGTACCATTTAAGCTCTTCTTCATGCAACATACGTGCTACCTGCTCATTCGATTGACTTTTAAGTTCAATCTCCTGTGCTGATAAAACCCGTATTTCTGCGATTTGATCGAGCTCTTCAACAATAGAACAAAGGCGCTCTTTTTATTTTTTGAGCATGCCAGTTGTGTGTCTAGCCCACCCTCGAAGATATTTACGCAGATTGCGCATCTTATTATTCCATCTTTGAATGGGGGTATCACCAACCACCGGCTGAGACCAAACCTTTTTACCAGATCATCAAAACCATCACGCAAGGTCTGAGAAAGCCTCAATACGTTCTAAAGCATGTACCGTTACCAATGGGTATTTATCCTCCCAATCAGAGTCCATCAATACACGGTCCAGCTTCTCGTATGTCGGCTCAGGGAGGCTGTTTGCCCAAGTAAACTGCCTCCCCGTCATATGTACCTCTCTTAAGGACAAGCTGTCAATGACAGCATTGAACAAAAAAGGCCAATGAGAATCAAACCGTCCCCTACATTTCTCATGTCGGAACCTTAGCATATTGAAATCCCCTCCTATAAGAATAGGGTATGGGTTATCGTTAGCTAGGTTGACCAACTCATGAAGAAAAGCAGCCTTATGCTCTTCTTGGACGGCCCTTGTTCCGGATATGAAATTTAATATGAAAGTCACCATCCAAAAAGGCCAACAATTTCATGGAATCTGATTTAATGCCGAGTAACATACCACCCGATCTACCACGAGGGGGACGAGAATGCCAAGTAAAGTTCAAGCCACCTGAAAGGCGATCTAGGACAGAACCTGTAAAGTCTCGTCCCCGTTTCCGAAATAGCCAAAAAATCCAACTTATGGTCCCACATGCTGAGCAATATTCAAATGTTTAGCCAAGTCACCAAGACCTCTGCTATTCAGAAATATGCCATTCATCTGGAAACCGTTGGAGATTTAGACATTTTTGCGTTTTTTCGTAATTTTTGATTTTTTTTTGTTTTTAGCGGATTTGGATTTCCGGCCGAAAGCATACATGTCATAAAAAGATCCTAGCTCCGCCTCATCCATCCCCACCTCCGTTACCTCACCCACCAGATGATATAGAAGTTGTCCATCCACCGTGGCATTCGCATGATCATCATCTACAGGTGAGGTAACCGGCCTACTCAAAACACCAGGTGTTTCAAAGCATTAGCCAAAACTACAATTTCTTTTTCATTTCTTCCTAAACTGACGCCTACATTAGTTAATCTAGATGATAATTTAGACGTCAAAAAAGAAAGAAAAGACTTTTGTGATGGAGACATACCTGTGGGAGGAGCGGAGAACATCGCTGCTTTGCGACGCATCGCCTTGGACAGCGAGTCCTCGTCTGTCATTGACGCTCCATCCGCCCCGGTCGGGTGACGTCCACTACGCCTAGGTGTACCCTTAGGCTACGAACATCCCCCAACCGGCGATGACACCATGGTAGAGGGCAATGGAAGAGTAGCAACCCTCTCGACCACAGTGTTCAAAGCCGGAGTGGCAGGAGATGGCGGAGACACCATGGGAGAGGGCGGTGGCGTAGTAGCAGCCCTCTCGACCACAGTGTCCGAAGTTGAAGTAGCAGGAGAAACTCCACTGTCCGCCGACGAGCAGACCATCGAACCCACCACCACAACCATGTCCGGAGCCTGCATCGGTGGGAGTCCCACCGTGGTCTTCTCCAGTGTCTCCCGGGCAGCAGCCTCCATCCCAGCTGCACCGCTCGTCATCCCAGGAGACCTGCCCGACATCTCCTGGACTGCGTCCCCGCCTTCCACCGCGTGGGCGGTACGCAGCGGCCTGCCAGGAACATCCGTCGCCGACGCGCGCGCGGCGGTTAGCTGCTCATCGCCTCGGCCCAACTCGTCCTGGACAGCAGCTTCCTGTGCACCGGAGGCCCCTGTGAGCTGCCGCTCATGAGCGACGGCCAACAGCGCACCGCCCGGCTATGAGGCCCGGCTGCCAGCATTTTGCGGTCCAGCTTCCAGGGAGGACAGATTCTCCACCACAAACAGACCACCAGACAACCTCGACTGTTTAACAATTTCAATCGCCGAGGAGTCCAAGGGTTAGGGTTAAAGGGCATAAGAGCAATACCCCTCAACAAGTGAGCAGTGGACGCCCCATGTACCTTGCTCGCACCAGCAGACGGACAAGGATCAATAGACATACTTGTTGCCCTAGTAGCCCCATTCACGGTTGAACCTCCTTGCCCCGGCTGTCCCTCAAGATCCTCCTCCATCCCTTTATCAGCTGAGTCATCTTTATCTTTGCAGTTCCAAATAAAAGTAACAAAGTCTGGCTCCGGGATAAAATCCGCCGCCTCGGGATGGAAGGTAAAATCATAACCTTTTTAACAATAGCGCCCTGTCTGTTTTAATGTAAGGACCCAACTCATCCACCTTCTTGAAACAGTCATCTGCCACCATTCCCACCAAAATGTGAACCACACCTCTACGACGGAGGGAAAGCAAGTCCACATCAATCGTGGTACCAATGAGAGAACCAACTGCCCATAAACCCAAGAAGTGTCTCAACTGATTCGGAACACCAGTGACATGTACCCAAGTTTGGTGTAGCTCCATCTTGTGCGGAACGTCCACCGGTCTCCACTGACTAAATACAAGCCTGGTTGATTGAGAAGGGATGCCAAGCTCTATACCATCAAACCTTAGCAAATCCTCCATGGACGGGAAGTTAACTGTGAAGGAGTTATCACCATGAGGGATGGCCTCCCAACTATTGTCATGGTTGTTTCTAGTCCTCCTTCCTCTTCTCGAGTTCCTCTTCACTATTGTCTTGGTTGTTGTTTAGAGCCTCCTCATCTTCATCCCCTTATCCAAAAAGCCTAGCTGAACCAAATGGTAGAATTTCATCTGGTCGTTCCTGGCAAATAAAAGGGAGATATATTCAGGTTCTAGCATTACTGACAAAACCAACAATAGGAGATCAAGAACTGTTTATATACTGGAAAAGAAGAACGGATTAACAACATATGTTACATATAGATCATGGCCCATGCGTTCCTCTTCATTTTCGCTGTAACGTCCAGAAAAGTACCCTAGTAGTTTTTGATTGTGTTCTTGTTTTGTGCATCATGACATAATCATGCCATCATCATATTTCCTTAATTCCAGTGAGTTTGTAAATTTTCTAAAAATTGTTGAGCTCATTTTCTCTTCCCAAAACCCCTTCTATTTATGAAAATAAAACAAATAAGCAAAAAAATGTTTTAGAGCCCCAGCCAGGCCAGCCCAGCCTATGCTTTCCCAGCTAACCCAACACCCCCAAGCCCGAACCCTAACCCTTCGATCCCCAGCACCAGTGTAGCGCCGCCATCTCCTCTCTCCCGAGCACCTCCCCTCGTCTCTCTTCCTCTCGTTCCGTCTCGCGCGCCCATGGTCACGTCCCCTCCCCTCCGGTGACCACTCCATTGGCTGCTCATGCTCCCGCCTCCGGCCGTGGCCCCCATCGCTGGTAGCGCCGCCTTCATCCTCGACCATGTCCCTGCGACCTCCTCCTTCCTGGATGGCCGCCGTTCTCCACCTTGGCCGTCTCTGCCACCACCGCCACCACCGCCTCCCAGCTCCCCGACGAGCTACTGCTTCGGTGCTACCCGACGAGCTCCACCATGGCCTCTCTCCTCCAGCGACCAGCACCGGCCGACGAGCTCCTCTGTCGCCGTCCAAGGCGACCTCCACGCGCAGCTCCTGCCGAGAGCCCGATGACCGCGTCTGCCCGAGCTCCCTGCCCCCACGCTGACGTCCTCGCTCGCGGGCCAAGCTTGCCTTCGTGACGGCTCTTCGACCTCCTGGACCCATGCTCCTGCCGTTGAAAGGGCATCTTCATCCTAAATGGTTTTGCGCTGTTTGTTAACAACATAAGTGAAATCTCACCATGTGCTAAGTGTTTAGGTTGAATTGATGAAAAGCACAAGACGGTGATTGACACCTCAAAAAGGATAAAAGATCGGTGATTGGCCCCTCAAAAAGGATAAAAGATCGAATACGATGTGTTTATATTGTTTATTTTATCTTATAGGGCATCCGTACTATCAAGATGGTTTGTTCAATGATGCCGTGGGGAAATCATTCACCTACACCGAAAAACTATACTTGCACCCCCACTAGCCTTCGTACATACACTGCCGAAGAAACCTACAAGTTTCCAAAAAGAAATTTCCTAAAAACCAGCTATTCCGAGCCAGTCGGAATTGATCCAGAATATTCCGGATGTCCGGAATATTCTGGACGGATTCCGAACAAGGGGCAAAAATTCTCTGTTAGGAATTCGTAACAGTTCGGAATTTTTCGGACTGATTCCGGACGGATTCCGAACAAGGGGCAAAACTCTCTCTTAGGTATTCGGAACGGTTCGGAATGGCTCGGAATATTCCGAGCGTCCGGAATATTCTGGACCATTCTGGGTCTATTCCGGACGGAGGGATTCTGGCAAAAAACGGCTAGTTTTTTGGTGGACCTATATAAGGGACCTCTTCTTCCCCAAGAGGGACCACGACTTTCAGCTCATACCCACCATTGTTCCAAAGCTTCATTTCCCTAGATCTCTCTCTACCCACTCAAACATCTTGCCTTCTATGATTTGAGAGAGGTGACCTAGATCTACACTTACACCAAAGTAATTTAATTTCCCCTTTGATATCATTGAGGAACTTATTACTCTTGGCTTCGTTGAAACCCTAGACGGAAGTGGTCATCTTCGTGGCTTTGGTAGCCACGGGGATTTGATGGGAGACTCCAAGTGAGTTGTGGAGTGTGCCACAACCTTGAAGATTCCCGGAGTTTTGGTGGCATAGTGGTTCGTGCCACTCCGAATTGGTGGAGGACACGAAGGAGATATGGTGTGCCATTGATGGCTATTCGGAGTTCACTTTGTGACTTCGCACAGATCCAACGGAGACTAGCTTCCATTGGGAAGTGAACTTCGGGATAAATCTTCGCGTCACTGTGTGGTTATCTCTCAACTTACCTTTACTACTCGTTGCTAGTATTACTTGTTTAATTATCTATTGCTAGCTTGTATTTTGCTCATCATATAGGTTGTTCACCTGGTTGCATAATCTAGAGAACTTATATTTCAGCAATCCTTAAATTAAGATGCCTATTCACCCCCCCCCCCTCTAGTCAACCTCTCGATCCTTTCAATTGCTATCAGAGCTTCGTCTCTTTATTAAAGGCTTTACCGCCTAAAGAGGAGGATAACTGATCCAGAGGAGGTAAACAAAGATAAAGAAACCACACCATCCGATGACGACGCTGCTCCCCTCACCATGGATGCCATGAAGAAATTCATGGAATCCATGATTGAGGATGCCGCGAAGAAATGGGAGGAAAAATTAATGGCCAAGCTCCCAATCCCATCTACTACTGCACCTAGCGAAAAAGTAGATGAGAATGGGATTCCTATCCATCACCAAAACCCACACCCAAAATACCAAAAGATGCTAATTCATATGATTCTCATTCCATGCCTTTCACGTGCACAAACTCACAACATATCCTACATCCTCATATAATCAACCAAGGCCCTCCTCCTATGCTAGATAGCTCTCGTTTTACTAATTGGAAACTTGCTATGGAGTTTGATGGGTGTAGCTCATCGGTTCAACTATGGAGAATCATCAAGGATGGCTTCAAGCCACATGACCCCAAGAATTTGACTCCAAGTGAGGTTGTTGATGAGCAACTCAATGCAACCGCCAAGCACATGCTCCAAAAGGCAATGACCGAAGATAGTGTTGTTCACATCCGGCCCTCAATACTGCCAAGGAGGCATGGGACTATCTAGTTGATTTGTATGATGGCAACACGAGCATGCAACGCTCCAAGAAGGCAATCCTTCAACAACAAGTCGATGACTTCATTTTGAAGGATGAAGAGACTACGGAAGAGCTTTTTCGAAGACTCAAATCTCTCACCATGGCAATGAGGGATCTTGGGTTCATAGACAATGATGGTGAATGGCTCAAAGAAAAGTTTTGCCAAACTATGATCCCACATAACGAGACTATGGTGATGATGGTCTATTCAAGAACGGATTATTCATCACTATCACCACAAGATGTTTTGGGAACCTTTGTTACTATGAACATGATGAAGAAGACCTCTGAGCATGTTCGTGCTCGTGTGAACGGGCCAAGAAAAGTCAATCTTGCTTTGAAGGCCAAGGCTCATGTTGAGGAGGATGATAGTGATGATGGTGATCATGTGCCCGATGCTAAAGAAACATATGAGTCATGGAGTGAGTACATGGTCCTTGCGGCTAACAATTATTGGAAGAAGGGAGACTTTAGGTCAAGTGCTTCAAGAAACATGGGAAAAGGATTTTCAAGGGATTCCTATGGGAATGAGAAGAAGCCAAGGACATGCTTCAGTTGTGGAAATAACTCACACTTTGTCGCTGAGTGTCCTTTCGAGAATAGGGCCGAACATGATGGCAAACTCATCAAAAAGACCAAGTTCGTCCCCAAACCCAAGAACTTCATGAAGAAAGCACCTCAAAAGGCACTTGCTAATCATGAGGAGTACGAATCTGGTGGTGAAGGTTGTCATGGACACGGTGAAAGAAATCTTTGGTTACTCGATGAAGTATGGGAAGGCATGTAAGGCTAAGCAAGCCGCATTCAACATGTTGTATGGTGATTGTGAGGAAGCATACAACCGACTCCCTAGGTTGTTGGGAGCTATGGCCGCTACAAATCCGGGCTGCCCTTTGCCCAAATGACTAGGGATTACAACGGTGCAACCGTCCGTGTATTTGGCCGTGCATTTTGGGCTTTCGGGCAATGCATAAGGGCATTTAAGCATTGTTGATGTAGCCCAACCTACGGCTCCTACAACAAGTGGCCCAATGACAAGAGCAAGAGTCAAAGCTCTCCATGATAAGGTGAATTCACTCCTATCTATGTGTGACCTCGACACTCCTTTGAATGGGTTGCTACTTCATACGGATACTTTGTGCATACTCAGGAATCACCTTGATGACGACCTACAATGGAGTGGAGAAGATGGCCAAGAGACAACGCAAGACGAGGGAGAAGAAGCGGCCTCCACCCGACAGTGCCGGTCTCAGCCGGACAAGCACCTAAGGAAACCGGACACCCAGCCGGCCAAGACCGGGGCCAGGTCCGGACCCCCACCCGACAAGACCGGTCGCCCAGCCGGCCAAAACCGGCCCCAATGCCGGGCCACTCCCAGAGCCGGCCGGACCCCCAGCCGGCCTAGACCGGGCCCAGGTCCGGCCCACCAACCGACGTCGCCGGACTCCAGTCCGGCCAAGACCGGATCCAGGTCCGGATCACCTCCAGCTCGCGCGCGACCCCACCTGTCAACGTGTCTTACCCTCGTTTTGTACCCAGACTATAAATAGACCCCCTCCCCTCCAGATCTAGGGTTAGACTATGATTTGGGATTAGAGTAGAGCCTTGCTCCTTCTTCTCAAAGTGTCTCTTTCCTCCTATGGAGATGAATCAAGGCCTCCCCTTGTGGAGATGAACCAAGGCCTCCCCTTGTGGAGAAGATCCCTTCGTGGATACCAAGACTTTCTCTTGTAGTTGCGATTACTTGCTAATCTTCCCTCTTGTAGTGGCTAGATTGGATTGGTTCGATTGACCAATTGGACAAACAATCCTAAGAGTAAGGTGTGCTTGCGAGAGGAGAATTGGGGGCTACCCTTGGGGCTTGTTACCAGTTGAATCTTGCTGAGTTGCTACTTGCTAGTTATCCTTGATTTTGTGTTTTCCCCTCTTTGTGTTCTTGTGTTCATCCCTTTTCTTCATGTTCATCGATCCCTCCGCCCAAATCCGTGAAAATCGGGACCAACTACATCATATGGTATCAGAGCTCTAGGTTGACACGGATTTGATTTGTGTTTCCACCAAAATCCACCAAATTTTTCTTCGTTTTTAAGAAATTCGAAAATTTCCACCAAAAATAGCCATTTTGGGATTCAAGCGATTTGGTCGATTTGATGAGTTTTTGGTAGTTTTAATCCATGGATCTGTTGCTTTAGGACCCCCTCCACCCTTGTTTGCGTTCCCTAGCCTTAATTTTGCCAATTTCCCACGAAATCGAGGTTTTTCGCGTCATTTTTTCGCCCAAAATTCACGGATTTTCGAGCTCCAGCTGAGCCGGACCCCCAGCCGGCCTAAACCGGCCCAGGTCTGGACCACAACCCGACGCGACCGGACCCCCAGCCGGCCTAAACCGGCCCCAGGTCCGGTTTACTGAAAAAATTTCTTTTCTTCCTTTTCCTCGGTTCGTTTTGGCAATTCTCTGTTGTTGTTTGAGTCCTTTTCCGGTGTGTGCAACGTCTACAACATCGAAGCTTCCGCAGCAACTTCATCAACGACAAGCAAAGACGACACCAAGGACTCGACATTTCCCCGACTTGTAATCCGTTGTGAACCCTTCTTCCTTTCGCGTACCTTGACCTATCGGACTAGCTCTTTGATATTGCGGGGCATTGCACTTGTCGAGTGATTGTCTTAAAGTATTGGCGAGTGTGTATCGTTAGAGATCTTGGCACTAGCAAAAGAGAAGGAATCATCGTCAAAAAGCAAAAATCAAAAAAAAAAGAAGAAAAAGAAAAGAACATGAGTAGTGCCAAGTATCATCTCTTGTAGGTTGCGACAAAGCTGAAACCGCCAAAGTGAGTGAGTGTTAACACTTGTGCAAATCCGTTGCCCATCAAAAGGCAATTGAGCTAGCGTCCCTCTTGTGTTGGGTGACATTTGAGCACGTAGTCTTCGTTAGGTTGTCTATCTTCGAGTGCTCGCCCTTTGGTCGCCCAACCCCATCATTCGCTTTTGTGTGTGTTTCTTGATACTTTGTGGTTGGAGTTTCTTTGGTAATTTGATCATTGTGGATTTTCTCTACCTTTGACAATATGCTTTTCGCCGAGTTTGCTTGATTTCGTTGCCACTTCATACCTTCCTATCCTCATAAGTGTGTGTGTTGGGTGTTAGAACCGGATTCTCTCCTCTCAAGCCACATTATACTTGGGATATAGTTTGTCTTGGTTTTCCTTACCACATATCTCACTTGTTCTTGAGAAAATGTTTAGGGGAAGTACAAACGGAAGCTCAAGCTCGGACGATGAAATCCATGGTGGAGTTCGCGGTGATCATGGCTATGTCACACAAACGAGTTTGTTGGTCTTCGACACCTTCTTCGTGATGGCCTAGGACGCTACGAGCGCCGTCTTCAAGCTCAAGAGCAACTTCAACGACCGCATGCATGCGCAAGAAGCATCTATGGAGCGGTGACCGAAGCTCTCAACAACCTTGTGCGACGAGCTTCTTCTTCATCACTCAAGCCGTACAAGAAGCACCTCAAGGTCGACACAAGCACGTCATGGACGTCATGAACCTCGACAAGAACGTCAACATAACCCAAGGCGCGACGCCCATGAACGACCTCCTCCTAACGTTGAACAACCACATGATCTTCACGCGAACAATGCCAATGCGCATCAAGAACAACCTCACCAAAATGATGAACGTCGCGAACGCATACCATCACCACCACCGCAACAACGTGATCGTCATGACCCATTGGCTAATGACAATGGCGTACCGGGTGCGAATGACTTTGATGAACAAGGACGTCACCCCGTCATCCTCCAAGGCCACGCCATCAAAATCATGACAATGCGAACAATAACAACAACCCATTCCTCGCCATGATCCTCGTCCTCGTCAAGACTTCCACATGATCGTCAACAACACCATCGTTCCGAGTCAAGTGATAACGAGTCAAGCCAACACAATGGTGATGGACTCAATCGAAGGAGACGTGGACGTGCATTCCCACGTGGTGCCATGGCGACGACTGATGACTTGACCAACGTTCGCTTTGACATACCCAAGTTCTACGGCACAAGTGATCCGGAAGCTTACTTCTCATGGGTACTCAAGGTTGACAAGATCTTCCGCGTGCAACGCTTCTCCGACAACAAGAAGGTTGCCTTAGCCTCGATGGAGTTTGAAGAGTATGCCCTCTTGTGGTGGGAACAACTACAAGATGCACGCGTCGCTAACCACCAACAACCAATCGACACTTGGGTTGAAATGAAAGAAACAATGTACAAGCGCTTCGTGCCAAGCCATTACACTAGAGACTTATACAAGAAGTTGCAAGAGTTGAAGCAAGGGTTGAAGTCGGTTGATGAGTACTATAAGGAGATGGAAATCTCCATGATGAGAGCCAATGTCAACGAGTACGAAGAGCAATCCATGGCTCGTTTCATGAATGGCCTCAACTATCCAATCAAGAAGATGTGGAGTTCCAACCATATGCCTCTTGGTTGAGCTAGTACATCAAGCCAAGGCCGAGCGCCACGTGCTTGAAGAGCTCAAATACCTCAAGACAAAGGCATTCTTCGCCAACAAGCCTTCTTCGTCACACCTACACCTTCACAAGCTCTTCCTCAAGCAACACACGAGGTCCTCCAAGAGTCTCTACATCGACACCTCAAGCGCCTCAACCTTTCAAGAAAGTACCTCCCCTACCAAGGCGCCTCAAGGATCTTCGTCCGGCACAAGACTCTTGCAATGCTACAAGTGCGGAGGACAAGGGCACAAATCTTTTGAGTGCACCAACAAGAAGGTCATGATCATCAATGACATGGGAGAGTATGAATCTATGAGTGAAGATGAGTACAATGCTTTGAACAAGGTCGCCACAATGCAAAGTGCTCAAGAAGAAGAAAGTGAGATATATTGTGATGGCGACAACAACCCTTCCTTGGTTGTGGCAAGAGCTTAACCACCAATGTTCAAGTGGAAGAAGACCAAAGATGCAACTTGTTTCAAACAAGAGCGGGAATCAATGGAAAGTCCATCAAGGTCATCATAGATGGTGGAAGTTGCCACAACTTAGCGAGCAAAGAACTTTGTGATAAGCTCAACTTGAAGTTCAAGAAGCACCCACATACCATGTGCAATGGTTGAGTGATACCGGAGCCGTCAAGATTCAACACATGGTGCAAGTGTCCTTCAAGATTGGAGCCTATGAAGATACGGTTGATTGTGATGTTGTGCCTATGACCGTTTGTCACTTACTTCTTGGGCGTCCATGGCAATTTGACAAGGGTGCTATGCATGATGGAAGGACAAATTACTATAGCTTCAAGAACAACGACAAGACCTTCGTCCTTCGTCCCATGACACCAAGTCAAGTCATCGCCGACAACGCCAAGACTATTGCAAGGGCACAACAAGATCGTTCGTCAAGTGAGATGAGTGGTGAGCGAGAGACCCACCATAAAGTGAGTGAGAGCCACAAGCCAAATGAGTGTGACACTTCAAAGAGAGTTCCCACAAAACTTACACTATTTGCCACCAAAGAGAGATGAGGGAGTTGAGAGAGAACCCATCCACCCTCCACTATGTGCTCATATGCAAGGGTGAAGTTTCTATGACTAACACTTTCACAAACCTTCCTCCTTCTTTGTTGTCTCTTTTGAAGGACTTTGAAGATGTTTCCCTCAAGAAGTGCCACCGGGACTACCTCCTCTACGCGGAATCGAGCACCGCATCGACCTTGTTCCCGGCGCACCGCTACCAAACCGCGCTCCTTACCGCACCAACCCCGAGGAGACAAAGGAGATTGAGCGGCAAATACAAGAACTTCTTGCCATGGGACATATCCGCGAGAGCTTGAGTCCGTGTGCCGTGCCCGTCATCTTGGTACCCAAGCACGACAACACTCTTCGCCTTTGCATGGATTGTCGCCCCATCAACGCCATCACCGTTCGGTATCGCCATCCTATCCCTCGACTTGATGATATGCTTGATGAGCTTTGTGGTTCCGCTATATTCTCCAAAATTGATCTTAAAAGTGGATACCCAAATAAGATGTGTGAAGGTGATGAATGGAAGACCGCATTTAAAACAAAGCTTGGTCTTTATGAATGGCTTGTCATGCCATTTGGTCTTTCCAATGCACCTTCTACTTTTATGCGTCTCATGAATCATGTTTTGCGTCCTTTCATTGGGAAATTTGTTGTGGTATACTTTGACGACATCCTTATCTATAGCAAATCTTTGGAAGAGCACACTTCTCATGTTGCTCAAGTTTTGTTGGTTCTTCGCAATGAAAAGCTTTATGCAAATCTTTCTAAGTGCACTTTTGCCACCAACAAACTTGTTTTCTTGGGTTTTGTTGTTTCTTCGGATGGAGTCGAAGTTGATGAAGCAAAGATACAAGCAATTCGGACTTGGCCTTTTCCGATGTCACTTGAGGAGTTGAGACGTTTTCTTGGTTTTGCCGGATTTTACCGCCGTTTCATCAAGGATTTTTCCACAATTGCTTGCCCCCTCCATGAACTTACAAAGAAAAATGTACCTTTCATTTGGGGCAATGCACATGATTTTGCTTTCAATGAGCTCAAACGGTTATTAACCGAAGCACCACTCCTTGCCCTTCCGGATTTCTCTAAGACATTTGAGATTGAATGCGATGCAAGTGGATTGGGCATTGGTGGAGTGCTTATGCAAAATGGTAGACCCATCGCATACCATAGTGAGAAACTAGATGGAGCTCGCTTGAATTACCCCATTTATGACAAAGAGTTATTTGCTTTGGTTCGTGTTTTGGATGTGTGGCAACATTACCTTCGTCCTAAGGAATTTGTCATTCATTCCGACCATGAATCCTTGAAATATTTGAAAAGTCAAACAAATTTGAACAAAAGACATGCTAAGTGGGTTGAGTTCATTGAGTCTTTTACTTTGTAATCAAATACAAGAAAGGTAAAGACAATGTGGTCGCGGATGCTCTATCCCGCAAGGCCAACCTACTTACACGTCTTGACATTAGTGTCTTGGGTTTGGATGAGATAAAGGAGTTGTATGCTACCGATGCTTTCTTTGGAGACATTTTCGCTCAATGTTCGGAGCACAAAGGAATTGGTGATTTCTATTTGCACCAAGGTTTCTTGTTTAAGGCTAACAAACTATGCATACCCGAGTCTTCGCTTCGTTTGGTCCTTTTGAAGGAATCTCATGGAGGATCACTCATGGGTCACTTTGGCCACGACAAGACCTACGCCATGCTCGCCACCAACTACTATTGGCCAAGAATGAAGCGTGATGTGGAACGCCTAGTTCGACGATGTTCTACATGTCTCAAAGCTAAGTCAATTCTAAACTCTCATGGCATCAAAAAAAATAAAAAACCAGTGCACATGTTCTTAGTTTGTCATGTACTAACAACTCCAATTGATAAACAAGGTCTAGATATAATTAAACAAAATATGCTTCAATGTGGTGTGAAATCTCAAATCTCAAACTATGAACTCTCATGTGTGAAGAGAGGTGGTTTGGGATTTGCAACATGAAATTTTCAAAAACTCACCAAAACTTCATTTTGGTGTGACTAAGAAGTATCCAAGCTTGGATTTTCAATTTCATGTTTCAAACTTGTTTAAATGTTGGTCAAACTTGGGTTTGACCGAATTTGAAATAAGCATAAAATATTCACAAAACATCAAAAAATAAAAAACCAATGCACATGTTCTTAGTTTGTCATGTACTAACAACTCTAATTGATAAACAAGGTCTAGATATAATTAAACAAAATATGCTTCAATGTGGTGTGAAATCTCAAATCTCAAACTATGAACTCTCATGTGTGAAGAGAGGTGGATTGGGATTTGCAACATGAATTTTTCAAAAAACTCACCAAAGCTTCATTTTGGTGTGATGAAGAAGTATCCAAGCTTGGATTTTCAATTTCATGTTTCAAACTTGTTTAAATGTTGGTCAAACTTGGGTTTGACCGAATTTGAAATAAGCATAAAATATTCACAAAACATCAAAAAATAAAAAATCAGTGCACATGTTCTTAGTTTGTCATGTACTAACAACTCCAAGTTATTTAGCTGATTTAGACAAGGACAAAAAAATCTTGCTTAGGAATGGAGCCGTTTACCCTAGCTTTAGAGCTCATTTGAAACACTTTTGGTTCAAGACTTAGCAAAAGGCTCGGTTCGATGACCAAGTTAGATCAAACAACTACATAATAGTATGAAATCATTGCAACATCCAAGCCTAGCACAAATAAATGTAAATTTGAATTTTGGTTCAAGTTGAATTCAAAAAATCAAAAGAAAATAAATAATTTTCATATTATTTAAAAAATTCAAAAAAATTGTCCCGGTGCACCATCTTAATGGATAGGACAACTCATTATTATATTATTATAGATTAATCTATAATAATAAGTTGCCCGACCCACAAAGCTACTGGACCGGGAATAATGTGCAACACCTAAATTGCGAGCATGGGGACTCGAACTTGGGTGGGCAAAGGGAGACATCAACCCTTTGCCACTAAGCTATGCCTATGTTTGCGACAAATCTACCACCATTAGGAAGTAATAGTTACAAATCTACCACCACTAGAACAATAGCAACACTAGAGTGACAAGGTGAAATTTGAAATTTGGTTCAAATTTGAAAATAAATAATATGAAGATTAATTCAAACAATTGTCCAAGTTAGATCAAACAAGTGCATGATAGTATGAAATCATTGCAACATCCAAGCCTAGCACAAATAACATGTAAATTTAAATTTTGGTTCAAAGTTGAATTCAAAAAATCAAAAATAAAATAAATAATATTCAGATTATTTAAAAATTCAAAAAAATTTGTTCCAGTGCAGTATGTTTATGGATAGGACAACTCACTATTATAGATTATAATAGTCAGTTGCCAGACCCACGAAGCTACTGGACAGGGAATATATGTGCAACACCTAAATTGCGAGCATGGGGACTTGAACTTGGGTGGGCAAAGGGAGTCATCTACCCTTTGCCACTAGGCTATGCCAATGTTTGCGACAAATCTACCACCATTAGGATCTAATAGTTACAAATCTACCACTTGGTAAGAGTGACAAATGGCACTTTATTTACCACTTGGTAAATAAAGAAGTAAATCATTGTCTATAGATGACATCTTTTATAAGAAAGATCCTAGTTGACAAGGTTTCAACTTAAGAAAAAAATCAACAGAGCAGTGCCATTTCCGAATGCCACAATCGGGCGTGTCCAGAGCGCGCACCCAAAGGTGTTCGACAGTTCGCCGAAGGTAGCTATATGTTGCCTCGCACAACTATCAATATAAAGGAACACAAGAATAATGCAAAGTGAGCTATATGTTCCTCTTGTTGACAAGGTTTCACCTACCGGAGCGTGCGAATGCCAACATCGGCATGTCCAGAGCACGCCCCAAGGTGTTCGACATAGTGATTACATGGCCAGTTCTCAAAAGTACTCCCCCACACGCTCCCAGCACTGGGCAGCTAACAAAATTCACTGCCTGAAATAGTTTCAGGCAGCTAACAAAATTCACCAGACTTCCGGACTAGAGCCTGCCGCTTCTCTTCTCGCGCCGCCGCTCGACTCGCCCGCTCCATCTACCGCCGTCGCCAGGATTGATTTCCTCCAGCCCGGAGAAGCCGAGATGACAGGACAGGAGAGTGAGCTCCAAGCGACGCCGGCGCGTGGCAGAGATGGTTGAACAGATGCAGGGATCGCTACAGTGCGGGCACGCGTGAGGTCCCACTCGTATTAAACTCATCCACTTAACGGTCAAATGGGATTGACCGCGTGGGAAAAAATTAACAGCCATGTCGCATCAAGGCAATTAGGGCTCTCAGAGATGTCGCAGCAGAGCTATTACAGCCAACGATATCGCTCTCTGTCCAATTGCTGAGAAAAACGTCGCATAGGAGCTATTCGCCCCAACATGAACATGCACTAGTTTTACTATTATTTCATAAGTCTTTTATTTATAGAAAACATCTCTATATCTTTATTGAAAAAGGGTAAGAAGAATTTTATAACTTTTCTCCATCAAATCACCATCTTGTTTGTTTCTCCAAGACTCCTCCTTTTTCCAACCATAGCCCTTCATGATCAGTTTGCCTCCAAAAACCGCATACCGATCCTTTGGTATAGTTGTATAAAACATTCTCCACTTCATTTTCTTTTTAAAACTCAAAACTTTTACAAAAACTTGCACATGGTCTTAGGACAGCCTTCCAACTGTCCATTACCGATGACTCGGCTATTCGAATAGTTTGACACTCTGCGGAGTTAGCACGCTTTTCCCACATCCATCCGGCAACTCATCGTGTGATAATCCCCAAGAGCAAGGAATCACAGTAGCACAATTCGATAAATATTTGAGTGTCGAACCCACGAGGAGCTGAAGGTAAACTATCTATTCTCTAAAGCCCTATAACCCTCTTATATGACCGTTTGTGCAAAGCAATAAGTTTAAATATGAAAGGAACTAACTAATGAAAGCAAGTGATGTGGAATGGGTTTATCTAGTAATAAGTTTCTCAATCAAGTTTCAAACGCAAGTTTTTTAGAGCAAATTTCTCAAGCAGGTTTCTCAAAGTAGCAAGTATCAAATATCTCAAGTAGCAAATATCTCAAGGGAGCAAATGTTCTAACAATTGTTATTTCATTCGTGTGGTTTCAGTCTTAGTTGTTTCTTGTAGGTAGGAGCCATAAATAGGTGTAGCCAAGTAAATGAGCAAATTACACAACTCTTATGATGGATCTCATGGCCAAGTAAATGTGCAGCACAAGAATTATTAAGACATAATTGTCCCACCATAGCCTTAAGTTCTAGGGTCCCCCAAATATATGGCCCATAAAGTAACTTCAAGTCTCAGACCACGGTTTCTGTCGACTCCGTCCCATCCTACTCAATCCATTACACTACGGTGATCACCTTACATGCATTCCCCTACATATACGTGCACTCATACATTGTACATCAAGACAATCATAAAAGATAACAAAACTTGTATGCAACCAATCAACGAACTATTTCACTTTTGCCATGAACAAATCACTTCTCAAACATAGATGGGGAGACACAATAGATCAAGGGAATAGTATATTGCATCATATATCATGTTTGCCAAGAGTTTACAGTGGAGATATGGAGATGATCTTGTTGTAGATATTGATGATGAACACGCCGGAGGGGGGTGGAGCCCTCCGGAAGTGATTCTGGCGGCGTTTCCCCCTCCGATCTTCTCCGGTGGCAGCCTTCTGACTCTCTGTTTCGTGGTTTTGTGTTTCTCCGCCGCCTCCTCGCGAAACTCCTCGGGGGACTATTTTTATAGTCGGTTTAGGTCAAGACGAAGTCATGGGGACGAAAACGGACGGCATCAGAGCCACGAGGGGGAATAAGGAGGTGCCTCACGCGGCCAGGGAATCTGGCCGCGTGGGACCCACCAAAATCCTCCTCGGACTTCCTTTCGTGCGCTTCCTTGGCTCCTACGCTTTCTTCCTTCCAAATATTGATGCTCGTAAAATATTAGGTCATTTGGACGTCGTTTGGGTCCCTGAAACATCAAAATATAGAAAATAGGGTTTCCTGCCTGTGCAGGGTTAATTTCATAAAAATAGGAAAACTATGAAATATTCCCAAAACCATTATAAAACATTGATATAACCCTTATATGATGCAAATATGATTGGAATATAAGTAATATAATGCAAAGTTCATGTATGCATTTTACATGCATCATCGTGTCAGCCACATCCCGCCATACAATGTGTATGCGAAGTTGAGTCACCGACCATAGCATGTCATTTGCTCATGCTAGTATATGACCCTGCCTGTATGACACTTTCCATCGACACTCAGTCCAGCCCTTCGGAACCTAAGTGTGAGGACTCATAGTTCTGCCCGACTGTGTATAGGGGACAACCTTCTATCCTCCTCCAATGTGCGAGGACCCGGGTCAGGGGTAGGTCACCGAACCATCCCCTCATGGAATGGAGTCATCTCCATTGTTGAGGCATCCCATACTAATATGAGCAAATTATATGACTACACCCTTGCCCATATGTGGGTAAATGTGGTCGCACAGGGTATGGTTGGTCGTCATAGTACTAGGACACAATGTGCATTTTTCACAAACATCACCATTCTCCATTTCTTCACTTCAACACTGACATCTCGGCATTCCATAAACCTTCCGAGGGTTTTCAAAGGAGTTTTGAATAAACAATAATTTTTCCCATCCTATAGTCTTATATTAGCTAACTTATACTTCTACTTAGGGTGGCAAAATAGTTTTTCTTATACTTTGGAAAAAGGTTTTCAAAATCATTACTACTCACGAATAAAATATGTTATCAAAGTAGATGTACATATATTTGGGTGCATGCTCAGAGAGTAGCTTGCCTTGCTCAGCAAAGTTCCCGGGTTCTTGCTCCTGTTGTTCAAAGTATTCCCCCTCCTCGCAAGTCCCGGCAATGATCTCGTCTAAACATCAAACAAACAATACAAACAATCACTACAATACTCAATCAACATCATAACATTACAAATCTTAAACTTCACAAATAGCTACTGCACACACAAGGCAAACAATTTGGGTTCAATTTAATTGAATTTAACCATTAATTAATTATGTCTTAAATAAGGCAAAAACTAGCTACACAAGTTTAAGTGCATAACTCAAGCTCTGTTGGTCACAAAAATACAAACTAAAATTCTACAGATAGCTACTGACATTTAGAAGACAACACAATTGGATTGGGTTCAAATTGAGTTACCAAATTTCCTGCACATTTGTTTTATTCCAGAAGCTTGTTAATCAAGTTCTAGCTACTGCCTAAGTTCTGTTGATCATAAAATTAAATCCTTTTAGGGGTAACTAGCACTGATTAAATGCGATCTAACAAATTTGGTTCTAACTCATTTGGATTAAACATTAAACATCTATAATTGTTACAGTGTAGAAGGGTTTGCTAACTTTAATCTAATGCTAAACAAATACTATTGCTTAACTAATTCTACAAAAATTAGGGAAGCTAAGTGATCACAGTACTGAGCTAACAAAATTCGATTGGTATTATTTGGGTTAATAGATCATCAGAAACAAACAAGTTTATATTTTAAACCTTCTGTGGCACTTTTAATACTACGCATTTGTTATTAATCTAAACAAGATGAAACCAATTTGGTTGGTTAAACAATTTCATAAGCTAACCAGAGAATTTTGATTGGATTTATTTGGACTTATAAATCTCGAGATATTGAATTTCAAAGTTGGGTCCAGTACTGATTTTTCCAGGGATTTAAATTAAGAAAAACTTTCTGTTCTGGATAATGTTGAGATTCCTGACGGGTGAGGTCCACTCGTCAGTGACTCAAACAGAAACGTCTCCCGCGTGGAGAAATGTTTAAAATGCAGACAGTGGGGTCCGCTTGCCAGTGTCTCACCTAATCAAAGCGGTACGGCACCGTGGATCTAAGATCCAACGGCTCACGATGGCCTCGAACGGCGACGACCAAAAATGGGCGGCGCCGCCGTGCCAGCGATGGCGAGGTGGTGGATTCGCTCACCTAGGGGATCGGGAGAAGGTGTGGATGATGCAGATCGATTGCGGCGGCCTGGGGAAGCTTGCTGCAGGATTTGCACTTGCTGGGACGGCTCGAATCGTCGACGGCGAGCAGCTTCACTTCCGCGTCCACGGCACGTCGAAGGCGAAGCGTTCCTGGGCGTTCCTGGGCACGATAGAGGCGGGCAAGTGAGTGCGGTGAGTTAGAGAAGCAAGATAGAGGATCTAGAGGGAGAGAAGAGGGAGCAGCAGCATGGCTGCGGGATTGTCTTCCACCTCGGGCACGGTCAAGCTTGGAGCACGGCCACGGGCAGCAGCAGCTTCGCTGCAGTGGCTCCGCCCTCCTGGCGGTGCACGGGTGAGTAGAGAGTGAGGGAGAGACAGTGGTGAGGCGTGGGGAGAATGCGAGGCTTGGGGTGAGCTTATAAGCTCGGAGGTCGGTCCATGGTGGTCACGGTGTAGGAGAGGTGCAGAGAGTGGGAGAGCTCGCCATTGGCGGGCTGGGCAGTGCGGCCATGTCGACAGACGATGTTAAGGTACAGAGGAGCGAGGTTGTGTGCGTGGAGGTGTTCGTAGTGAGCTTGGGGTTGTGATGGCCGTGGACGTGCGGACGGCGCTCGACGGAATGCGATCGTCATGGCTGACCTCCCTGGGTGATGCCACTATGTCATTGAGGCCGCGGGGAGGCTGGGGAGTGGCTGGGCGGTGTCGCACTGGCGAGTGGTGCAGTGGAGGCCGGAGTTCGTCATGGATGACCTCGCTCGGCCACTGCGCACGGCGTGCACGGGCGCAACCAAAGGCGCACGTGTGTGGGAGCTTCTAAGGCGTTCTTATCTCATCCAGCAGGTGCGGATGGAAGGAGAGGATGGATGGCACGATGCTGGGCCATCATCCTTCGTCCTCCTCCACAGTGGCGGCCACAGGCGGCTTGGGCATGAGCTCATGCCCATGGCTGCGACTCCAAACGCTCAATTGACACGTTTCTTCCGTGTTCTGGCAAGTGGGGGAGATGAGAGAGATGAGAGGGAGCAGGTGGAGTGAGTAGTTTGCTGAAATTTGATCGATTTGAATTCAGATTTGGGAAGAAGACAGTGTTGTCCACCATGTGTTCTACAGAATGTCCAAACCAAATCCAAATTCAAATTTCCAAGAATTATTTTCATAATTTGCTTTAATTCGATTTATCAAGATTTGTGGTTCTGTTTTGGTATTTATTTGGCAAGAGTAACATAGTACATTTCATGATTTAAAGAAGATAAAGAAAGAAATGGAATTTTAATTATAGGTTTTTGAAAATATTTATTTGAGAGGGATAAATTGGAAGGAATAAGATGAGAGTGGGTATTTTATCACTCCTCTGAATTTTGTATGAAAGAAATATTGGTTTCTCACTTTGAGAAATTTTCATGTCACTTGTCACATTGTGTGATTGTTTTAAGTTTTATTCTTGTTTTCAAAGTTTTTAATTAGAGCAAACAAACAACACAATCAACAAGGAACAATCAACACTCATCAAGCAACAAAAGTTTTTGTTGATCCCAACTTTTTGACTAATACATTTGTTATAAATTTGGGATGCCACACTCCCGTCACCGATTCATGGTTCGCACCGCCGCCCCGTCCGCCACCGGCCAGCTCCGCCCCGTCTGCCGCCACCCCGTTGTCGTCGTCGGCCGTCTCTGCCCCGTTCGTCGCCGCCACTCTGTGGTCGCCAACGGCAGGAGCCAGCTCCTCCGCGACCAACCTCTCACGGCCTCTGGCAATTACTGACTCTGACCCATCTTCTCCTGTTAACTACTAACTGCTACTACTAACTCCTACTAATTTGCTACTGCTGCTAGTATCGATGGTAGTTTGCTACTAATTTGGCACTGCTTGTTAGCCTTAATCTTGATAGTGTATCTATTTCAGAAATTTGCATCTTTGTGTTTGGTATGCATGTAGTTGATGTGCCGTGTGAGGCGGACGTTGCCGTGAGAAGCTAAGAGATTGCACAAGGAATTAGTCAGCTGGTCAGGTATATGAGTTAGCACTAGTAGAAAAAGGCCCTTCCGTTCGGCCATTTTGTCTCGGCTATAATTGGAACCGGGACTAATGCCACATTAGTCCCGGTTCCAACGGCTAGGGCGGCCGCACACCTTTAGTCCCGGTTCAAACAGGACCTTTAGTCCCGGTTGGAGACACCAACCGGGACTAAAGGTTTTTTCCTCTCATGCATGCCTAACCTCCCCCCCCCCCCCGCCCCCGTGTTTCGCCTTTTTTATTTTTGTAGAAAATAAAAGAAAATGATAAAATCTTCAAAAAATAAAATCCTTTTGGATGTAGTTAGGTTTTACTGTCTAGTTGGTATAGAAATTTTGAAATATGAATTTTGACCTTTTTTGAAAAAAAAAACAGAAAAAAAATAAAATGGTCATAACTTTTGCATACGATTCGTGCCATACCATATGTATACAAGTGTGTTGGGGGCTGTAGATGGCCAAGATCCTACTCCGGGATGTGAGTGGCTCCACCGGCATTACTTTCTCCTAGCGAGTTTCTGGACTTTGAGCTCGAAACTCCCTCTTCGGGCGAACCGGAGGGAATCATGTGAAGGGTTAGGATAGATCTTTGTTTTGGGTGTTCCTATGGCCTACCCTAACACAACCAAGCAAAAAGTTCCAATGGCCTACCCTCTTTCGACGCCGGTCTAGGGCGGTAGACGGAAACGTTTAACTTTTTCCAGCGGGGCTAGGGTTTCGCCGGACCGGGGCTCCGGAGCGTCGGAGTCCCACCAAAACCTAGGTGGTGCCATACCATATGTGTACACGTGTGTTGGGGGTTGTAGATGGACAATATCCTGCTCCGGGGTGTGACCGGCTCCACCGGCATCACTTTCTCCCTTGCGAGTTTCTGGACTTTCAGCTCGAAACTCCCACTTCGGGTGAACCAGAGGGAATCTTGTGAAGGGTTGGGGTAGACCTTGGTTTTGGGTATTCCTATGGCCTACCCTAGCACAACCAAGCAAAAAATTTCATTGGCCTACCCCCTTTCAACGCCGGTCTAGGGGGTAAACGGAAAAGTTTAACTTTTTCCTGCGGGGCTAGGTTTCGCTGGACCAGGGCTCCGGAGCGTCCTAATCTCACCAAAACCTAGATGGTGTCATACCATATGTATACAAGTGTGTTCGGGGTTGTAGATGGCCAAGATCCTACTCCGGGATGTGAGCGACTCCACCGGCATCACTTTCTCCATATCGAGTTTCTGGACTTTCAGCTCAAAACTCACCCTTTGGGCAAACCGGAGGGAATCATGTGAAGAGTTGGGGTAGATCTTGGCTTTGGGTGTTCCTATGGCCTACCCTAACACAACCAAGCAAAGTTCCACTTGTCTACCCCCTGTCGACGCCGGTCATGGGGGTAGATGGCAAAGTTTGACTTTTTTCCAGCGGGGCTAGGGTTTCGCCTAGGTGGGATTCATTATTGACTAAAAGTAATAATAATAATACTATTAATAATAGTATATAAAGGGAATAGTTATAAAATTATCTACACTACTAATAAAAGAGCGAACATTATCTTTCTTAGGTGCACCCAGAAAAACGCACAGAGATCAACCAGCACCATCAGATCATGCCCTCTTAATGAAATCGTACGACACAGATTAGTTTAATCACACAACAATCAGATTAGCGGTTCCGATACATTCTGTCAACCTTGGCAGAAAATGTTCTGCCGAAATTTTGCGCTCTGGGTACCCCGCTCAATCGCCCTCCACCGCGTTCCGCGTCTCCTATGCATCCCCTAACAAAAATCAGAAGGCAAAAGATCACAAATCACGCCGCCACCATCCTCATCCCGCCCGTCGCCTCCCTCATCCCGCCCGTCGCCGTCCAGCGCCACCATACCCCGGTCCACCAACTTCGCCTCGGCGGCACGCGGCCTCGAGGAGATTCACGTCCGCGTCTCTCAACCGCACCAAAATACAGCCTCCGTGTCGCCGCCCTGCTGCCTGATACCCTCTGTGCGCTGCACCTCAACGCCCTGCAGCTCAGCCCGCCCTGCTCGCCGGCGCCCGAGTCGTTCACGCGGCTGTGCCAGTGCCATGCCCGACTGACGGACCTCCAGGCCATCGCGGACGCTACGCCACTGCTCGCCGTCCTGGAGCTCAACCGCATCCACCTCTCAACGAGTTGGCTTCCTTGTTGTCAGGAGCCGGCACCGGACGTCACAGACGGCTCTGCTGCCCGCAGGTCAGTGCCTTGTTGCTCGCTAACCTTCACAGCTCGTGGCGCGAGTAAACATGCGTATTGGGCATATCGGCTGCAAGATGACCCAGATGCAGACATGCTCGTTATCCGCATCCGCGTTCTTCCTGAAGATTTGCTACGAAATCGTGGCAGTAAACAAAATGTGCAAGATCTGGGACGCCGAGTTCGGCAAGGATGCAGCGCCTCTAAACTCCTCTACCAGTTTGGGTGATCTCAGGTATGTAAATTTTCTTTTCTTTTTCCAATCATACCGGATGAACAACAACTACTAAGGCCGAAGGAGGAGACAACGGAATCTGTATCCTGAAAGGTATGGAAGGGCTTGACGAGCTTCTCTGTTTCAGTGTCTTGACGCTTGAGATTGATAGGAAAACTAATAATAAGAATAATATGGCAGATTTCGTCAGCCAAATTTGATTTTCATGTGATTCTTTGTGTGTGCAAATAACATGACAACCTAGGTACTAGCAGAAGTTAGTGTGAATTAATGTTGAGGCTGAAGGTCCTATGATTAACTTTGTCTTCCTGGCCTAAAACTAACTGAACTGGCTACGTTTTATAAACTGATGGAGCAAAGATACGCATGCATACTGTAGCCAACAGAAGAAAAAATGCCAATCTAGACAAGTTGTACCGGCTGCTAGGCAAAGGTAGTGTCATCTTCAATGGGCGACAGTTTCACTGCCACTTCTTCTTTGCAAGAATTCCTGTTTCTACGACACATGCAGTGCAGTTTCTCGGCAAAGCCAACTAACAATTTTTTGAAGGACCCAACAATTGTTGGCTTTTCATTGATAGTATAGGGAAACTTACAAGGTGATTACCTGAACACGAAATTACGTGACAGAGCGATCGGAAAGCAAAGAGAAATAAAAACAGGAACTGAAACACGGAAGCAGCTAGGCAGTTTATGGTGGTTCAAAGATGAGCTTGCGCAAGGCCTTTGCACCGGCGTAGGCCCAGGCTCGAGCTTTGTCTCTGATCCAGGAAACAACTAAAGAGCAGGGTGTCAGGCGGTCTTGAAAGACCCTGCGATTTCTCTCATCCCAGACGCCCCAGCATATCAGCAAGCGGCGATTTCTCAATCTTCTTGTATGAGTAACTTCAGATTTTGTACTGAAACGTGGAGCTATAGCTTGTAGATGAATTATTTACTGCCCATGTGTGTTTGTTTATAAGTATTAAATATGATCTATGAATGGTGACTGTTTACTGTCATGTACATAAATTCCTAATTTGAGCTACATGGTGGGGAATAAACCGAGTGTAGATAACTGCAGCAGCTTCCGTTAAGGCTTTCAGTTGATGTTTAACTTTGGTAAAATCTCTATGTTCTTTGTAACTCCTGTAAAATATGAATTGCTGGGCAATTATAACTTTGGTAAAATTGATCCTGCAAAATGCATTGTATCTTGATACGATATGAGAGATTACAAGTTTTTGCTTCAATGTATGTGCGCCGAAACCTTCTTCAGAGGACTTGAAAAAAGCATATGAGAATCATAGTGTAGGAAGAGCCGCATCATTGACTACATAGTTTTTTTACTTGTCATTTACTACATTGTTGATAAGTCAGCATCCAAGAGATTTGAGTAAAAGGCTTTCCATCATTTTATATAGTCTACTAAGTGAGATGATCATTCACCAATTCAAAAAAAAAAAAGATGAGCATTCACTTGACTTATGTGTGATAGAAATTGGAGTTGTATTTTTATAGTATTTAATAGTTTATAAAACATTGTTAGGCTTCACTTTTGCTGAAAAGTTTCCATTGTTTGGGTGTAAGCTTATAACTATGCTTTGCGCCTAAATAAATTTGTCAATGGAGGGGATGGGCTTTGAATCTAGCCAAATTTTAATGAGATATATTCGTATTTTTCAACTCAGTGAATGTACTACTTGTATTTGATCCATTTACTTTGTGTTTGTCGATTGCACTAAATAATAATAAGAAAGATAGACTAAAAATTTCTGAAGGTTACACGTGCGTTGCACGTGCACGACTACTAGTTATTATAAAGCAAAAAATATATCACTCTTTGCCGTGTGTAATCACACGGCAAATAACTAAATCTTTGCCGTGTGCTGGATATCGGGCACATGGCAAAGATTTAGTTCTTTGCCGTGGCGAGGTTAGATCTTTGTCGTGTGCTGGATTGCGGGCACACGGCAAAGACCGAATCGGCATATTAGGTTTCCGAGTGGGGAAAATTCCCCACTCAATTCCACACACGGCCACTACTCCACGCCGCCGCGCCAGAGAGCTGTCGCCGCCGCCGTGCTCGCCCTGGCCCCTCCACGCCGCCGCCAGAGAGCCGCCGCCACGGCCGTGCTCGCCCTGCCCCCTCCACGCGACCGCCCCATCCTCGCCCCGACCCCTCCATGCCGCCGCCGCCACACAGCTTCCCGCGTGGTCCCCTTCCTCGCCTCCGGTAACACGGCCGTCCCTGACCTCCTCCTGGGACCGCACCAGCTCGCCACCGTCGTCTACCCCGCCCCGCGCCTCCGGCCACCGGAGAGCTCGCTCCCGTCACCGATTCGTGGTTCGCATCGCCGCCCCGCCTGCCACCGGCCAGCTCCGCCCCGTCTGCCGCCAGCCCGTTGTCATCGCCGGCCGTCTCTGCTCCGTTCGCCGCCGCCACTCGTGGTCGCCAACGGCAGGAGCCAGCTCCTCCGCGACCAACCTCCCGCGGCCACTGGCAATTACTGACTCCGACCCATCTTCTTCTGTTAACTGCTAACTGCTAACTGCTACTACTAACTCCTACTAATTTGCTACTGCTGCTACTATCGTTGGTAGTTTGCTACTAATTTGGTACTGCTTGTTAGCTTTAATCTTGACAGTGTATCTATTTCAGAAATTTGCATCTTTGTATTTGGTATGCATGTAGTTAATGTGCCGTGTGAGGCGGACGTTGCCGTGAGAAGCTAAGCGATTGCACAAGGAATAGTCAGCTGGTCAGGTATATGAGTTAGCTAGCAGTAGCATGAGAATAGGTCTTGCCGCCAGCATGCGTGAGTGGAGTTGTGGCTCGGAGTGCATGCATGTTGGCCGAGTCACATGCATCTAGAGAGATTATTGGAAGTCATTAGCTTACGGAGTTAGTGGAGTGGTCAAGTGTAGTGGCGTGAGTTGCATGGCAAGAGTGCCAAACCTCTTGTATAAATACTAGCAAACTGCTCGTCCCGTGCTTCGCTACGGGAGAAAAAACCAGAGTTTCAGTTTGGATTTAAATTCCGTAACGAATTATTTGTGAATCAGTACTTTGGTTCCGCTGGACAGAGGATGTATTTCTTGACATTTAACAAAAGGATTCATTTTGAAAATATTTTTAGAATTCAAGTGTTGAATTATACGGACGAAATGCATCTCTATATTTTGATCAACTAAAACGGATGCAAAAAGGAAAAGTAATGATGTCAAATTAAACTACATGGTGAGAGCTTTGCGTTGATATAAAGTTTGTTAAATTTAGAGTTGTGGTTTGAAAGTTATGAATTTTCGAAGTTTAGTGTGTTATTTGTTTATTTAAACAAAATTTAGAAAACTGGTTAATCTCGGCCGTCCGATCGAACTTGAACGGACGCTACGGATTGGCCCATACCGCTTCGGTGAGGTTTTTTGAAAGAGGTCCCTGGATTTTTGGTAATTTGCGGCTAAGTCAGTGGGATGTACGCTTTGTGGACTGCGGCTTAGTTTCCCAGTTTGTCAGGGGGTTTTTTGCAAAATGAAATTTCGAAACGGTATGCACACTCGGCGGTGGCAGTGGCTGTAATAACTCCGAACACGCGAGGGCTAAATCGTCCAAAAAAGAGTCGGACGACAAGAAGCGTTACTGCCTTTTATATTAGGTATAGATGTAGCCTTGATGAACGAAAATTAGCCGAGAGGGCTGTAGCAAAAATGTAGCCACGGTGGTCACCAAGGTAGAAATGCCTCTTGCCAAAGCTGTAGCATTTCTTCTTTGGTGCATATCTGTGTACATGTGTGTTGGGGGTTGTAGATGGCCAATATCATACTCCGGGGTGTGACCGGCTCCACCGGCATCACTTTCTCCCAAGCGAGTTTCTGAACTTTCAGCTCGAAACTCGCACTTCGGGCGAACCGGAGGGAATCTTGTGAAGGGTTGGGGTAGACCTTGGTTTTGGGTGTTCCTATGGCCTACCCTAACACAACCAAGCAAAAAAGTTCAACTGGCCTACCCCTTTCGACGCCGGTCTAGGGGGTAGACGGAAAAGTTTGACTTTTTCGATCAGGGCTAGGGTTTCACCGAAGCAGGGCTCCGGAGCATCGGACTCCCACCGAAACCTAGGTGGTGCCATACCATATGTGTACACGTGTGTTGGGGTTGTAGATGGCCAATATCCTACTCCGGGGTGTGACCGGCTCCACCGGCATCACTTTCTCCCTAGCGAGTTTCTGGACTTTCAGCTCGAAACTCGCACTTCGGGCGAACCGGAGGGAATCATGCGAAGGGTTAGGGTAGATCTTGGTTTTGGGTATTCATATGGCCTACCCTAACACAACCAAGCAAAAATTTCCACAAGCCTACCCCCTTTCGACGCCGGTCTACGGGGGTAAACGGAAAAGTTTGACTTTTTCTAGCAGGGCTAGGGTTTCGCCGGACCGGGGCTCCGGAGTGTCGGAGTCCCACCAAAGCCTAGGTGGTGCCATACCATATGCATAAAAGTGTGTTGGGGGTTGTAGATTGCCAAGATCCTACTCCGGGATGTGAGCGGCTCCACCGGCATTACTTTCTCCCTAGCGAGTTTCTGGACTTTGAGCTCGAAACTCCCTATTCGGGCGAACTGGAGGTAATCATGTGAAGGGTTGGGGTAGACCTTTGTTTTGGGTGTTCCTATGGCCTACCCTAACACAACAAAACAAAAAGTTCCAATGGCCTACCCCCTTTCGACGCCGCTCTAGGGCGGTAGACGGAAACGTTTGACTTTTTCCAGCGGGGCTAGGGTTTTGCCGGACCGGGGCTCCGGAGCGTCGGAGTCCCACCAAAACCTAGGTGGTGCCATACCATATGTGTACACGTGTGTTGGGGGTTGTAGATGGCCAATATCCTACTCCGGGGTGTGACCGGCTCCACCGGCATCACCTTCTCCCTAGCGAGTTTCTGGATTTTCAGCTCGAAACTCGCACTTCGGGCGTACCGGAGGGAATCTTGTGAAGGGTGGGTAGACCTTTGTTTTGGGTGTTCATATGTCCTATCCTAACACAACCAAGCAAAAAGTTCCACCTGCCTACCCTCTTTCTACGCCGGTCTAGGGGGGTAGACGGAAAAGTTTGACCTTTTCCAACGGGGCTAGGGTTTCGCTTGACCAGGGCTCCGGAGCGTCGGAGTCCCAACAAAACCTAGGTGGTGCCATACCATATGTATACAAGTGTGTTGGGGGTTGTAGATGGCCACAATCCTACTCCGGGATGTGAGCGGCTCCACCGGCATCACTTTCTCCCTAGCGAGTTCCTGGACTTTGAGCTCAAAATTCCCCCTTTGTGCGAACCAGAGGGAATCATGTGAAGGGTTGGGGTAGATCTTGCTTTTGGGTGTTCCTATGGCCTACCCTAACACAACCAAGCAAAAAGTTCCACTTGTCTACCCCCTGCCGACGCCGGTCTTAGGGGTAGACGGCAAAGTTTGACTTTTTTCCAGCGGGGCTAGGATTTCGCCTAGGTGGAATTAATTATTGACTAAACGTAATAATAATACTATTAATAATAGTATATGAAAGGAATAGTAATAAAATTATTATTATAAAGAAAAAAATATCACTCTTCAAAGAACTAAATCTTTGCCGTGTGCTGGATATCGGGCACACGGCAAAGATTTAGTTCTTTGCCACAAAGACCTGCATGTGGGGCCTAGGTTAGATCTTTGCCGTGTGCTGGATTGCGGGCACACGACAAAGACCGAATCGGCATATTAGGTTTCCGTGTGGGGAAAATTCCCCACTCGATTCCATACACGGTCACTACTCCACGCCGCCGCGCCAGAGAGTCGTCGCCGCCGCCGTGCTCGCCCCGCCCCCTCCACGCCGCCGCCACCGCCGTGCTCACCCTGCCCCCTCCATGCAGCTGCCCCGTCCTCGCCCCGACCCCTCCACGCCGTCGCTGCCACACAGCTCCCCGCGTGGTCCCCTTTCTCGCCTCTAGCGACGCGGCCGTCCCTGACCTTCTCTGGGACCGCACCAGCTCGCCACCGTCGTCTACCCCGCCCCCGCGTCTTCGACCACCGGAGAACTCGCTCCCGTCACCGATTCATGGTTCGCACTGCCGCCCCGTCCGCCACCGGCCAACTCCGCCCCGTCTGCCGCCACCCCGTTGTCGCCACCGGCCGTCTCTGCCCCGTTCGCCGCCGCCACTCCATGGTCGCCACCGGCAGGGGCCAGCTCCTCCGCGACCAACCTCCCGCGGCCACCGGCAGGAACTGACTCCGACCCGTCTTCTCCTGTTAACTGCTAACTGCTAACTGCTACTACTAACTGCTACTAATTTGCTACCGCTGCTAGTATCGATGGTAGTTTACTACTAACTTGGTACTGCTTGTTAGCTTTAATCTTGACAGTGTATCTATTTTGGAAATTTGCATCTTTGTGTTTGGTATGCATGTAGTTGATGTGCCGTGTGAGGCGGACGTTGCAGTGAGAATCTAAGAGATTGCACAAGGAATTAGTCAGCTGGTCAGGTATATGAGTTAGTTAGCAGTAGCCTGAGAATAGGTCTTGCAGCTAGCATGCGTGAGTGGAGTTGTGGCTCGGAGTGCATGCATGTTGGCCGAGTCACATGCATCTAGAGAGATTATAGGAAGTGATTAGCTTACGGAGTTAGTGGAGTAGTGGGTCAAGTGTAGTGGCGTGAGTTGCATGGCAAGAGTGCCAAACCTCTTGTATAAATATGTAGCCTTGATGAACGAAAATTAGCCGTGTGGGCAGTAGCAAAAATGTAGCCACGTTGGTCACCAAGGTAGAAATGCCTCTTGCCAAAGCTGTAGCATTTCTTCTTTGGTGCATACTAGAAGGAAATGGCGCGCTTTGCTGCGCCCGATAGAACACTCTAGCTTTACTTTTTTCATTTATTTCCCTGCAAGTTATTTTGTCTTTACGGTTTCAGCCCATTATATATACATTATTTGGCATGGTTGGCCTGTGAAAATAGATAATATATAAGAACACCCACCAATTCGAGTCTTAAAGGTCATGGTGAGCAAAAGGTGCCACCTTAAACCCTTTTCTATGGATAGTTGAGAAGTTAACTCCAAAGTCACCACAATCATCTATGTTTTTTCTGAGCTACCATATTTTGTGAATCATGAAAATCTTAAGAAGTTACCAAACAACATGGGAAATAAAATTAGAAAGCTTCTGGAATATTAAACACGAAGCACACATAATACAATATCTAGGGACAGAACCTCGAACACATATTAAGCTGAGGTCGTGTTTTTGATTCCCGTAATGCTCAAAATCAGAACACCAGTAATAAGAACCAATCTGTACTACAGATCGGCACCTTGACAATGCTAGGATATGAAGTATTGCAAAAGATTGCGTATGAACTATGTATTCTGAATGCACATGTTTATAGAAGAGTGACCAGCTCTAGGATTGGCCCTGCTTCTCTAGCCTGCACATCAAGTAGAACAAATATTTCTGATGTAAATTAATACTTCGACATAACAAAATAGTACCAATTGTGACACAAGCGCTCCAAGAAATTAAACCTTGCTTATCTTCATCTCTGATCTAGTCATTCAGCGAGAAAGGACATAGCATAGACAAGCTAAATGCAGGAAACACATGTGTGACTTGAGGTTAACATACAACAAAGCATTAAACCATACATGTTGATATTAAGGTTAAATTCTACATGTATTTCTTGGTCCTTTGGAATAAAAAAGAAGCTCTTCAACACCTTTAGTTCAAAACTGATGATTCAGTAGTGTTTGCATACAGTTAATTCATTTCACACCACAATGTCAAAGCTACCTATCTAACCAACGCAGTTGGTCTTTTACACCCAGGTGCAATGATCGTGCTACATTAAGAAAAAAAACAGGCACCCAAAAATAAATAGAAGGGAACATGCTAATGGTTCTATCCTGGCTACACATTTGGAGAAAGGAATTTTGCGTTAGATTGGTATCAGGCGAAAAATGTAGCTAAGAATATGAGCAGTAGGTTCTGTACTTCTTTACTCAAGTTATAAAGGTATGTTTTTATTTATTTTTAGATGAACTACGCCTCATGCATGTGAAAATAGACACCGAAAGTAAGACAATACAATGACATGTATTTCTCATGACCATTTTATATTCTAAATAGGAAACATATGTGTCCTAAAATATTAAGAGGATGCAACCTATACCTCAAACTTACATGACTATCACTCTCTTGCTTCTGCAATGGGTCAAATCTGTGAAATGCAAAAGATGAACAACTCAAGCTCAAACTCAAAAGAAAAAGGTTAAACAATTTTCTGTTAGCAGAATCACACATACATGATAACACGTCTGTACCACCTCGGAGCTTTGTCATCTTGATGTCGAATGTAAATTCCTATCATGACCTGTAGGGACAGGTTTATATCTATCATAGGCACATGGAAGAGGAACTCGAAAAACCAATTGAGATAATTAGCTTGAAGATGCATCTCGACTTTCCAACAAGTTGATCCTTGTGATTAGCAATCTTTGAGAGCTTCTACCTAGTCCACCCGTGCTCTCAAGAAGTAGAAAAAACTACAGCTTATTAAATGTATGCACATAGTAATAATTATACAAAAGAACTTCCTCATATTTGAGAAAACTATTGGTTTTGAAATCTCATGGAGCAATACTCCAAGATTGTCTCTTGTTTTAAAAATTGCATCTTCTATATATAACACTTGATCAACGAAAAGTTGCAAGGATTTCTCTGTTTTGGGCTAGTGGTTGATTTTTTTGGTAAAAAGAATGTCATACACACCCAATAGGAAAAAATAGAACGGTGTGGCCAACTGGCCACGACCCAATTGTCATTTTCGTCCATGTTTGTGTTCCTTCCAAACATTGTGTTCTTTGTCTATCTAACTATTGGATCTCACAGAAAAATTGGCTTACTACCCATGAACACATGTGATAAACTAAACTTTGAGGGACATTACAAATAAAGAGAAACCTGACAAACAAAAGACCATGCTTCTGACATCTATAATTTGAAAGAAGCGCAACTAAACTTACCATCTTCTTCAGCACCTTCCCATCATGCTGGCCACTTAAATTATCCTTCCCATCAAGGTGAGAGGCACTTGAAGGTGCTAGCCGTATGTGGAGCTCCTCTGCTACAAGAATTACGTTCTCATTTGAAGGATATATGATCAAAACCTGAGTGCAGAAAAAAACAGTAACTCTGAGTGTATCACCAACATTACTGGGCAATAATATTCCTTTTAAGATTCAGACAGATTCTATGAAAAGCTAAGAAAATCATTTTTGTCAATTACAGTTTCAGTTCAAATAAAATAAGCAAACTGTCACGTTTAGTTGCAAAAACAATGCTCCGTCTTGTATACAACAGGGTATTACACATGTAATTACATAATTAATTGTCTGATGTACCCTAGCTGTATTTTTTGGCTTAAGTAATGTCTTTGTCACTTGTATTATTCAGTATTTTCTACTATCTAGGCCGGCCAAACATATGCATATTAAACTTAAGCATGATCAGCTACTACTACTAAATTTTGGGCAACCTGCTCTCAGTGCCGAACATAATTACTACTATATATTAGTTGTTCTGACTAAATTCAATGCTAGATAGAGGTGCTACATTCTTAGCGATGTACTCCAGGTAGTTGCGTGTAGCAGGGCGACACCCTGCCAGGTGAAGGTGTTTTTTCTTTTAAGCTACAGTTACATACATTGTCAATAAGTGAATATTTGCTAAATTAGTTGTAACTGATGAAGAACCTATACACATTCAAGTCACTAAACTATTGGTTAATCAATAATTGACAGTGGAATGGATTCGCCAGAATATCAGCTAAACAGCAATTTACATAACATGCTTAGTATAAGTAACAGTATTTTCTAGGGAAACCAAAACCTAGACAACAAAATGGAAAAGGTAGCAATGCCAACAAATGAATCTTTATCTAGATGGAGCAGTGACATAGTAAACATTAAGCAAGACAACCAACAGGAACAGACTGATTGGAATATTCAGATTATTTCCAGGCGCCGAGAAAGATAACCAGGAGATTCCACTGTGCTTCCTATTAAAGTGTGTCAGCACCTAAACATACATATAAGCGCTTACCCTACTATAGTTACTACAGCTCCGAAACTGAAGCTTGTACCTGGAAATGAAATACAGGTTGGTTGTCAGTGCAGAGCACAGAATGATGGGAATGCTCAAAGTGTAGAACAGCTTTATTGGATAAGAGTCTCGGTGCCCAACAGAATTATTTGATCTGGCTGGAAGCACAACAAGGAATCCTTCAAAATAGATACGTGTGAGAATGACCAGCACGCTAGAAAGCAAACTGGTCACATACTCACATTTGGCTGATTCTGGCAGTAGAAAGGCTCCTAGTTGATAGTTGTGGGGCTACACGCCCATATGATATTCTCACTGCATTACAAATTTACAGTAAGCTAGCTTGCAATGGAATAGAACATCAATATGAAAAATAAATTTCATGCTTACCAGATATTGGTAGCAATGAACAGAGAAATGCGAGAACCTGAACCATAGCCTTTCTGGAGAAGTTCACCTAGAGAAATAACAATGATGCCACCAAAGAAAAGCGAAAATGATAATGAGAATATCATTCCCAGTTCCAAGTTGGCTCACGCTGCCATAAATTTCAGACAGACATGCCACAGCTTTCCCAAGTACGGAGTACTTATGTGCTCCATTCATGAGTAAAAGGTACAAGATTCATCAATCATCATAATAATATTGGATATTTGACATGAATCAACAAGCTTTGAAAGTTTCACTGACCATATAAACTCAACATTTATAATTTTAGGTGGAAAAGTAAACCACAACTGAAAGAAGCAGCAACATCATGGATAGCCTTGGTCCGTAAGTGGGAGGAGATGGGGATAAGGGGCACGGAACCTGAACTCGAGCATCGACACTGCATCGTCCAGCGCCATCACCTCCTTCCGCAGCTCCTGCACACCCCCGCCACTGCTTCTCCTCCGCCAACTTCCACCTCTACACAACCACCCCATTCCCATTCCAAAATCCCCCTTCCAAAATCCTAAGGCCAGCACCAATCGCGTGGAGCTCCTCTGGCGTGGACTGCTCGCGCTCCTGCCAAAGGAAGGGGGACAACGCTAGCTAGGATTCAGCCCTAAACAAGCAAGGTCAAATTCAATCTGTGTGAGAGAGAAGGTGCAACGGGACAGAAGCAGACCTGGCCGGATCGAGGTAGGGGAGCCAGCCTGGAGGCGACGGACGTCCCTCAGCACCGTAAAATCAGATGGATAGCTAGGGTTAGGGCACCTGAATCAGCTGTTCCCGTAACCTCGCCATCCTCCGCGCCGCCGACCTCGTCCGGACGTGCTCCTGCAACGCCTCCTATCCTCGGGCACGGTGGCCTCCCTGTTCGGCTCTGTCAGCTCGCCGCTCGCCCTCCACGTCGCCACCACCATCCTCAAGCGCCTCTTCACGCCGGGCATTGTGACCGTCCCGCCTGGCTCCATCCACTCGCCGAGGGAGAGACGAAGCGTGTGGCGGCGGTGGAGCTCACAGGAGGAGGAGCAAGCGGCAGCGGAGGAGGAGCTCCAGGCGAGTGGCGGCGATGGATGTTGCGGCTGGAGAACCCTAGGCGGTGCTATGTCGCCAGAGGAGAAGGGGAAGAGAAGAACGGACACTGTTCCACTTAGCGGTGGCAAAGGACGTAATATCGACGAACTCGTGGGGATAAAGAAGAGACAGCAAATTCATCTGTCGCTGACCTGTGGGCCCATGCTGATTTCTGAGTCACTGATTTGCGGGCCCAAGCTGAGAATGAACCACAGGCCTCCAATCCCAAGGAGCTTAGTTATGTTACTGATCTGTGTGCGTGTGTTGTGTTCATGAGAGACTAGTTGTGTGAAACAAGAAGATAGAGAGACAGTGAGAGAGAAGAGAGGGCGCTGCGAGATGCAGCTCCAACACTGCTGCTAGTAGCGATGCTAGTTTGGACATGCTAATTTTATTTGTCAGCTGACACCAGTAGAGAAAGGCCTTTTAGTGGCGCACGCTTTTGCAATTCTGTGGCGCACCCGCAACTTTTCTGGGTGCGCCACAGAAGTCTCGCCACTAAATTTTTATTCTGTGGCGCACCCAGCCCGTGCGTCACAGAAATAGCTCGGCAGTACAAGCAGAGGAATTCTGTGGCGCACCCACGCCTGGTGCGCCACAGAAAGTGGTGCGCCACAAAAAAAATGCGCCACTAAATTATAAAACAGAAATATAGGTATATTTTCATTTTTGCTATACAAATACAGGTATATATAGGATCTATTATATAATTAAAACACAAGACAATGAACGGCTCAGATTTGTTAAGCATCTAACAAGGAAAAAGGAACGACTCAGATTTATACATAACGATTCACGTGCACAAAGATTGAATCGATCGAGGGCTCCAAAGAGCAGTCCAAATTGAGCACGTTTGTCTACTTGGAAACGGAAAGGATAACGTGTCCAGAGAGGAGTCACAATCGAACTGTTATAGGAAAGATTTCCCCGATCTGTACGATTTATCCAGCTATCTAGCACAATCGATGCGTTGAATCGCTCCGGCGTCATGCCCGGTCCGCCGTCTCTTCGTCATGTCGCCGTCCCAGCCGCCACGACATACTCTCGATGCTGAAGCTGAAGCTACAAATCTCTCTTGCCTCGCAATGCTACCGATGCTGAATCTCTCTTGCCTCGCAATGCTATCGATGCTGAAGCTGAACGGCATTGCGGCATGGCGGGCGGCAGCAACGACCTGGCCAATGGCGGTACCAAGATCTCCTCTACTCGATTGATCTCCAGTCTGCCACACAATCGCAGATCAAAGTCGCAACATCAACACATCCATATATCGTCGACGCTCAGGCGCCAGTGGCCTGGCGAATCGGATTCAACGACATCACCGAACCAATAAGTCTCCGGTTGTCCGTCATGGCATCAGCGAAAGTCGAGATGACAGATCGAAAAACTCAGAAGGTCACGCAGTACAAATCGATTTGAAGGACACAAAGACACAACAAGATTCGCTCGAGCGTACCTGCTGGATTTGAAAGTCGTAGACAAGCGGAATCACAACATCCATCCGATATTCTGATCACGCGACTGGATTTGAAAGTCGTAGACAAGCGGAATCACAACATCCATCCGATATTCTGATCACGCGGGTACATGCATGCTGCTCCGCGCTCTGCGCCTGAGCTGGGAATAATCGCTATGAATGTGTGCTATCATTGCTCCCGATCTGTTCTCCAAATCCGGCTTTCAGCTCTGTCCACAGATAATTGACGATACGACCACTGGGCCATCAATTACACAGGCACGCGTTTGATTGACGATAAGTGGCGGACAAAACAACATGCCGGCAGCCGTCCGGCCGCCGCGAGGCGAAGCATTAGGCCGCACCAAGCACACCGGCTTTCTCAACTCCATGGCTGTCAAGGCATCGTGTGCTACACGTTTAAAGACAGGGACCTGATTGATGTTGCGTTGCCGAATGCGTAGTTCCTCACACCGCGACGTCGGCGAGGACACGATCTGCCTCAGCCCACTTTAACTGGCCGGCCAGGAAACCAGGATACGTGCATGTGGATGTTGAGGTATGTACTTATCTGATATGCACAATGCTATTTCTGGTATATAGTACTAGAATGTTTGATCGTGCAAGATGAAAGCAGCTAGAGCCATATGTATATGCAGTATGCAGATGAACTGAAGAACTTTCGCGAGTTCGGGAATTAGTACTCCAACTGTACGCATGCATGTTGCAAGGATGTATTCCAGCTAAGCGGTGACATCATGGTGCGAGGATGAGAGAGAGAGCACAAAGATAAATAAAAAAATTTCCTTCTGCAAAGTGTGTGGAAGATAGCAATTGTTCACCATCAATTGCACTCTATTTTCTAAAAAAAATCAATTGCACTCCGAGCCGGGGCAACAAATCTGGTAGCTGAAGCTTCAGATTCTACGAGGTGATGGACTGGAGCCTTGGTGAAATGATCAGCGGATTTCTTAAACAAGGCTATTACGCTGGATATGCTAGATTCTATCGGGTTCAAAAGAAATAGGCAAAAACCATATTCTGGTACATTTGGCATGATGATTAAAGTAGAAGAGGTGGTCGTGAACTTGCAGGAACATGCGTCAGATCACAGTAGTAGTGTCGTGGACTATGTCATTGTGATAGTCATTGTGTCATTGTGTGCTTAGCCGCTACAACCAGGTAACTACTCACTCTTAGCTTACATATATGCGTACTAAGATATGTCATATGTGCATGTGGTTTAAATTTGTAGATGGAGGATTATGCATCATGCATGTGTGTGATCGTTTGGTTGTGAAATAGAGCCAGCGTTTGGACTATTCCTTACAAAACCAACCTGATTAAGAAGAATTGTCTGGAGGATATTTACATTCAGTTATGAACATATAAGGGCTATTGATCAATAATAATAATAACCAGTAGATTGACGGTTCATATGTGTTTAGATACATTTGTGAAAAAAAATCAAAACCTAGATTCAAGTTTTAAAGCTTAAATTTAGGTTGAAATTTACACTGTCTAGATTCCCCTACATTTGCACAATTTTGAATCTGCGTTGCGGACACAACCTTTATTAGGTGGATAAAGAATGCAACTCATTTCATATATACAACTCTAAACATAATACATGTGAAATTCATAGGAAGCCAAATTTCAGAATAAAATATGTGTAGAAACGAACCACTATATTTATATAAAAGCGCTCGCCTTAAAACCAAAAGAATTTAATAACACTGGATGAACCTAGGATTGAGTGTATAAAAACATATGCTGACACAAATAGAACATGTACGGGGAAATGCACGGACGAATTGATGTGATTTATGGTTACTCACAGAGTTCATAACTATCAAAAGCGGCAGATCAATGATGCATATCAAAGTTATACCTTTACAAGAACCATGTACAAGGCACGCATAATATCGTGTATAAGGAGTTTGCGTCTCAATGCCAGTATGCGATTTATGCAATACTAATGATTGGAAGTAGGACTACAACTAAGATAATATGGCGTATGACAAGAACGGACAAGCTATGATAAGAATCGGTAGGTCAGCGTGATAACTTTTCTCTAGCAAAGGTACTGGTAATTACAAAGCATAGATAAGCATGATTTGAGCCATACAAGGTCATGATAGTGCAGTAATAAAAAATGAAAGTAACTACGGTTGAGTAGAGAAAAATAGCACAAGGTTTAAGAACGAGCCATTGATGTAAAAATCCTAAGAGAGACAAATCCTGAAGGACAGAGGAAGATAGAGTCGGGAAATAGTATCTCACCATGGTTCCATGTGCATACGCAGATGTCAATACCTCTTCTATTTTCTCTCTAATATATCTTAATCAATAATCTAATAAAATAAATCTACAATAACGCTCATTTAGAAATGAATTGGAATAAGTGTTATGTAGATGACGCAGAACTAACATAAAATACCATATGAAATATTTTATTTGATATACGGTATATCTAGCCGCGCAAATGCGCGGGCGACCCAGCTTGTTTATACAGAAATACAGGTATATGAACAGACAAACACATTAATCACTATGTCATCACACATATTACTTAGTGCCCGAGATATACACATAGTCACAAAAGTGCCGAATGTTTACACAATTAGTCATGATACAAACAAAAGTTAATCATTTCACACTACACATTACAAATGAAGTGTTCATTGCCTAACTAGGGTCAAATGCAGTACATCGGCGATGATGGTGAGCAAGAGCGCGCGGGAGCATGATCATGGAGTCCTCTTCTTGAGCGGCGCCGGGAACGGTAGATAGCCTTCTTTCGTCCTCCACTCCCTAGTGTCATTATGCGCCTCTAGTCGTTCTTCGATATCCCTCTGACACAACTGAAGATGGATTGGGATATATATTGGTTAGTGATATAAATAGAGTATAATTTATTCATCTAAGTAGAGAGGCAAGACAATCAATCAATTGTCATGGTTGGAAATCATATGGCTATCCTATTTGGGTTTCAAAGCATAGCATATATATAATATATAACCCTACACATGCACTTCTACAAAAAAAATACACTAGTAATGCTTAGCAAGGCTTTCTTTTATAATACATCCTACCTCTGGGTAGTGGTAGGACCCTGCTTTGTTCATGACATCTTCGAGGATGATCGTCGATAACTGCAGAATGATGCGATGGAAGTCTTGTCTATAATCAGCATCGGTGAGAGCATCCTCGCTTTTGGTCCATTCTGCGAGACTAGATGGAATCCTCATTTTCTCGGCATCCCGGACAAGCCCTTTAAGGTGATGGAGGGCGTAGAAGGCCTCCTTCACGCTGCCAGGCAGTTGCTTGATGCAATGGAATCCGTTCCCATGCATGAACTTGTGTTTGTTGTCCTGCGTGAAAGATTCCCCCTTCTTTTGGAAGGGGCCTCCCTTTTGGGCATAGCCCTCGAGAGCCTCATCGAGAAGACCCTTTATTCTGTTGTAGTTCCTCGGCTTGCATTTATTCCCCGAGTCGAAATAAGTGGCAATGGACCACCTCGGGCTTAGGACGATGAGTGCGCAGTACTTGTCCCTGCTCAACACAATTGAAACGGAATGTTGGACAAAGGATCAGCAATGGAAGAAATCTACAAGAAGGCATAAGATACGACGACGGCGAGCGGATGTGTACTTACTCGTAAAAGAAAGGCAGAAGAAGGTTGTTCTTCCTCTTGTTGGTCAGCATGAGCCTCTGGAGGTACTCCGTGGCCATGGTCCGTGTCCTTGATCCTTCCACCAGCTGGCTGTCACGCATGTAGTAGGGATCCACTATCGCGACGTACGGGGTATCATCTCTCCTGATCTTCATCGCCGCATCGAGCGCATATAGGCGGACCAAGTTATAGTCCAGCCGTCTGGAGTGAAACAGGTTGAAGATGTCCTCGTACGCTATGAAGAACACATCCGCGGGGGCTTCCTGGACGAAGTCCACCTCCTTTGGCACCTTGACCGCGAACACCGGGTAACTCGGCTGCTTGTCTTTAAGAAGGAGGCTCTCTAGATGCAAGATAGATTCTTGCAAAGAAATCATGGGTCCTTCTGCAAGGCGGAGCAAGTCCTCAGACAGTATAGGTTTACCAGCTTCATGAACTCGGGTCAAGCCATCCCCACGGGGTGGTATCGTGTCTTCACGACCCCGCATAATCTTAGGAGCTGGCTGGCTCGCAGAGGCGTTTGCTCCTTTTCTCTTCCTGTGCTTCTTCGCCTTGTTCTTCATCTCTGGGGATGGTTGGGGTGCAGTGAACCCCGCGTGAACCGTCTGGTGCAGTGTGCCAGGGCTGAAAATGTTACCCGGTTTGACTTGAGCTTGATGATCGCCGGCCTCCGGAGGCGTGTCTTGAGATAAACCCTCGAAGACCAGGCGCTGCGTGCATGTAGTGGGACGAGGAGGTTGACCGCGTTGATCGCGGAAGGGTTCTTCATCCACAGGAGGCATGTACAAATCATCCCTGCAGGCGCCAGTGTTGAGGAAGTCATCGACGTTGACATTATCGTCATCATCGCCGTCGTTGGCACCAAGTTGAGGGGCAACGGCTTTGTCCTAAACATAAACAATAGCACATCCGTTATTAGATATAAAGGCTTGGCATCGTAAAGTCGTGAAGTCGGAAAGTCGTGAAGTCGGAAAGTCGGGAAGTCGGAAAGTCGGGAAGTCAGGAAAGTCGGAAAGTCGGGAAGTCGGAAAGTCGGGAAGTCGGAAAGTCGGAAAGTCAGAAAGTCGGAAGTCGGGAAGTCGGGAAGTCGGAAAGTCGGGAAGTCGGGAAAGTCGGAAAGTCGGAAAGTCGGGAAGTCGGGAAGTCGGAAAATCGGAAAGTCGGGAAGTCGGGACTAACCTTGGACTGTTGCGGTACAGACGTTCCCAACAATTGTTTGTGGCGGCTGGTGGCGGCGACAACCGGCGGTAGCTTCCGGCCGGTGGTGGCGGCGACCGGCGGTTCCTTCCGGTGGTGGCGACGGCTGCCTGTGGCGCCGGTTCATCCGCAACAGCTTTTTCTGGCCGCCTCGACGAGGGCCGAACGACCGGGGGCCGGTGCCTCGAGGTGGCGCCGCCGGTGCGCCTGACCCCATGAAGACCATCCCCAAGACGAATCTGGGTCTTCGGCCATTCCATCATCCACTTGGAGCATTCTCCAAGGACCATGTGTTTCTCGGCTCCCGGAGGTTGCATGGGGGGTCGATGTCACGGAACTCAGGCACTACCTCGGTCACCGTGACTTTCATCACGACCTCGCTCATTCTAGTGTTGTGCATATCGCGGGTCGAAGGTTGTACGATAATGGCCGTTGCGACTTCCTTCAACTCGCCGCCGGCCCCCACCCTATGCAGGAGTATGCAAGGCATGTCCTGGGAGTCAACACATGTTGGGCATCATGAGATATGGCAGTCATCAAAAGCATAGTTATAGAAGATGCCGCGGACTAACTAATTAGTTACCTTGGTGATGGCGTTGAGCTCGGCTAATGTCGAGACAAGGGCGCCGGTGCCGGCGACCGGCCTATCATTCTCCGGCCGCTCGTGTGCATTATCATTATTCTCCGGCCTATTAGTATGTTGATCCACGGTAGGGGGCACCGGTGGGGTCACCAGGACCGGCGACACGTTATTGCTGGAGTTGCTGCCGGTGTAGCTGGGCACGTGTATCGGCCCCTTTTGACCTCCCGCATGCCAAGCAGTTATCCCCTCCAGCAATGCAGGGGGTAAGAACCTCCGGAGCTTCTCGTCCACCTTCTCGTCCACTAACTTGTCCACCGTGCTGGAGTCCACCTTTTCGTGCTCTAGTGTCTCCAGCTTCTTCCTTAGCTCGACAACCTCGGCTTTATCCCTAGCCGGCTTCCTCCTCTCCTTTCTCGTCTCGGTGTCCTGTTGTAGTACTGGAGGAACTTCACGCTCGTACCAAAGCCGGTCACACGGCCAGCTGACGTCGGCGGCTTTGACTTGTCCCTCCCCTTGTAAACGTTCATCGCCCTGTTGAAAGTCGTGTCCCACGGCTCCGTCGACCCCTCCTGGGACGACGGGCCGGCCTGAGCCTCAGCCTCCAACTCCTTCTCCTGCAGACAAAGGAAATTAAGGTGAACCCACGTAGAAATCAACGCAATGGACTTTGAGATATCCGCGGTAATTAAGTTCCTTACCAGCACTTTCTCGAATTCCAGCACATCGTTATCGTCGGTAACGAATTCCCCCGTCCCCGGCTTCAGATAGTAGCGGGACCGAACAAAGTTCCTAACTTGCTCGTCCGTGATTTTATGCCACGGGTTCTCTTTTCCAAGTCTTGCAACCTCGGCATCCTCCTTGTCCCAAACGGGCTGTTTTCCTCGGTAACCGCCGCTTCCCAAACGGTGGTTACCTAAGTTCAGTTCCCGCATATCCTTCCCCCACTTGGTCCATTTTTGAGACTCCGGAGATTCTAAGGACAACTTGAATGCCTGGAACTCTTCTTCGTCGAGCATCGGCTCTTTGGCACTTATCTCCTCCCAGCTAAGACCCTTATCAATCTTCGCCTTCACCCGGGTTCTCCAGCTGCTCAAGGTGGTGCTCATCTTCGTGATGGCAGCACTGTCCACCTTTTTGTTGAACGGCTCCGGGAACTTGTATCGTTGGTGAAGCTTCGTGAGGAGGGTTTGGACCAAAGCCTCATTGTCCTTGCTTCTGAGGTCCTTCGTGTTGATCGGCACGGTTTCCCGGAGGATGCACCCTAGTTGCATGCCGTACCCGCAGGCAAGGGCCTTAGGCTCCAGTGGTTGGCCACTTGAGCTGACCTCAGTGAACTCGTCTGTGACGTTGCCGACCGCTTGCGGTGTCCGGTCCTTCCTCGGCTTACTCGGCTTCTTCTTCTTCTTCTGAGCGGTCGGGTTACTGCCACCACCACCATTTGTGTGGTCACCACCCCGACATCCGTGGGGTCGCCACTGGCGACATCCGTGTGGTCGCCGCCCCGACATCCGTGTGGTCGTCGCCATCGGTGGTGGTGGTTTCGTCCTCATCCTCTATCTCATAGTTAGCATCGCCTCCACGAGCCAGTTCGGCGGCCTCCGCCTCCTCCAACTCCTGGGACATAGCCCAGAACGGCTTGTTCTTTTCTCTAGCTTCTTCTTCGACACTCATGTGCTTAGAAGGGCCGGGCGCGTCGGCCGACATGTTTGCACTGCATTAAAAAGAGGAAAAAGTTAGTACAAAAATATAAGAAAAACATCACTTAATTTAGTACTAAGATACCCCGGCCCATGCATTAGTCGCAATACCCCATATGTCCTATTTTTAGCAAAGTTATGCTAAATTTCACGAAATTTTTTGGCATGACCTTTGCTAAAAATAGGACATATGGAGTACCCGAATTTGCCGGAACGGAAGTTAATCGACGTTCCGGCAATCTCAAGGGCCTCTCGGGGTACCTGCACAACCATTTCACAAATCATGGCCGGCATCGCTGGCCGGCAACAGCATCACATGAAAAACATCCACATTTCACAAATAATGTTTGCCGGCATAGTGGCTAAAGAGTGTATACAAGGATGGATACACCCAGCGGCATCCCAAAGATGTTAAGATGATGAAATAGCCCAGGAAACTTGTTCACAGCCAACTTACACAAGTACAATTTCATTGCCATTCTTCTGTAGGAGAAGAATCATGGTAAGGCATACAGTTCCACTTAAACAGATGCAGGAAACACTTAGCATAAGGAACTAGGACTGAACCAGCAACAGATGGTAGTGGTACTTGATCCAGGTTAGAAATGATTGCTACACTTAGCATAAGGACTGGGCTCATAGCACTCTCAGACGATATACAGTTGCAACTAGGACTGAACCATTAACAGATTCAGTCCATTGCCAACAAAGCACGTAAACTGTACGAGAAAACTCGTTTGCTTAGACGGTAATCTCAAATGTTACGAGGCACCGTAATGAAGCATTTGTTGACAAGGCTTAAGAAAGCATACACAATCGTTCAAGCACAGATACATGATAGATCAATCACATAAAATGGTGTTAACCTACCAGGATAGTAAGTAAATTTAAAGTGACAAATGCTTAATTTATAGCACATCTAAACACGGAAATAAACAGTACCAGGTTAAACTAAGCATCATCTAAACTTATACCACATCTAAACACGGAAGTTGAACACGCATAATCATGGATTATGCCACAAAATATTTACTGCACATCATGCTAGAAGAACTAAGCAGAATTACATGGCAGCGTTGCTACTAAAATGGAGCAGAACTACATGGCAGTGTTGCTACTAAAATGGAGCACACAAGCTGCTGACGCACAACGAATGAATTGTGTACAGACCAAGTCAGATGAGGCCGATAAGGGGAATTTCTACAAACACGTTGGCTGCAGGAATTTCTACAAACACGTTGATGAAATAGCCCAGGAATTTCTACAAACACGTTGGCTGCAGGATTTCGGTAGGGGAGGGAGGAGGGGGAAAGGGGAAGCACCTCGATCGGGGAGGGGAGGGAGAGGGCGGCGACGTCGTGGAGGGGCAGCCGGCGTCGAGGTCCTGTAGCCAACGTGTCGTGGAGCTCCTACAGCCGGCGGCGTCGAGGTCCTGCACGGCGGCATCCTGCAGCCGGCACCGCGCGACGGAGAGACGGCGAGGGGGAGGGAGGCGGCGAGGACGTCGAGGGTGACGTCGACGGCGAGGCCGGCCGGAGCACGTGTCGACGGCGGCGGTGAGGATGGCGAGAACGGCCGGCCGGAGCGCGCGCGAGTTGTGGGACTTGGTCGTTTTCGAACGCGAGTGTGTGAGGCCGCGGCGCACCCTGGCCCACATGTAAGTGTGGGCGGCTCGGTGCGCCACAGAATTAAATTCAGTTCAAAAGAACCTGAGAGACTGTTAAGCAACAAACACACCACCACATCCCAGTGGTTAGGCAGTAAATCAGAAACTCTGACCAGCTAGGTTCGAATCCTGGCTTTGTCACCTTTTTTTAATAAATAAATTTGTTATTCTAATTCATCATATACATATATTTTGTCTCTCACACACAGAAATTAAAATAAATAAATTTGTTATTCTTTTTTGGTTAAATTTAGAGATACACATATCATAAATTATCTAATTCATGATATACATATATTTGTCTCTCACACACACAAATTATCAAATTCATGATATATGCTTGCATTGTCTCTCTCACACACACACAAATTAAATACACCAAAAAAGTCTCTTCTTCGTCTCGGTTCCGAGCTAGTTTCTCTTCTTTCCCTTCTTCGCGGTTGAATACTTTAGACCGGGCACATTGAGATTTCTTCGCGTGAATGGACAAGCTTTAGTAGGTAGGGAGGTCTTCCTTCTTTGTGTACTAGTAGTAGGCATGTCGAAGTACTTGTCGAATTCCTCCTCGATCTTCGGATCGCTTTCCAAGTCTTCCTCGTTGGCGTCTCCTTCCATTCCGATGATGCTCCTCTTGCCCCTCCTCACGACAACACGGTTAGGCTTTGACGGGTCGGTAATGAAGAATCATTGCTCAACTTGGCTAGCGAGTACCCATGGTTCATTTTTCGCGGAGGCGTTTTTCGATTTGGCATCGGGTATTACCATGGTGGTGAAATACCGGCCTTCTTTGACGACGTCCTTGGCCCATCTCACGCGGAACATTGGCACCGACTCTCCACAGTAGTTGAGGTCCCATATCTCCTCGATCCTTCCGAAGTATCTTTGCTTGACAGTAGCCTCGTCATCGCCGTAGAATAGCATAGTTACTCCTGAGTTTTGATATTCGCTATTCTTGTCCTTTTCCTCGGTGTAGAATCTGAAACCGATGATGTCGTACGACTGATAGGTCCTTACGTTGTGCCCGGGGCCCCGTGATAAGGAGAATATGAGTTTTTCATCTTCTGTAGATGGCGTTTTGCTCTTTGCTAGATCCAGTTGCCTTTGTGTAACATCCCAAAAATATAACAAGTATTATTATATAAAAAATGAGGGCCAACAAAAACTTTTGTTAATTTATATGTGTTGATTGCATATTGTTGCTTGTGATAGATAATTCGTGTTGCTTATATTGTGTTTGCTCTAAATAAAAACTTGGAGAGAAGAAGAGAAATAAAACAAAAGTTAAAATAATAAAAATCATGTGACAAGTGTCACACCAATTTTCTCCAAGTGAGATTATTTTGATTCCAAACAAAATTCAGTGGAGTGAATAGGATCACTCTCATTTTTATTCCTACAACTTTTCCCTCTCCAAATATTAATTTCAAAAATTCCAAATTTAAATTTAACATCTTTCTTTATCTTGTTAAATCCAAAATTGTGCTATGATGCACTTGCACAATACAATCCAAAACCTCACAACAAATCCTAATAAATATATGAGAAGCAAAATATGAAAAGAATTTGCAAAAATTCAAATTTGGATTTGGTTCAGGACACTGTCGAACACCTTGTGACAGTGCCGTGTTCATCCCTAAATCCAAATCCAAATTCGATCTATTTGGTTAGGATTCGAGCAAGTTTCTGCAGCCACTCGATCCCTCTAGCTTCACTCACCTCACCGCACTCGAAGGAGCCAAGAAATTTGGGTCGGGGACGAGGAGGAGCACCAGGGGACACACGGCCGTGCGCCCGCGCCATGGTCGGCATTGTGGCTTCGGAGGTGGCGATGCCGTGATGGCACAGCACCGTGCCCCCCTCTCTCCCTCACCTCTCTGCTCCCTCCCCACGCAGCCAGAACCCAGCAGGAACCCGCACCCGAAGGATTGGCGTCACGACAGTGCGCGCTGCGCACCGCCCAGAGCACGCCATGGCCGTCCCCCACTCGAGCAAGCTCAGCTTGCTTCCACGCAGCCAGCCTTGCTCCCCTGCACCTCGACACCGTAGCCGCGCCCCACCGCCCCCTATGGCTAGCCCTAGCTCTCTCTAGAACCCTCTCTGCACCGCCTCCACGACGCGCCGGAGATCGACCTTAAATAGAGCACCCCGCACCCGTGCTCTCCCCACTCCTCCACTGCCCCTCACTTGCCCTCCACCACCTCTCGTGCACCGCCAGAAGGGCGGAGCCGCTGCTGCGAAGCCACTGCAGCCCGCGACCGTCGTGGAGCTCGGCCGTGCCCGAGGTAGACGACGACCACGTCCACGCAGTGCTGCCCTCCCTTCCTCTCCTCTCTGGCCCTCACTCGCATCACCATTAGAACCTCACTCACCCGCCGCTTTTTCCCTCTGTTTCGTGCCCAGGAGCGATGCAGGAGGCCCGCCGGAGTTTGTGCACGGCCGCGGAGAAGGAGTTGATCGCCGCCGACGCCAGGAGCCTTCTCAGCAAGCACCACTCCTCCAGCGATCTTCCCCGAGCCTCTGCCGTCGATCTGCATCATCCGCGCACCTTCCCGAGCCCCCTAGGTGAGCTTAGCATCCATCTCGCCATCGCCGGAGCTCTGCGTCGCCGGTTTTAGGTCGTCGACGTTGTGGTTGAACGTGAGCCGTTGGATCCTTGATCCACGGCAGCGTAACGGTTCGCGTTAGAATAGTCGCTGACGAGCGGGCCCCAATCGTCAGATTTTTAATCATTATCATGCGCACGTTGAGTCACTGACGAGTGGACCCCACCCGTCAGATTTCTCGACATTATCCAGAACAGAGCATTTTTCTAATTTAAATCTCTCTGAAATTTCAGTACTGGCATCAACTTCAAAATTCAATATCTCGAGATTTACAAATCCAAATAAATCAAATCCAAATGTTCTGGAAGTCTTATGAAATTGTTTAATCAACCCAAGTGGTCTCATTTCATTTAGGTAAATAATAAAAATGCATTATTAAAAATGACACAAAAGGTTTAAATTCTAAACTTGTTTGTTTCTGATACTGTGCTAAGCCAAATAATTCCAAACCAATTTTGTTAGCTTAGTACTGTGATCTATTAGCTTCCCTAATTTTCATAGAATTAATTTTGCAGTGATAATGGTTTAGTTTAAAGATGAAGTTAGAGAACCCTTCTGCACTAAAACAATTAAATATGTTTAATGGTTAACCCAAATGAGTTAGGACCAATTTTGTTAGATCACATTTAGTCATGTTTAGTTACCCCTAAAATTATTTAATTTTAGGATCAACAGAACTTAATTGGTAGCTAAAACTTGATTATTAAGTTACTGGATTAAAACAATTATGTAGGGAGTGTGGTACCTCCAATAAATCCAAACTAAATTGTGTTGTCTTCTACACATCAGTAGCTTTCTATAGAAATTTAGTTTGTATTTTTGTGACCAACAGAACTCAAGTTGTGGAATTAAACATGTTCAACAAGTTTCTGCCATATTTGAGACATAAATAAATAATGTTTAATTCAATTAATTTGAAACCAAAGTGTGTTGTTTGATGTGTGCAGTGGCTATTTATAGCATTTAAGATTGTAATGTTGTGATGTTGATTGAGTAGATTAGTAATTGTTTGTATTTGCTTGTTTATTAATTAGACGAGAACGCTGTCGGATTTATCGAGGAAGGGGAATTTGTTGAACCTGAAGATCAAGACCAAGGTCACTTTGTCGAGCAAGGCAAGCTACCCTCTGAGCTTGCACCCCAAATATATGCATCTGCTTTGATAACATGATTTACTCTTAAGGCAAAGATTTTTCTAAAAACCTTTTCAAAAAGTATATGGAAATCATTTTGCCACCCTATGTAGAAGTATAAGATAGTTTATATAAAATTATAGGATGGGAAAAATAAATATTATTTATTCAAAACTCCTTTGAAAATCCTTGTGTGTTTATGAAATGCCGAGATGTCGGTGTTAAAGTGGAGAAATGGAGATGTTTATGAAAAATGCACAGTGTGTCCTTGTACTTACGTCAACCAGCCGATACTCGGTGCGACCACATTTACCCACATATGGGAAAATGGCGCAGTCATATAATTTGCTCATATTAGTATGGGATGCCTCATCGACGGAGATGACTCCGTTATGCATGAGGGGATGGTTTGGTGACCTACCCCTGACCGGGGTCCTCGCTCAAACTCTATGGAAAGATAAGGAGGAGGATTGAAGACTTCACCATGTGGTCGCCGGGAAAAATTATGAGTCTTCCCACTTAGATTCCGACGGGCTGGGTTAAGTGTGGATGGAAAGTTTCATATGGGCAGGGTCCTATACTAGCATGAGCAAAGGACAGGCTATGGTCGGTGACTTAACTTCGCATACACCTTGTATGGCGAGACGTGGCTGACATGATGAGTTACCGGATGGGTGTGGGAAAAGCGTGCTACCTCTGTAGAGGGTTAAAACTATTCAAATAGCTGAGTCCTCGGATATGGACAGTTGGAAGGCCCTACTTTGACCTATGTGCAAGTTTTGAAATGATTTGAGTTTTAAAAAGGAAATGAAGTGGAGAATGTTTTATACACCTATACCAACGGATCGGTATGAGGTTGTTGGAGGAAAGTGGACCATGACGGGCTATGGTCGGAAAAAGGAGGAGTTTTGGAGAAACAGATAAAATGGTGATTTCTTTAAAGATAGTTATAAAACTCTTATTACCTTTTTCAATAAAGATATAGAGATGTTTAAAATAAATAAAAGTCTGAAATTAAAATAAAACTAGTGCATACTCATGTTGGGGTAGTTTGCGATTACAATCAAATGTACTCATATTGGCTTCGTCCCTGGCTATTGTCTTAGCCAGACTTCGAGGAGCACTACGCGAGGAGGAGTATGACGACTTCTACGCAAACTAGGGATCTCCATAAGTCAGCTGCCTGTCGGGTCGTCGTTAGGATTTGATGTCTACTACGCCGTAGCTTCCGCTGATTATTTTGGTTTGGCCCATGAAGGCACCTATGTAAGACTTGGTCTAAATGACCTTTTATGTAAGACTTTTAATTCGGTACTGTAATGGATGTAAACTTTGGTATTCAGTTCGGATTATGTGCAATGACAGACTGATCACGGGATCATTGCGTTAAACATAATCGGGTATTTCGGACGGCTAGTCCGGGGTGCCCACACTTTGCTTGAACCAACGCGTGAAGCTGGAGTTGTGCTCTCTGGTTACGTCTCCCTTCTTCCTCGGCCGGCCCAGGTCGATGTAATTCTTCTCGATTAAGCTTCTATGCTCTTTCACCCAAGGTTCGATCAATTGTAAGTGTTGTAGCGCGACCCGGTGAGCCCTGTCGAAGTCGTCCTTTCGACCATGAATGCCGACAAAGAGTGAGAGGGTGCCCTCGTTGTGACCATATCCATTGAGCCTGCCGAGGTGTTTCCTCCTGGGCAGCCCAACATCCTTGTTCTCGGTGCTTAGATAATTCTGGTAGAAGGAGATGCACTCATAAGTTAGAAAGCCCTTGGCCATGCTTGCGTCTGGACGGGCCCTGTTGCGAGCGTATCCTTTCATGACACCGTTCATCCTTTCGAACGACATCATGTAGTGCAGGAACGTCGGCCCGAGCTGCCTGATGTCATCAACGACATGGAGAAGGAGATGCACGCAGATATCAAAGAATGCTGGCGGGAAGTAAATCTCGAGCTCGCATAGTATCAGCACGATCTCTTCCTGTAGCCTGTCGAGCTGCCTCACGCTGATCGACTTCCTGTTGATGACGTCGAAAAAGTTGCAAAGGGCAAGCAGCGTATCACGGACGTGCTCGTCCATTATCCCTCAAATCGCAACGGGAAGTATCTGCGTCAACAGCACGTGACAGTCGTGAGACTTCATCCCGCTAAAGCTCTTCTTCGTTGCGTCCAGATGTCTGCTTATCTTCCCCGCGTAACCATGAGTAAATTTGACTCCTAGGAGACACCTGTAAAATTGCTCGAGCTCCTCCGTACTCATAGTGAAGCACGTAGCGGGAAGCACCACCGTGTTCTTCTTTACCCTTTTGCGGCGACCTTGAGTCCCTTCCGTCTGATCATCATCATCATCATCATCATCGTCATCACTATCGGGGGCCTGAAGATCTTTCCTGACACCAAGCCATTTCAGATCGTATCTTGCTTTCGTCCCATCCTTGGTCTTTTCCGGCATGTTGGAAATAGTGCCAAGCAGACTCTCGGTGACATTCTTCGTAATGTGCATCATATCGAGGCTATGTGGCATCTTGAGGACCTTCCAGTACTCCAAGTCAGGGAAAACAGACCTCGCTTTCCATACACCCAGCAGCGGATCTACCTTCGGTCGTTTCTTTCCCGTCGCAGGGCACTCCTCCCAATTTTTCAACAGCTCGTCGATTTCTGTGCCGCTCCTCGGGCTCAGGGCTCTTCGATCTCGTCCTTACCATTGAACAGGTCACCGCGTTTTCTCCACGGGTGATCCACGCGAAGCCACCTTCAAGCCCCTGGGTACACGGTTTTCGAAGACCCGAGATTCCTTGGTAGCTGGAGATGCGGGGTCTTATCCATGCACCTGACACATGCGCAGAATCCGTGGCCTACCTGGGCCGATACATATGAGCAACCAGGATAGTCCTGCACCGTCGTGAGCAACACGGCTCTCATGTTGAAATAATCTCCAGTGTAGGCATCCCATGTACAGGCTGGCGTCTCCCACAACGTGGCTAACTCCTCTTTCAACAGCGTGAGATACATATGTATGTGGACACCTGCTTGTTTCGGCCCCTGAATGAGAATACTCATGTGTATGTACCTTTGCTTCGTGCACAACCACGGGGGAAGGTTGTAAGGCCATACAAACACGGGCCAGGTGCTATGCGTGCTACTCTGGTTGCCGAACGGATTGAGTCCATCGATGCTAATACCCAGCCTGACGTTCCTTGCGTCGCCTCCGAAATTTCCGAAGGCGTTGTCCAATTCTTCCCACTGGCTAGCGTCTGAAGGGTGTGTCAGGATCCTGCCCTTCTCCGGATCTTCTTCGGGCTTCTCCCTTTCCGTGTGCCATTGCATGAGCTTTGCTTCTTAGGGTCCACGAAGTACCGCTGCAGACGGGGAGTGATAGGAGAGTACCATACCACTTTTCGAGAAACTTTCTTCCCAGTACTCTTGTACCGTCCTTGGCCGCACACCGGACAAGTGGTTCTGTCCTCGTACTCGCCCCGATAAATTGCGCAATCATTGATGCAGGTGTGGTATTTAACGTGCGGTAGGTCAAGAGGGCACACGACTTTCTTGGCCTAATCAATACTAGTTGGCAATGTGTTCCCCTCGGGAAGACGCTCGTGGAAGAATTGCATGTTCTTGTTGAAACTCACGTCGGTCCATTTGTTTCCTGACTTCATCTCCAGAGCATCAAGCGTTACTTGCAAGCGCGTATCCTGTGGCCGGCACCCAGGATACAACGGAGTCTTCCCGTCTATCTCCATTTGTGCCAGCTTGGCTTTCTCTCTAGCGGTGCTCGCCTCCTTGAGGAGCAGTTCTTGAACATGAGAGTCCATGAAGGCCGACATTAGCGAGTTCTGCGTGTTCACGTCTTCTCCACCACCATCTACTCCTTCATCATGTCCTTCATCATGATCATCTTGCCCGCCCTTGTCTTCACGCGCAACAATTTGCTGTCGGCGCTTGGTTGAAGCCTTGCATGAAACCGCGCCTGAGCAGGTGATCCTCCAATTATCCGGAATCAGGGTCGATCCATCTCACAAGTTTGCAACTTCGACACGGACATCGTATCTGGCTCCCGTTGCACCGAATCATTTCCGCCTTCGCTTCTTCCTTGTAGCTGCTAATTCGACCGGAGCTCATCTTGATGACCATGGTCGCCTACGCGGTATACATATAGAGTGTGTTATTAATTAGAATTAATTAACCGCAACATGCACACACACATACACAAACATGCATGTTTGACGAAAAAATTCGGCATGACTTCCCCTAAAAGTAGGACATATGGGTGGTGCAAAAATTTACCGAAATGGAAATGAATCAACATTTCGGCAAACATCCATGCACCACGCCGGCGCGAGGCAACAAAATGCAACAACATGCAAAGATTCATGTATAAACATCCATCGTCGCGCCATATACGTGCAAACATCCATACACACCGCCGGCCACACAAAACATGCATATATATACATATCCATCCAACAATACCCACCTAGTAGATCTAGATCCATTACCGAGACGTGACCGTGATCGATGAGAGAGAGTGTGTGGTGATGGAGAGAAAATAGTGGAGAAAAAGAGATGTATTGGGAGAGGAGGAGAGTATGTATGGAGGCTCTCCCCAATCCCTCACCAATTATATAACAAACAAAGTAGGTTTAACTACAAATAATGGAGAAAAGTGTGGGCAAAATGGCATGGGAGAGAGGAGGAACTCGAGCTAGCTAGAGATGGGGGAATGGAGAAGGTCACATGGGGAAAGTGGGGGTGCCACCTTTTTGTAAATCTGACGCCCACTTTATGTGGCGCACGGTGCTCCGTGCGCCATAGAAAGTAGGATTTCTGTGGCGCATTCTTGTTGATGCGCCACAGAAAGGAGATCGATTTCTTACAGGCGTCGCTCGCGTACGCTGCTGCTGGCGGCGCAAGTCAAGGGAGCACCAACGCGCCGGCGCCTTGGGGCATGTCGCCATCGATCCCGGCGTTCTTCGATGTCGGTGGCATCACTCCACGATCCGGGCTGCGGATCTCGCCAGGGATCGGAGATAGCAGCCGATCCGACTCGCCGAACGTCGGCCTCCGTGTCGACCTCAACCCGGCGTTCACCGACTCGCCGAATATGCGGAGGAGCCGGACACGCCCAAGCGTCGATGCGTGCGGCCGCCAACGCCTCTTCGGCGATGGTGCCGATGGACACGGCGCCTGCGATGGGAATGGCGGCCACATGTTTGGCGAAATGCCGGTCAGCGTAGACGAAGATATGGTATGAAATTTACGTCCTTTGCCTTATGCATATTGTGTTCATGTCATGAAACCGACGTGCGCCTTGTTTATTTGCAATAGATCGAAGGATCGGAGGTGTTGTGTGGCGTGATCCGCGACAAGACGGGCATGCCCGGCGCTCCGGAACATGAAGAACAAGGAATGGAGGGGGAGTGGTACAAAGAGGAAGAAGAAGAGGGCGACGACGGGCAGGATGAAGGCGACGGTGAGGAGGAGGAGGTTGAGGTGCAAGACGTCGAGACCGGGAGGAAGGTCCGCAAGACCAGGAAGAAAGGGACGAAGGGCAAGAGGTGGAAGACCAAGGAGGACGAGTGCCTCGTTGACGCATGGAAGCTTGTGACCAACGACTCCATCGTCGGGTCGAACCAAACCTACGGTCGGTATTGAAAGAGCGTCGAAGAACAATTCCATGAGACGATGATGTACGATGACTATGCCAAGGTGCCAATGGATCGCAATTGGAATGCAATGTCGCATAGGTGGAGGATCATCCAAGTCGAATGCAACAAGTTCCACGGCGACCTCGAGCAAATACAAAGAAGGAAGGCGAGCGGCAAGACGGTGAAGGACTTGTTGAGCGACGCTATCACGTTCTACCGAGAGAACAACGACCACAAGGATTTCAAGTTCATGCATTGCTTTGTGAAGCTCCAAAACAACAAAAAGTGGGAGAAGATGCGGATTGATCTCAACGGCGCCCACGGCGCCCAGGGACCTAACGACCTGGCATTTCCCGCGTCGGAGGGGCGCCCTATTGGAAACAAAACAGCCAAGTCCGACAAGAACGGTGCGGCGTCGGTCCAAGTGTCGATGGACAAGTGCCTCGCCGATGTCACAAACATGTCCAAGCAAAACGCAAACACCTTCGAGAAGAGTTGGTCGTCTTTGATGAGCAAACATGACGAGAAGGTCGCCGTCGAGAAGGAGAAGGTCGCCGTCGAGAAAGACAAGGCGCAGGCAGCGATCATGCAAGTCGACACAGCGAGAATGCAGGCCATGGCGGAGGTTGCGCAATCCGTCACTCGAAAGATGACGGAGGACACCAAGATCTTGACCACCGACCTGTCCGGCTACACATCGGAGGTGAGGGCTTGGTTTCAGCTCTCTCAGGAGCGCATCTTGCGTGATTCGGGTCTTCTGTCGCCCGAGCCGACGCCGATGGACACGACGAGGACGACCACGACGACGCTGGTGGACACGACGTCTCCGACCCAGAGCCAACGTCGCGCCTGGGCTGGGAAGACGCCGAGACACAGGAGGAGTCGGTCTAGCCGGTGTTGACGATCGATTGATTTGCATGATCGACGTTCTGTAATACTCGCCGAACCTGGCGATGCTTTTGGGTGTGATCGCCGGACCTGGCGAAACTTTTGGGTGTGTGAACCGACGCTTCTCGAACTTGTGGGGTCGTTTGAATTTGAATTTGTGGGGTCAGTCTATTGGGACAGTCTATTGGGAGCGACCGGTGGGGCGCGGCGCTCACAATAGGCGACAACGTTTGTCGACGCGCCCAATAGCGAATGTCCGGCAACTTTGCCGGACGCTCTATTGGACGCGCCGGTGGAGATGCTCTTAGTTAACAATTTTATTGTTTTTTTACGAAACACAATACAAACACAGACGCTCACATACACGTACATACTCATCCCAATGAACGCACGCACGCACATCCTACCCCTATGAGCACATCTGAAATATTGAGCCGGCGGGTCGAGTCTTGAGATTGATGAAGTCACTACAGACGTCTCGCTGTGGACAGGAACGTCGCCTCTCACTGAAGAATATTCCGCCTAAATGAGAAACATCATTGTCAAACCTGGGATTTTGTAGTCATGGGTGGATCTGAGCCTAAAATATAGGCCCACGGATCGGATGGGTCTAGGCCTGAGATTTCGACCGTGGGCTTTGTTAGGCCCGGCCCGAAGCCCATGGTCAGGTATAGTTCTAGACAACGGATATGCTAAGCACAACGTGACCGGAGAAGAGTCAACGTTTGTTCGCACTCGAATTCATCACAGCTCAAACGGAAAAGTTCAAGTACCGGGAAAAGTGGCCATCTCCAGGAACACCTCTATTGCAAACGTCATGCATGTCAAGTGTTGGGATTCAACCTTCTATTCATCGCTCAGCTTACAGATTTGAGTCTACGGAAATGGCCGGTAGGGAGCGCTCACTTTCCCCTTTCCTTTCTCTCTCTTATCCCCTCGCTTGAGAGCTCTCCACCGGCGCCTGCGCCGATCCGAAGCCCTCTCCGGCGGCGCTGCCGCTCGGGGATGGTGGAGGAGAGGTGCTAGTAGTTGTAGGATGTACAGTAGGTTTCGTCTGCGTCCCTATGTGGCGTTTTGGAGTAGATCATCGGACCCCATCGGCTGGATCTGGTGTGTCATTGCCCAGCTGTTCTTGTTTGATTTGCTCTCGTGGGCATGGCAGACGGAGGAGTCTGGCCGAGGCATCTCCGCTAATAAAGCCGTCTTCCCTCTTGTTGCCTGGTGCGGCTGCCGGCGAGCAGTGGCCATACCTTGGCGTTGACTCTTGGTTGCGAGCTCCCATGGTGGGAGACGCTCTGGAGACACGAAGCCGAGGGCAACAGCTCCATTAAGTTGCTCGTGCTTTGCAGCAGGTTGGGCAGCGTCGCTGGGGGATTGGATGCCTCTTTTCTTGCTCGTCTTGGTGACGAGAAGGAGGTGGTCTCCGATGCTCTGGTCTACCGCCGCTTCGATCTGCAGCAGGGGAGTGATAGTGCTTCTCTGGGGAGCTTCTTCACGGCGGCGCCTTCTTCATCGTCGTTCCTCATGGCCGGATGACGGCCGCTCCCGCCTTGGATGTCGCAATCCCGGTCGGCATCGGAAGGTATGAATCAACCTCCAGGCCTTGTTGCCGCAGCGGAGGCCCTTCGACTTGTGTGCAGCATGCTCCCGTCTCCTCTTCCCAAGTGGTGCGTCCCCGGCGAGGTGGAGATTGGCTGTGCAGAGCTCAGAGTTCGTCGTGCTGGAGAAGGAGCGGGACCTGATTGCTTTTACCTTTTCTAGTCTGAGGTCCTTTCTGAGAAATATATAGGTCGGTTTGTAATTTCCAAATTCTATGTGGCCTTATCTGTAAGTTGTAACTCCAGTGTTGACTTTTAATGGAAGCTCTCGGTCCTTCGGGACCATCCCTTGTGCAAAAAAAAAACAGATTTGAGTCTACATGTTCGGTTCAACAAACACAAGTTGCATGGTTTTCATAGGCATAGGATATCGGAAGAGAAACCTATATTTGGTGGATTTCCCACAAGGATCTCAACTCAATAGATGCCTGGTGGCAAAATTCTCAAAAGGATGGTTAGAAAATCTCTAGCAGACCCCTTAAAAGGGCGACCCTTAAAACTTGTATAACTCTTTAAAACCATTTTAAGGGGTAAAAATCGCTCGGAGAGAATAGATACGGAAAACGTTGACCGTAAAATCGAATATTCCTTTTTTTTCTCTTCCTTTTTCCTCATCTTCCTTCTCCCGTCTCTCCCTTTTTTCTCTTGTTCGCCACCACTGGCCGACCACCACGCGCTGACGCGGTCCTCCTCTCGGGTCAGCGAGATCCAGTCGCGCCTGCAGGCGCCGCCGCCGCTCCTCGCTACATCGCCGAGGACTGTAGGCTCGAGGAAGCGCTTGCGAAGCTCAGGAGTCCCTCCTCGACGCGCTCCTACGAGCACCTCCGCCGGGAAACGAGGATACGAGGAAAACGACGGCTGGCCGACGGCGCGGTGATGCCAGCGCCCTTGTGCACGCGAAAATTGGGTCGGTGCGGAAAACGTCCGGATTCCGACGAGTTCCGTGGCGGAAGGTCACTGGCGTGTCCTGAATATTCCCTCCCGCCAACGGTTTCATCTCAATACAGGGCACCGTCGGGTCAGCCTTCCAGCCTGTGATAGTTAAGGTTGGAGGGGTGATTTTTCCGCAGCCCTTATATTTTTTTTTAAAGGTCGGGGTCGGATGTCGTGTCTGTTCGGGTCACTTTTTTGAACAAAACGGTAAACTGACGGCTATTTGCTACATGCATGCGAAAGATGTGAGAGCGGGAGAGTGCGCCACATGAGTAAGGCTACCATGCGCCGCCGCGAGCTGGAGGCAAACTAAGACACTTGCGAAACGCTCTTAGTCTGCAGAGGGTCGTGCTAGAGTCTGACTCACAAGTTCAGGTGAATGCTCTCAACTCTAGTAGCCATGAACTGTCCTAAATCGGTATGCTCATTCGTGAGATCAGGAGCAATTGCATTGCCTCGTTTGATTACCACATGTTTGAGTTCTGTCGGCTAGAATGTACTCCCTCCGTTCGTAAATGTAAGATTTTTTAGCATTTTCTGACCCAAATGCTTCTAGACATGTTTTAGTGTAAGATTCAAATGTTTAAAAGTACTAGTAATGTTGCACGTGCAACGCACGTATCCGACTAATACATTAAAACATGTAAGTTTATTTTTATAAAATGAAAATATATCTCTTATCTACTTATCAAAGAAAATACTCATGTGTACGAATAATTTAAAGAAAGCAAACAAATCATGCTTAAATTTCAATGCACTCATGTGAAGCATCTTCGGGCAAGCCTTGCGCTTGAAGGCAGGAGCAAATAATTCTAACCATTTAACCACAAAGAATTTGATGTCATTATGTTATCATAGTTCAGAAACAATGCCTGATTTATAGAAAGTGAAATAGCAAATGATGGATCGATAGGACCTCTATATGGATCAGCTCCATGAGGAAGACCTCGTGGGAGGCTACTGTTGATCTGTTATACGAGCAGTTGCCGATCTAGAAGGCCCTGGCTACCTTCGCCGTGCAGGTCGCAATTAGTGTCGCCCCTGCCGGCTGCCGGCTGCCCGCTGCTACTACAGAGCCGCACTTTGCTTTGTCTGACCGCCCCCCTGTGTAGGCACCTGCCCGTTCTCTGCTGCTGGATAGGCTCGATGTGTTGGGAAAGCATCGACTACATAAGCCTACTCCTGAAGATGTGACCGGAGGAAGCAGGGGCGGTCACGGAGGGAATCGTGTATAGCGGAGCGCAGGCTCTTGGCGGTGGCGCGCAGGGGAGGTCGCAAGCAATGCGCGGTCGTTAAGAGGCGTGCCTATTTCAGTACTTGACGACCTTACTGATGATGAGAGATGCCGTTCTTGACGCAATCCCCCTCGCCGTGGACGCGACAGACGCCTCGTGATGATCTCGAGGAGCTCGCCGTGGGAACTGATCAGCGTGATGATCTTGCTCTTCTCCCCCACGCGATTTTGCTTCTGTCCGCCGTGGCCGCATCATTATTATCGTTGAATCGCTAGCGCTCGCCGTGGGAGCTGAACAGCGTGATGATCTTGATCTTCTTGCCCACGCGACTTTGCTTCCGTCCGCCGTGGCCGCGTCATTATTATTATTGCTTGATCGCCAATCTAATAGGTTGGAAATTTGATTTTAATCGTCAGCTCCTTTATTATTAGCGCGGTCGTCGGGAACCGCCGGTCGGGCGGGGATGGAGGGTGGCCGGCGGCGGGACGGTGCGTCGGGCTGGTCGTGCACGCACCGCATTGTTATGTTTTTTAATTTCTTTTAGCGGTGGCAAATCTCGTAATTATCACGAAACGAAATAAAACGAACCGGTACGATGGCATTAGCAGTATTATGTGATTTGGTGGGAGGGTAAAACGGGCAAAAGTGGATTTGTGTTGAGTTGTCAAACATTGGAGCGATCTGTACCGTTGGCCAAATATTGAAGGGCTCAGATTCAATGTATCAACACAAGTTTACTCTTTTAATAGTAGTATAGATTACATTTAGTAATAGAGGGAGTAGTAAAATAGCCCACTATATGTAAAATTTGGCTCTCAAACTAACGAAGAATGTGTTGGATTCTTACGATCGGTCGGAAATAATCCGTACCGTTTTCACCCCAGACTCAGCGAGACCACTGAGGACTCTGGTTAATGGATATGCCATTTCCATGTTTGGCTCTCAGGTATTGGATCACGCCCTAGTTCCCGTTTTTGGTCGAAGAAGAAGATCCAACGTCCTGTACCAGTACAACGACCTTGATGTTACTGAAAAAGAAAAAGGAAAATACAAGGACCGAGTTAAGATTCCTGTTCCTGTAATAAGAGATAAGATTCTTTCCAAAAAAAGAGATAAGATTCCCCTTAAAAGCGAGGACCGAGGACCTTCCTGCAAACCCGGAACCAAAAGTCGGGGCCAGCGATACCATCCGCCTCCTCCTCTTCGTCCATTCCCTGATCCCCCACTCGCTCACCGGCTCCTCCATTTGTTGCAAGAATCAAGGAAACCAACCACGAACGAGGACTGGGAAGGAGACCTACCGGGAGGAGAATGCTGGAGGGCAAGGCACTGGTGGAGGACACGGACATGCCGGCGCGGATGCAGGCGGCGGCGACTTCGGCCGCCTCCCGCGCGCTCGACCTCTTCGACGTCGCCGACTGCCGCGCCATCGCCGGCCACATCAAGACGGCACGTCCTCCTCCCGCCCATCTCTCACTCTTTCCCATTTGTTCGTCATTGCCGAAGATCTGGTCTTGATTCGTGGTGCTGTGTGGCAATCGACGTTTTTTGATTCCCCGCAGGAGTTCGACAAGCGGTACGGCGTCGGGTGGCAGTGCGTGGTGGGCGCCAACTTCGGGTGCTTCTTCACCCATTCCAGCGGCACCTTCATCTACTTCTCCGTGGAGCGCCTCACCTTCCTACTCTTCAAGGCCGCGGCTTCGTGATACGTCCTTGACATCTTTGTCTGCTCCGTCCAATTTGGAAGATATTCATTCGCCGGCGACGACGGATTCGACATCGAGACGTGCAAGGCCACCTTCAGAGATTGTCCACGTATGCTCACTCAACTCAAATGCGCCCAATTTTGTACATAGACAATGTTCGGTCGTGGAACCTTGGCAAGCTCATTGATGCAATTCTTGATCTAGATTCTATCGGTTTCAACTTGTGAAGGTGCCACATTTGTTCGATATCTACTTTCGGTTCAGCCTTTTTGCCCCAAATTAGGAAATACTGTACTCATGGATGTGTAGATTTTATGTTTAGATGCGGCGTGTGATGATTCTCGGCTGAAGTGGCGAATGCGCCTTGCTTAACATGGTCCTTCACTCCTTCCATTTAAAGATGAAGGCCTAGCTGAAATCGAACATCTTATGGCTTTGGCAGTGCTGCAATTTTTATTTTATTTTTGCAATGCTGGCACCGGGGTGCGACTTTCCCCACCGGGGTTGAGCTTTCTCTGTCTTTGTCGATCCAATCTTACAATGGAGCTGTAGACTACTTTTATATTTAGGCCTCAAGGCGCAAAGCATAATCGACACGAGAGTAAACAATGTTGTTCCTGTCACCATTAGGAAATAATTATTCACGCGGCTTGGTCAATTGTTTGAATGTTAGTTTGTTCACACGCAGTTTAGTCAATAATTCAAGTAGCATCTAATTTGTATCAACCCTGGAGTATCCTCTAAATATTAATCTTTTATCCTTATGGGGGTGGTAGGCCTATATTAGGCTTTGTGCCTATATAGGAAAAGTTTTCCATTTTCGTGCCCCACTATCGTGAATACTAATCATTTTTAAGTGCTAGTTTTTCTCACCTTTGTCATGTTCTTTCGAACCAAACTCGCAAATAACTTGTCTCTCTAAAAAAACTCGCAAATAACCAGATGGCTTTTTTTCGTTGGTCCAAGCCCTTAGAAAGTTCATGGACCGAGGCCGTGGGGCCGACTTGTTTGCATTCCTGCGCGTCCATACTGCTCGCGTTCCCCAAATTAGCGCACCTTCAATGGCGATGTCTCCTGGGCAGCAAAAAGCTGCATCGTTGCCGGCCTGCCCGCTCGGCTGTCCAGCTGCCTTTCCGTTTCTTGTCTAGTCTTTCCCACGCTTAGTTTGGCGAGCCGAATCAATGCCCTCCACAGAGTAAGCCATATTGTCGGTCCTCTGAGCTTGAGCAGGAGCACCCGGTTCACATTTGATGTCGATCCCGTTCCCTTCATCAATCTTGAATCTAATGAGAAAGACAACAACATCGACGAGGAGGAATATCGGATGCATGTGGCTTTGGCATGGTCTAGTGCTGACTTTCACGCCATAGAGAAGGCTAGACATGTTGTTGAGCAACAACTCATGAAAACTCTGGTCGTTTCTATGTTTGACACAAAAATCTCAAGACGCGAAGTATGAGGATGTCCGGTAGAGGTTGAGGGCAAAGGCAAAGCCCCATTAGAGGTGGAGAGAAAGGGCAAGGCCCCGAAGTAGGTTGTCGACGATGGCATGCACTAGGCACCGTTGTGGAGTGAGTGAGAAATAAGTGTAACTGCTACGGTATTTGGCACTTGGCAATTTCATGTACTAGATTATCACATGCATCAAAGAATCAAGATATCCATTTTTATAATAAGCAATATCTTATGCCAAGAATGTAAACAAGATTGGCAAATTGAGATTTCAATTATTTAGAATTTGTTTCTCAATTTTTAGAGCAAAAAAAGATGCTTTGTGAAGTAGGTATCACAAATAAGATTGAAAATTAGACTTTTACCATTTTCGCCATATCATATTGGAGGCAGAATTCGTAAATATATTGAATTTTAGAGTTTTAGCTATATCATATTGATTAAATGGGTTTAATTGCATTTATCGAAAGTAATTCAAATTTGAAATACAAGTGTGTTATAGTTTTGTCCAACTTTAAAAAATAATATAGTGATGGTCCAACATGATTATATGCAATAGCCCCTAAAAAGGTTGAAAATTCGCCCCTAACGCGCATGTGAATATTTTTTCCTAGTTTAAAAAATATATATAAATGGAGAAAATTTAAAAATTTGGTAAAGTTGCGCAAAACTTACTTTTAGTGTACTAGTTTCAATGGAAAATGATAAACTTGTGATACATAGTATTTATAGATAAACTTTCATAACGAAGTAAAGCATAAGTAAAATCAATACGTCAGGTAAGAGTTTTTTTTACCAAATCCATTTACCACTACCCGGCAACGGCATCAGAAAAGAGTCTTGATAACCTATACATATAGGGATCTATCATAGTCCTTTCGATGAGAGTGTCGAACTCAACGAGTTGACAATTGGAATTCAGCAAGGTTTTAGTGCAAATATTGAAAAACAAGTTTATAAGTGATTATATAGCAAAAAGGAATTTAATAGCAAGTAAATAAAAAACACAAAGTAAAAGTGGAGCAAAGGACGTGCCGGTGTGAGACTTATGATGGCTAAAATGTTCCTCATGACACATGGAAATATTGTCAAGTTAGTTGAGTCAAGTTCCATTGATTACCTTTCATTGTTTTGATAAGTGTTGTGTGGGTGAACCTATGCGAATGTAATGACCTTACTTCGAAACATACATACTTGTGATTACACTCTCGTAAAAGACATCCGTGAATTACATGAAAGTGATTAAGATTAATCTAATCACAACTGAAAGGATCGTATGATACCTAGAGGGGGAGTGAATAGGTGCTAATTCAATTTTAGTACTTTTTCAAATTAGGCTTGACACAAAAGGTAAATTCTCTAGATATGCAACTACGATGAATTTACCTATATGACAAGCTAGCAACTAAGCAAGGTACACTAAGTAAAGACGGTAATAAGGATAGAAGTAACCGAAGTCAAAGCACGCGGAGACACGGATGTATTTCCGAGTTCCTCCTTTTTAGGGGAGTACGTCTCGTTGGAGAGGTGTGAACCAACACAATGGTTCAACAGCCACAAAGGCTTCACCTTCTTCTCCGATGAACCGCACCACAAAGGTTTGGTTCACATTCAACTATCGGAAACCTTCAAGGCGGAGTCCGGAGCCTTTACAACAACGATTCGGGGCACAACCCACAACGGGATTGGGGCTCCCTGATGTAGCCCGACATACGTCCATCACCATGTCAAGCACTCCAATACATTACAAGTCACGATGGACCTCAAAGGTGAACTCCTTCCACTATGTGATTCACTATATGTCACCTTTGGACGTTATTCTACTTGACCATTCTTCCATTTGCTTTGTTAGGTATGTCATGACGAGCACTTGTACACGGGAGGATGACCAAGGTGCAAGAGGAATGGAGGACGCCAAGACGGTGGCTTGGAAGAGAAGAAGGAAGAGGAGAAAAGACCCACCCAGCGGTAGTACCGCTGGGATAGGCGGTACTACCGCCACCGCTACCGCCCCTGCTGCCGCTGGAACCAGCTTCGGAGCGCTTGTCCGGTACCAAGCGGTACCGCTGCAGTGGTACCAACCGGTACCGTCGAGGTGGGAAGCGGGCGCCCAGCCCGCACCAGCGGTACTACCGCTATACCCAGCGGTAGTACCGCCGCTGCGGGAATCAGCACGGGTTGGAGGACCCAATCCCTTCCCCACCTACCCCCCTGTTGGTCAACACTATAAATAGGACCCCTTGGGCTCAGATCTAGATAGACTTGGTTTTGAGATTAGAGTAGAGCTAGACTCCTTCTTCTCAAAGGTCTCCTTCCTCCCCCTTGTGGGGATGGTTCCTCCCTTCGTGGAGAAGATCCCTATGCGGATTCAAGACCTCTACTTGTAGCTTGACTACTAGCCAATCTTTCATCTTCGGGTGACTTTATTGGAGCGGCTTGGTTGTCCATTGGAGAAACAACCATCCAAGATCCCTTCGTGTATCTACTCGCCGATCTCTCCACCTTCGTGTGGATTCTATTTGACCGGTTGGACTGACCGGTAAGGGAAACGGTTCTTGTATCGTGTGTGTTCTTGTGTTCGGGGCGTTCTTCTTGGTGTTCTTCGTGTTCCTCGTGTTCTTGCGTGCGTTCGTCCACATCCCCCGTCAATCCGTGAAGATCGGGCCACCCTAGAGGACCCTTTTCCTCATCATTTGGTATCAGAGCATGGTTGCCACGGATTTGACTTTGTTTCCCCCACAAATCCCCCAAATTTTTCTTTGATTTTGAGAAATTCGAAAATTTCCACCAAAAATAGCCCCAATTTGCTTTTGGATCGATCTAAGATTTGAGTGCGTTTTTGCAAGTTTTGATCCATAGATCTATTGCTATACGAGTTGATCTAACTTGCTTTGCGTTCCCATTGCCTAATTCCATCATTTGTCCCTTCGATTCGGTATTTTTCGGCGAGTATTTCCGCCAAAATCGCGAAAAATCGCGTTCTCGGGCGTGTCCAGCGACCCCCGGCGGTACTACTGCCGGCGGTACCGCCAAAACTGCCCTTCGGACCGCTCGAGCGGTACCACCAGCGGTACTACCGCTGGGTTAAGCGGTACCGCCAGAAAACTGAAATTTTCAAAATTTGTTTTGGCCATATCTTTCACTTCCGGACTCCGTTTTTGGTGTTCTTTGGCTCGTTTCGAAGCTACGGACAAGGCCGACGTCACCAACATGGTTGATCCATCATCTACCACCACCAAAATTCGTGGGCAAGCACGAAGCTTCTACATCAACGGGTGAAGATCGTCGACGAAAGGTATAAACATCACGAATCTTTTCCCCCTTGCCATTCCTTTGATAGCCATCATACCCTTGTGTTTATCTTGTCCTATTGAGGCTAGCTCTTGATGATTGCTTGGGTTTGCACATTTGCACCGTGTAGTTTCCGAGCAAAAGTTTTGCGCTAGTTTATCATATATCTTGTGTTGGCATCAAAAGAAGTGGGTGTGTAAAAGAATAAGAAGCAAAAAGTGCCAAAAGAGAAAAGAGGCAAGAAGCAAAAAGAGCCAAATCAAAAGAAAAAAAACCACCACTTGCCATATCTCTTGTAGGAAGCGCGCAATCTCGATGAACATCTTGTAGGTGGTGCTTTTGGTGCAAATCTTGTAGCCCACCAAATAAATTGCAATCGAGCTAGTAGCTCTCCTTGTACTTGTGCAACACGAGCTTATAGTCTTCGCTAGGATCATATGGTTCATTAGCTCACTTCTTGGTTGCACGAGTCCCATTTATCTCTCCGCGCGTGTGTTTCCTATCTTTTGAGGTTGACTTGTTTTGCTTTGTGATCATCGTGGTTCTCTACTTGCTTTGACAATATCTTGGTTTCCGGTTGGTTCAATTTGCTTTCCACCTACCATACCTTCCTACAAACTTTTAAGCCGTGTGTGTTTTGGAGTTTGCTTTGGATACTTGAACACAAGCATTTTACTTTGTGATCGTTTCCCTTGGTTGTCCACGACGTCCAATATTATCTACAAGGTGAGAGGTTGTGTTCTAGTTCCTTTCCACTCCACATATATACACTTGTCTTGTGAGTTGACATGTCTAGGGAGAGCGAATGCAACTATGGAGCCTACGAGGAGGACTACATGGTGAGTCACATGTACTATGATGCCTCAAACTATGAGGACATGGGGTACTACTACACCGACAATGACCCCCATGACATGATGGATCATCACCAAGACTTCCGCTACAACTACTCTGACTACGACTCTGCGAGCTTGGATGACTTGGTGGAACCATACATCGACGATGATTGCTCAAGCTTCACCGACATGGAGAACTACTACGACTACTACGAAAAGTACTCCGACGAGAACTTTGGTTCTACCATGGTCAAGAGCGGCACCACCAAACATCATGGCACAACCTACTTCTATGGTTCAAGCTCAAGACGGTGCTCCGACAAGAAGACCACCATGAGTTCATCCTATGGAACTACATCTACTTCCAAGAGTGCCAAGCTTCGCCATTCGCCATCAACTTCAAGAAGGAGCCATGACAAGGCCTTCGCCAAGAGCGACAAGCTTCGACATTCTCCTTCAACTTCAAGAAGGTGCCACGAAAAGGACGACGCCAAGAACGCCAAGCCTCGCCACTCTACATCGACAACAAGGCGGCACCACAAGAAGCGAATTGACAAGGCCAAGCTCCAAATTGTCAAGGATGCCTTGGACGAGTATGCCAAGAGCCTACGTCCTTTCTCTAGCTCATCAAGGCGCCACAAGGAAGATGCCACGGTGGACCACAACATGTCACCAAGCTCTAGTGGAAGCTCCAAGGAAAGGTCGCCAAGGCAACAAGCACGCCATAGTCAACATGAAAAGAAGCATCTGAATGACTTCCGACGACACCCCTCCACTCAAGAGTGTCAACGTCGACATGAGAAGAAGACGGCGACAAAGGCGCATTCTATGGTGCCCCCTAGTGCTACCACTTCAAGTGCGCCAACAAAATTTCCGCGGTTCACCTTCGTCGAGTTGCCAAAGTTTGACTCTTGCGTTGACGAGATCGTGGCCTACATCGACGATATCCTCGAGAAAATCTCACATCGACGCCGCAAGAAGCATGGCAAAACATGTGAGGACACAACCAAGACGGCACCTTTCTCAAGCACTTCTCATGATATGGTTTCTACACCAAGTGCCACCACCACATTGGCCCCTATATGGCAAGATGAAGACCTCCTATGCGACAATTGCCAAGGCCAAGACCATGACCCACGAGAATGTCCCAATCTCTTGTACCCACTATGCAATAGAAGAGGTCACATGATGTGGGAGTGCAAAGTTGGTGATCAAGATGGTGAGAAGACGGTCGAGCATGGGATTTTCCCTTCGACCACGGAGGCGAGCATGGAGAATGCTATCACCTATGACCATGGGTCAAGTGATGATGATGTCGAGCATGGGATGTTCCCTTCGGCAATGGAGTCAAGTGATGAAGCGGAGCAGGGGATTTTCCCTTCCGCAAAGGAGTCGAGTGATGATGCCTACACTATGGCATTGACCTTTGGAGGCGAGATAGTTGAGGAGGTTGAGCATGGGAGTTTCCCTTCAACCTTGGAGGCGTATGGAGATGAGGAAACCGAGCATATCCCTATAAGCTTGAGTTATGAGATGGTACCAATCCCATGTGAGAATGAGAGCCACTTAGCCCACTTGAGTGAGAGTGAGAGTGAGTTGAGTGCCTCCACCATATGTGAGTTTGAGTGCTTTCACTTTGAGGGAATGAGTGATACACCACTTGAGTTGAGAGAGGTAGTTGATAGGTCTTGTCAGGCCATTTCGAATTCTAACAACTTAACCTCTACCTCTAGTGTGTTTTCTCATTGTGTGCTAGGTTCCATGGATGTTGAGACGCCAATCCTCGACTTGATGGTGCCTCAAATGGAGAAGATGTACATGGAGGATGATGATGATGCCACCCCATGCCTACTTCAAGATGAACAAGTCGGCTACATGGAAGCCCCTACTACTTCAACACCTACTTCACCTGAGCGGGACTACAAAGGTATGGGTGTTGATGTGACCATGATCCCGCTAGTGGACATGATGAATGTTGATTGCTTGCATGATTTGGATGATTCTTTTGGTGTCACATATGAGACATTCACATTCATTTGTGATTCCTTGCTTCAAACCAAGGTTGACCAAGTGGATTCTTCTATTTGTGATGATGTTGCCATACCCATGCTATGCAATCGATGTTTGCGCTATTCTCCCATTGTTGCTTGCAACATGTTGAACAATTTCTCTTTCACATGTGTTGTTTGCACTAATGTTGAAATGTTTGATAATGAGATTGCCCCCATAGCTTTCTCACTTGTTGGAGATTTTTCGTTCTCTCTTATGGACCTTGTTACATCCTTCACTTTGCTTAGTGACCATCCACATTTGTCACATTCCATTGACTTTGATGTGTTTGGTGATGTGCAAATGAAGAGACACTTCATGATGGATGATGTGTTCATATACCATGCACACAATTTGTTTCTTTGGCTTTTTGTGTGCATTGAGCCTCATGCTATAATGTCAACCTCAATTGAACATGAGTTGACAATAAGAGCTCTTGAGAGCATACACGTGAGTTGTGAAACAAATACAACTCTAGAATCTTTCTCGTGTTTTGCATCAAACAAGTTAAACAATTTCTCTTGCTTATGGTTTGTTTGCAATCATGATGTTGCTTTTGGTCTCCTATATGACAAGCATGTTTACTTGGTCTTTCACATGGATGATTTATGTGTTGCCACAAATATGATGAACAATTGTTCTTTCCAATGGCTTGTTTGCAACCATAATGACATTTTGTGCATGTCTTATCATGAGTTTATTGGTTTCTACCAATTTGGTGTTGCAACAAATATGTTGAAAACTTGCTCTTTCATGTGCTTTGTTTGCCACCATGATGATATTTTGGACATTTTTCATTGTGCGTTTTTGCCAAATCCTCCTCTTGTTGCATCAAGGTTGATGACAAATTATCCCTTCCAATGCCTTGTGTGCAATAACGATCATATGGTTCAAGATGAGATACCTAGATGGCATCCTCATATTTTCATGCAGTTTTTGTGTTTACACATTTTGAAGATGTTCCATTGGATTGCTTGCACTTTGACCTTGCACGTGCACTACCTTTTCCTATTCTTGTGTTGTGCTAACGGTGCTATGACAAAGAGTGGACATGTCATTGTTGATATGCTCCTCTTTCTTGCACACACATGGTTTGCTTGGTCTTTAATGTTTGTAGGCATGGTGAATCCCAATTCTTCGACAACACATCAACCTCCTCTACATGGTGATGAAGAGCAAGAGTCGAGGACGACTCTTTTTAAAGGGAGGGGAGATGATGTAGCCCGACATACGTCCATCACCATGTCAAGCACTCCAATACATTACAAGTCACGATGGACCTCAAAGGTGAACTCCTTCCACTATGTGATTCACTATATGTCACCTTTGGACGTTATACTACTTGACCATTCTTCCATTTGCTTTGTTAGGTATGTCATGACGAGCACTTGTACACGGGAGGATGACCAAGGTGCAAGAGGAATGGAGGACGCCAAGACGGTGGCTTGGAAGAGAAGAAGGAAGAGGAGAAAAGACCCACCCAGCGGTAGTACCGCTGGGATAGGCGGTACTACCGCCCGAGAAGCTACCGCCACCGCTACCGCCCCTGCTGCCGCTGGAACCAGCTTCGGAGCGCTTGTCCGGTACCAAGCGGTACCGCTGCAGTGGTACCAACCGGTACCGCCGAGGTGGGAAGCGGGCGCCCAGCCCGCACCAGCGGTACTACCGCTATACCCAGCGGTAGTACCGCCGCTGCGGGAATCAGCATGGGTTGGAGGACCCAATCCCTTCCCCACCTACCCCCCTGTTGGTCAACACTATAAATAGGACCCCTTGGGCTCAGATCTAGATAGACTTGGTTTTGAGATTAGAGTAGAGCTAGACTCCTTCTTCTCAAAGGTCTCCTTCCTCCCCCTTGTGGGGATGGTTCCTCCCTTCGTGGAGAAGATCCCTACGCGGATTCAAGACCTCTACTTGTAGCTTGACTACTAGCCAATCTTTCATCTTCGGGTGACTTTATTGGAGCGGCTTGGTTGGCCGTTGGAGAAACAACCATCCAAGATCCCTTCGTGTATCTACTCGCCGATCTATCCACCTTCGTGTGGATTCTATTGGACCGGTTGGACCGACCGGTAAGGGAAACGGTTCTTGTATCATGTGTGTGTTCTTGTGTTCGGGGCGTTCTTCTTGGTGTTCTTCGTGTTCCTCGTGTTCTTGCGTGCGTTCGTCCACATCCCCCGTCAATCCGTGAAGATCGGGCCACCCTAGAGGACCCTTTTCCTCATCACTCCCAAACAGCTATAATCTGTCACAAAGACAATAAGTGAGATCAACAAGAAGCTAGGTTTTCCCAATGGAAACCCTAGCAAAGGGGCCCTCAAGTAAATGAGGGGGAAATGTAAAACGGCTTGGTGAAGATGTAGATCCGGGCATTCTCCTTCAATCCTCCAAAGATCAACGAGTTTGGGTGGAGGAATTGGGAGATCTAGTGATTCTTGAACTTGCAACAATGGAGTTCTTCTTTTTAGGCGAGCTACCAAGCTGGAGGTAGGTGGAGGGCATTAAATAGCCCTCCAAAAATCTGGCCGTTGGAGCCTTTTCCTGAACCAGCGGTAGTATCGCTGCGCCAGGCGGTACTACCGCTGGCGCCTTCTGCGCCGCGGTCAACCAGTACGCTGGCTGCGCCTCGAAACATCACGAGCGGTACTACCGTCCGTAGTACCGCCGGTAGTGCCGCACATGGTCTTCCGAAGCTCCATCCGGCGGTACTGCCGTCGTGCTGGTCAACCTCCAGCGCTGACCATCCTGAGCCAGCGGTACTACCGCTCGTAGTACCGCTGGTAGTGCCACACATGGGCGCCCGAACCCCTTTGGGCGGAAACTCGAGCGGTACTGCCGCCTGCCTTTTGGCAAAAAGGACCCAGCGGTACTACCGCCCGAAGGCAATAACAACTCCTTTCTTCCTTTTCTCGATGCGAGATCAACAGAGATATTTGCATAAACCTGATCACACTTAGACAATAAGTTAGGGGCACATATTGTATTGTCAACATCACCAAAATATGAGTAAGCGCAAATTATGCTCTTTCAATCTCCCCTTTTTGGTGGATGATGACAATACAACAATTTGCAACAAACAATTTGTAAAATTTAGACGGAGCTCCCCTATATGTGTGCATATTGACGGATAGCTTTTGAATGCTCAAATGCACAACAAATAGGATCAACACTCCCCTAGATTTTACAAACCGTGCAAGATAAAATATAGAGCATAACAAACATAAGCATGGGAATAAAAGGCTAAAGTTCAACATGTCTTACACCATGCATAACAAACGAGGTTCACAACTTAAAAATGACAAACAACCAAGTTCACAAGCTCATAAAAAACAACCAAGAAGCACAAAGCTTGTAACTTTCCCATGCAAAACCCTTCGAAGGCCTAATAGATGTTTCTCCCCTTTGGCATCAAGACACCAAAAAGGAGAGAAACCGATGCTAACGTCCCGGGTTCACTCGTTGCTTGAGGGGCGAGGGCGACGATGAGAGGACACTTCTTCTTCAACATCTTCATAGTCCGACCAAGTGAAGATTTCTCCTTGGGAGTTTTTGGCTTGCCACTCTTCATAAGTTGGAATGTTCTTCTCGAGCCGGAAACAACTTGTTCACCTAGTTCACGGCAACGTTGAATGTCGAGTTGATGCAAGCTTCTCTTTCTCTTCACGTTCCAAGAGCGCTTCTCAAGAGCCTTGGTCACACCAAAAACTTTCTTCATTTGACGAGCCATCCAAGTGAAACCACTCTCCTTGGCAGCCCGAGAGGGGCCTTCATCACCTACAACTTCCTTGTCCTTGCCTCTAACAGTTTTGGTACCCTTGGCCTTCTCGCTATGATCTTTGACACAGAGTTGCTTGGGCTTGTGGATGATCCAAGTGTTGGGATCACTAAGTCCACGGCGGGATGCTCCTTGGCCCACTTCCAAAGGATAATCTTCATGATGAGGGGGCCGAAGCAAGCATTCTTCTTGTATATGGTGACATTCCAAATCTCATTCCAAAGATAATCCATAACATCCAGTTTCTTCCCTTTGGTTCTCAATTGATGAGTCACGACCATCAAGGTAACTAGGTAGCTGTGAATTTGATCCAAATTTCTAACCTTGGGGTTGATGGTTGCCCGGTAAATGCGATGCATGATCTCATACGGAGGGTAAAGACCCTCCGAGTTGCCAACGGTGTACTTCTTCCAAAAGTAGAGGGGAGCAAGATCATCCTTGGGCAAAGGCCTTGGATTAACATGAACCCGGAAGTACTTGTCTTCGAGGGCATCGGTCCAATGAGGACCAAAATCTTCATACCCAAGCATAGAGCCAATATCACTCCAAAGTGCGGTGAGCTGCATGTCTTTAGACATCCAAGTGATGTACCTTGGCTCCTCGGTGCCAAAATAGATTGTGGCAAGGAATTGGCAAACAAGAGCTTCATCATAATTCTGTTGAAGGGCGATGAAAGGAACAATCCCAAACTCATGGCACATAGACAAGGCTTCTCCAAAGTATTCTGGCTTTCTTTCCATGTGAGGGATATAATGTACCTCTGTTCTAGCACATTGTCATTGGGCTTTCGATAAAGTATCTCATTGTAGCACTCCTGTGGGGACCCCGGACTAGCTGTCCGAAATACCGATTATGCTTAACACAACGATCCCGTGATCAGTCTGTCGTTGCACATAATCCGAATTGGATACCAAAGTTTACATCCATTACAATACCGAATTAAAAGTCTTACATAAATGGTCATTTAGATCAAGTCTTACATAGGAGCCTTCATGGGCCAAACCAAAATATCAGCTGAAGCTACGGTGTAGTAGGCATCATATTCTAACGATGACAACCCGACAGGCAGCTGACTTGTGGAGATCCTTTGTTGGCGTAGAAGTCGCCATACTCCTGCTCGGCGTAGTGCTCCTCCTCGTAGTCTGGCTAGGTCAATAGCCAGGGACGAAACCAATATGAGTACATTTGAATGTACTCGCAAACTACCCCAACATGAGTATGCACTAGTGTTTATTTTAGTTGACAACTTTTATTTATTTAAAACATCTCTATATCTTTATTGAAAAAGGTAAGAAGAGTTTTATAACTATCTTTAAAGAAGTCACCAGTTGTATCTGTTTCTCCAAAACTCCTCCTTTTTCCGACCATAGTACGTCATGGTCCACTTTCATCCAACCACCTCATACCGATCCGTTGGTATTGGTGTAGGAAACAATCTCCACTTCATTTTTCTTTTTAAAACTCAATTCTTTTAAAAACTTGCACATGGTCAAAGTATGGCCTCTCAACTGTCCATATCGAGGACTCGGCTATTCGAATAGTTTTACACTCTGCAGAGTTAGCACGCTTTTCCCACATCCATCCGGCAACTCATCGTGTCCGCCACGTCTCGCCATACAGAGTGTATGCGAAGTAAGCCGCCGACCATAGCCTGTCCTTTGCTCATGCTAGTATAGGATCCTTCCATATGACACTTCCAACACACTTAACCCAGCCCGTCAGAATCTAAGTGTGAGGACTCATAGGTTTTGTCCGGCGGTTTATGGTGGAACCTTCAATCCTCCTCCTTATCTTTTCATAGAGTTTGAGCGAGGACCCGGGTCAGGGGTAGATCAACACACTATCCCCTCATGTTGATGGAGTCATCTCCTTCGATGAGGTATCCAGTACTAATATGAGCAAATTATATGACTAAGCCCTTTCCCATATGTGGTAGATGTGGTCGCACAGGTATCGGCTGGTTGACGTAAGTACAAGGACACACTGTGCATTTTCATAACATCACCATTTTTCCACTTTTCCATTCCAACACCGACATCTCGGCATTTCATAATCTCACAAGTAATTTCAAAGGAGTTTTGAATAAACCATATTTATTTTTCCCATCCTATAATTTGATATAACTATCTTATATTTCTACATAAGTGGCAAAATAATTTCCATATACTTTTGAACAGGGTTTTATAAAATCTTGAGAGTAAAACAGGTTATGAAAGTAGATGCATATGTTTGTACTGCAAGCTCAGAGAATAGCTTGCCTTGCTCGGCAAAGTGACGTTGGTCTTGATCTTCAGTTTCAACAAACTCTCCTTCCTCGATAAATCGATAACGTTCTCGTCTAATTAATAAACAAACAATGCAAACAATCACTAATCTATACAAGCAATCATATCAACATAACAATCATAAACATCACAAATAGCTACTGCACACATCAAACCATACAATTTGCTTTTCAAATAATTGAATTAAACATTATTTAATTACTTCTAAATTATGGCAGAAACTTGTTGAACATGTTTAATTCCACAACTTGAGTTATGTTGGTCACAAAAATACAAACTAAAATTCTATGGAAAGCTACTGATGTGTAGAGGACAACACAATTTTATTTGGATCAATTGGAGTTACTAAACTCCCTACACATTTGTTTGAATCCAGTAACTTAATAATCAAGTTTTAGCTACCAATTAAGCTCTGTTGATCCTAAAATTAAATCCTTTTAGGGGTAACTAAACATGGCTAAATGTGATCTAACAAAATTGGTCCTAATTCATTTGGGTTAACCATTAAACATATTTAAATGTTTGATTGCAGAAGGGTGTTTAAACTTCAACTTAATACTAAAGAAATACTACTGCACAAATAATTCTACCAAAATTAGGGAAGCCAAAACATGGCAGTACTAAGCTAGCAAAATTGGTTTGGAATTATTTGGACTAACAGAGTATCAGAAACAAACAAGTTTAGAATTTACACCTTCTGTAGTATTTTTAAGAATAATTTTTATCCATTTAATTAATGACATGAGACCACTTGGGTTGGTTAAACAATTTCATAAGATTTTCAGAACAATTGAGTTTGATTTATTTGGATTCCTAAATCTCGAAATATTAAATTTGAAGTTGGATCCAGTACTGATTTCATATTTCAATTTAAATAGAGAAAACCTAGTTATGGATAATGTTTAAATCTCTGACTAGTGGGGCCTACATGGCAGCGGCATAGCGCGCGCGGGAAATGATTTAAAACCTGACGAGCGGGGCCCGCCCGTCAGTCTCTCTCTCTTTCTTTAACCGAAGCGGTATGGCACCGTTGGATCAAGATCCAACGGCCCACGATCAATGCAACGGCGGCGACCTAATTTCGGCGGCGCTGCCGCGCGGCGACGGCGAGGTGGATGAATCTCTCACCTAGGGGGCTCGGGAAGTCGCGGAGATGAAGCAGATCGATGGCGGCGGCGTGGGGGAAGCTCCTGGCTGAGTTGCACTTGCTGGGGTGGACTAGTTCGTCGGCGGCGAGGTCTCTGTCCTCCACGGCCACGGACACGGGCTCCGGCGAGGTCCTACGGTCGCGTCTGGGCACAAATCAAGGGGGAAAAAGGGTGGGGTGAGTGCGGTGAGCTTGGGCAACAGCGTAGAGGGGTCAGAGGGGAGAATGGTGGTGTGTGGCGTTGCGGCCGTGGTCAACCTCGACGCGGCAGTGGCGGCGGCCGTGCACGCTCTCCAGCGGTGCACAGATGAATCGAAAGGGGAAGTGAGGGAGTGGGACGGTGTGGTGCTTCCAGAGGGGTGCGGGGGTGGTTTTATAGGGCAGGGGCTGGTCCATGTGGTCGCGGTGCACACGGCGGCGTCCATGGCGCACGGGAGGTGATCTCCCGCTCGATTCACGCGGCTACGGTGCAGGAAACGTGGCGACGGGGCGTCTACCGGGGTCGGGCTTGTTCTAGAAGGTGCTGGCCGAGCCGTGCGTGTCGAGGAGCTGCGAGAGGGGGCCAATTTGGTCGGCACCGTCGAACTCCTCCGCGGCGGCCGTCGGGGAACCGCGGCGTAATGGCGATGGGAGAGGCACTCAGTGCCCTCCTCTGTGAGGCAGAGGGTGCAGAGGCTCAGGGGCGAGGGAGAGCGTGGCCAGGGGGCCTGGGGTGCGCGGGAACGGCGGGGAGCGGCATGGCGACACGGCGATGCGTCGGGGCGAGGGAGAGAGGTGGACGACGACGTTTTTGCAGAAAGCCCCCTGCCTCCTCTCTGCTTCTTTTTCCTGCTATTTCCATTTCAGTCCAGCAGCATCTTCTAGAATTTATTTGAGGCACTTAAACAATTTAGAAAAATTTGCAAATATTTGTGGGGCTTTCCCATAATATAGAAGCTCCACAAAAATTGGCTTTGCAAAATAAAATTTTTGAATCATTTTCTTTCATAGGGTTTTAATTATGGCATTTTGTTTTATTTCAATTGTTTTTATTTTTGAATTTTAAAATAGGTGTAAAATATTATTTGGAAGAGATAAGTGATAAGAATGTAAATGAGAGGTTTCATATACCATTCCTCTGAATTTTGTTTGGAACAATTTTGAGTTTCTTATTTGTCACTTTTATTTTTCTTGTTTCACTTTTGCTTTTGTATTTCCTTTTTATTAATTCAAGCAAACAAGCAACACAAGCAACAAGAATTAATTACCACAAGCAACAATTTATAAACAACACATAATAATCAACAAAAGTTTTTGTTGGCTCTCATTTTTGGAATATAATACTGATAATATTTTTGGGATGTTACAATCCTTCCCCCCTTAAAATAAATCTCGTCCCGAGATTTGCTAGGCTTAGGTACTAAAGAGGTCTGGGAATTCGCTTCGAAGATAATCTTCGCGTTCCCAAGTTGCTTCTTCTTCAGAGTGGTTAGTCCACTGGACTTTGTAAAACTTGATCGCACGTCTTCGGGTAACACGAACATCTTCTTCGAGAATCTTGAGGGTCTCTCACGATAGTCAGGTCTTGGTTCAGGTCGATGGAGAGGTGGTCGATGTTTTTGAAAACATCAGGCTGGTCAGGAACTTCAAGACACTTCCGGAGCAAGGAAATGTGGAAGACATCATGATAATCTCCTAACTCTGGGGTAACTCCAGCTGATAGGATACTTCTCCTCGACGAGCAATGATCTTGAAGGGTCCAATATACCTTGGCGCTAATTTTCCTTTGACATGGAAACGCTGCATTCCTTTAAGGGGTGTCACTCGGAGATAAACATAATCTCCGACGTTGAAGGTGAGGTCACGGCGCTTGGTGTCAGCGTAACTCTTCTGACGGGATTGGGCAGTTTTGAGGCGTTCACGAATAAGCTGAACTTGCTCTTCAGCTTCACGGAGGGTATCTGGTCCGAACAATTTGCTTTCTCCGGTATCGGACCAATTCAGGGGTGTACGACACTTCTTGCCGTAAAGGGCTTCAAAAGGGGCCATTTGCAGACTAGACTGATAACTGTTGTTGTACGAGAACTCTGCAAACGGAAGACAATCTTCCCACTTGGAACCATAGGATAGAACACATGCGCGAAGCATGTCCTCCAATATCTGGTTCACTCGCTCAGTTTGGCCATCGGTCTGGGGATGATAAGCTGTGCTAAATGCTAACTTGGTTCCGAGGGCTTCATGAAGGGATTTCCAGAATCTTGAGGTGAATTGCGTGCCTCTATCAGATACAATCTTCTTAGGCACACCATGCAGGCTCACTATTCTGGAAATATACAGTCTGCTAACTGAGCCCGATAGTGGTCTTGACAGGAACAAATGGGCAACCTTGGTCAGTCGATCAACGATGACCCAGATTGAATCATGGCCTCGGTTGGATCTTGGAAGTCCGGTAATAAAATCCATTCCAATCTCATCCCACTTCCACTCGGGAATTTTCAAAGGTTGAAGCAATCCAGCGGGTCGCTGATGTTCAGCCTTAACTCGCTGGCAGATGTCACACTTGGCTACGAAGAACCAATCTCTCGCTTCATTCCATGCCACCAAAATCTTTCTCGAAGGTCTTGGTACATTTTGGTTCCGCCGGGGTGGATTGAATAAGGGGTCTCATGGGCCTCCTTCAGGATTAACTCCTTAAGTTCCGTGACATTGGGCACACAGATACGGTCATTGAATTTCAGCACTCCTTCAGCATCTTCGGTAAAACCGGGTGCTTTGCCGAGGGAAATCTTCTTCCTAATTCCTCTATGCTTTCATGACCTTTTGGGCTTCTTTGATTTGATCCATCAGGGTTGGGGTTAACTCTAAATTGGCGAGATAACCATGGCTAACAAGCTCTAGTCCAAAATCTTGGAACTCTTTGAACAAGGCTGGCTGTTCGGCTTGGATCAGGGCATTCAGGGTGCAAGGTTTGCGACTAAGGGCATCGGCAACTACATTAGCCTTTCCAGGGTGATAATGGATTCCAATATCATAATCCTTGATTAATTCCATCCATCTCCTCTGTCGCAGGTTCAGATCTTTCTGGGTGAAAATATACTTCAAGCTTTTGTGATCTGTATAGACCTCGCAGCGATGTCCCGCAAGATAGGGACGCCACGTTTTGAGAGCAAGAACAACAGCAGCTAACTCCAAGTCATGGGTTGGGTAATTCTCTTCATGCGGTCGCAACTGCCGGGACAGTACGACACAACTTTGCCTTCTTGCATCAGAACGCAACCAAGTCCGAGGCGTGATGCATCGCAATACACGTCGAAACTCTGGGTGACGTCTGGCATAATCAGGATTGGGGCTGAGGTTAGTCTCTTCTTCAGTTCTTGGAAACTATCCTCACACTTCTGAGTCCATTCAAATTTCTTGTCCTTCTTCAACAGTTGGGTCATGGGTTTGGCTATACTGGAAAATCCTTCAACGAACTTGCGGTAATAACCCAAGTCCGAGAAAGCTTCGGATTTCAACACTGGTTGGGGATAACCAGTCAACAATGGCTTGGATCTTCTCTGGGTCACAGAAATTCCTCCGGCAGATACAACATGTCCGAGAAATGCCACTTCACTGAGCCAAAACTCACACTTGCTAAGCTTGGCATACAGCTGGTGCTCTCGGAGGTCTCCAAAACTAGACGCAGGTGTTCAGCATGCTCTTCTTCGGTCTTGGAATAAATAAGGATGTCATCAAGGAAAACTACCACGAACTTGTCGAGGTACTCCATGAAAATCTTGTTCATGAGATTCATGAAATAGGCTGGGGCATTGGTCAGACCAAAAGACATCACGGTGTATTCAAACAAACCGTAACGAGTGGTGAAGGCGGTCTTGGGAATGTCTGTCTCTCGGATCTTCAACTGATGGTATCCTGTCCGAAGATCGATCTTGGAAAAGACTCGGGCTCCGTTCATTTGATCGAACAGATCCTCGATCTTGGGAAGAGGGTACTTATTTTTAATGGTCACGTCATTCAGCTTGCGATAATCCACACACAGGCGTGTGGTACCGTCTCTCTTGTCCACAAAATAATGGGTGATCCCCAAGGTGAAGCGCTTGGGCGAACAAGTCCTTTGCTGAGCATATCTGCCAACTGCTTCTTCAACTCAACCAGTTCTTCCGGATTCATCCGATAAGGCTTTGGGATATAGGGGCGGTTCCTGGGATAAGCTCAATTATGAACTCAATTTCCCGGTCTGGCGGCATACCAGGCAATTCTTCTGGGAAAACATCCTTGAACAGGTGAACAACACGGATCTCATCTAGGGCAGGTCGAGCTATGCTCTCATGGCAGCCTGGGTGAGATTGACTAGTTTCAGACACATACTCCACTTCTACTTCTTTGTCGGTGGTGATGGATACAGCTCTTCTGGCACAGTCAATTCGACCATGGTACTTGGCTAACCAATTCATACCGAGTATAACATCGATGCCTTGGGTTCCCAGAACAATTAAGTTAACTGGAAACTTTTCTCCTTTGATCTCAAGGGGTACATCGGAGCAAAACATCTTGGTCTCTACGGTGGATTCTGGGATTTGGATGACCATGGGTTTGGGTAAGAGGCTCTCGACTAAACCTCCCTTAGCAACAAATTCTTGGGTAACAAATGAATGGGTAGCACCAGAATCAAACAGAACAGTTGCAGGTACTGAGTTGACAAGGAACGTACCCAGCACAACATCCGGAGCATCCTGAGCTTCTTCAGCATTGATGTGGTGCAGACGACCCTTGGCAACAGCAGCATTTCCGCGGGGTGCGGCATTCTTGCCATTTCCATTTCCATTGCGGCCTTGACCATTGTTCTGTGCCGGCGCATTGGGGCGCTGGACATTCCTCTTGGGATTGGGACATTCTTTGGAGTAGTGACCCTTGTTGCCGCATTCAAAGCAGACACATTGGGATTGCGGGTGAAGTTGTTGAAGTTTCCTCCGGGACGGTTATTGTCATTGGGGCGGTTGAAGTTGTTTGGGCGGTTAGGGTAATTGGGGCGTGGAGCTTGGGGTGGACGATAGGCAGGCCTGGGTTTGCTGAAAGATACGAGGTTTCTGGCTGCTCGAACCTTCCTGAGCATTCATCCTCCTCTTGCGACCTTCATACATAGACTTGCGCTTGGTCTCCAGCTGGATGGCTTTGTCCACAAGTGACTCCAGATCACGGAAGTCATGGATAACCAGAGCACACTGCAGTTCATCATGAAGTCCACTCATGAAACGCTCCATCTTCTTCTCTTCTTTGTCGGTGTCATCAGGAGCATACCGAGATAAGTCGGTAAACTCATCCAGATAACCGACCACATCTTACTTCCCTGCCTCAGCTTGCGGAACTCATCCTTCTTCCTCTCAATAAGTCCGCTGGGAATATGCTTCTTGCGGAACTTCTCCTGGAACTCAGCCCAGTTGATAACATGACCAGCTTGCTGGAGAGCCTTGGTAGTTTCCCACCAAGCTCTTGCAGGTCCAGCGAGATAGTGGGTTGCATACAACACTTTCTCATTTCTCCCACAGCAGCAACTTCCAGATTGTTGTCGATGGTGCGAAGCCAATCATCGGCCTAGTGGGTGAAGTCCCTTGGAGTAGGTGGGTGGGTTGGTTTCTGAAATCGCCTAAGGTGGATCGCTGGTTTCCATCGCCATTGCCATTACCACCATTGTTGTTGTTGTTGTTGTTGTTGTTGTTGTTATAAGCGGCTGCGAGTTGTTGTAGGGCAACGAGATGAGCTGGCGCTCTGCCGGGCATTTTCACGTTCCTCCATGATAAGCGAGAAGTTGGGCGGGGGTTGGGTCCGGTGGTGGTGGTGCTGATCCTGATCCTTCCGCATTGCTGCGACGGGGCGGCATCCTGAAGCACACCGGGTATAAGAGGCAAGGCAAGAAAAGTTCGACTAAGGGAAAAGACGATCTCGCAAGTGGTTGATTAATTTAAGGATTATATGAAAATATTTCACACAGATTTAAACAAGACAAACATACTTATATATTACAACATCACATCAAGGAGTTCACAACAACATCAAGCTTACAACATCACCTTACATCTAAGATACATAACATCTGGTTTCCAAAAGAACCACTACTTCGACTCGACTAGCGATAGGGGGTCAACCTAATCCTGCGGTAGTGATCAAGTCACTCGCCTACTGAGGTGGAACCTCCAGCTCTAACACGTCAGCATCTGACTGGTAGGGTGGCTCCTCGGGATCCTCCTCCTCGTCCTCGAGAACTGCTCGAGTGGCTCCTCCTCCTCGTCAACTAACTCCTCCTCATCATCCTCCTCCTCACAGTCCATCTCCTCCACGAAGTCATCATCGTCACTGAGGAAAGCGTTGTTCTCCTTGCGGAGATCCTCGCCCTCCTCCTCCATCTCGTCAGTATGGTGCTCTAGATCCTCAATCAGCCCGTCCTGCTCCGCCACCTTCTTGCGGAGCTTCACGATAGTCTTCCTCAGCTGGGCCCTCTTCCTGAGAAGAGCGACCTTCTCCTCCATCAGCTTCTCTCGTTCTCGCGAAGCTCAACGAGCGACTCGCGGTCAAAGTGAGCTGAATCCTAGTGCGCAACAGATCATCCTGAGTGCACTGAAGTAAGATCTCCATGTCCATGATGTAGCTCCCAAACATCGGGTGGTAAGGGAAGGAGTAGGGTGTCCGTCGCAGTTGCGCCTCCCGTAGAACCGGAAACGGGAGTCTACTAACTCCGCCTTGTGCTCCTCACAAAGTCGGGCTAGCATCCTCTGTGTAGCAGTACAGAGACCGTCAACCCAGGTGGCCTCCTTGGTGGTGAAGATGAGCGTCCTGGAACTGGGAGACTTGATGTTCCTGCGAACTGACGACTGATGAGCCAGCTCAGCCTTCCGACACCGTGAACATCAATCTGAGCTCCCTCAAACTCTGGAGCGGGGCGACCTAACAGCTTGGTCAACTCGAACAAGTCCCTCTCAAACGTCAGCTTGCTGTCCTTCTCAGCTGAACGAACTCGTCCAATGGAGTGCCATCTACAATTTTTAACAAAATTTTAAGTTAGTTAGGTGACAAGTATATCAAAATTTTAATATAGTAGGGCAACAAGTGAGTCAAATTTTAAGCTTAATGAGAGGTGTGCAAAATTTTAGGGATACAAGGAAAATGTAATATTTAATGAGAGTAAAATTTTGCATAAGTAAGAGGATTGGAGATAAGCAGTTTTCAAAATACTTCATTCCTTTCTTTTAGAAATTCATCTTTTTGTAACATTTGACAAACGACCATGCTAACTAAGGTTTCCTAAAGTCAGGATGGCTCTGATACCAAGTCTGTGGGGACCCCGGACTAGCTGTCCGAAATACCCGATTATGCTTAACACAACGATCCCGTGATCAGTCTGTCGTTGCACATAATCCGAATTGGATACCAAAGTTTACATCCATTACATACCGAATAAAAGTCTTACATAAATGGTCATTTAGACCAAGTCTTACATAGGTGCCTTCATGGGCCAAACCAAAATATCAGCGGAAGCTACGGCGTAGTAGACATCATATTCTAACGATGACAACCCGACAGGCAGCTGACTTGTGGAGATCCTTAGTTGGCGTAGAAGTCGCCATACTCCTGCTCGGCGTAGTGCTCCTCCTCGTAGTCTGGCTAGGTCAATAGCCAGGGACGAAACCAATATGAGTACATTTGAATGTACTCGCAAACTACCCCAACATGAGTATGCACTAGTTTTATTTTAGTTGACAACTTTTATTTATTTAAAACATCTCTATATCTTTATTGAAAAAGGTAAGAAGAGTTTTATAACTATCTTTAAAGAAGTCACCATTTTATCTGTTTCTCCAAAACTCCTCCTTTTTCCGACCATAGCCCGTCATGGTCCACTTTCATCCAACCACCTCATACCGATCCGTTGGTATAGGTGTAGGAAACATCTCCACTTCATTTTTCTTTTTAAAACTCAAATTCTTTTAAAAACTTGCACATGGTCAAAGTAGGGCCTCCCAATTGTCCATATCCGAGGACTCGGCTATTCGAATAGTTTTACACTCTGCAGAGGTAGCACGCTTTTCCCACATCCATCCGGCAACTCATCGTGTCGCCACGTCTCGCCATACAGGTGTATGCGAAGTAAGCCGCCGGCCATAGCCTGTCCTTTGCTCATGCTAGTATAGGATCCTTCCCATATGACACTTCCAACACTTAACCCAGCCCGTCGGAATCTAAGTGTGAGGACTCATAGTTTTGTCCGGCGGTTTATGGTGGAACCTTCAATCCTCCTCCATCTTTCATAGTTTGAGCGAGGACCCGGGTCAGGGGTAGATCCACACATCCCCTCATGCATGACGGAGTCATCTCCGTCGATGAGGTATCCATACTAATATGAGCAAATTATATGACTAAGCCTTTTCCCATATGTGGTAAATGTGGTCGCACAGGGTATCGGATGGTTGACGTAAGTACAAGGACACACTGTGCATTTTTCATAAACATCACCATTTTTCCACTTCTCCATTCCAACACCGACATCTCGGCATTTCATAATCTCACAAGTAATTTCAAAGGAGTTTTGAATAAACCATTTTATTTTTCCCATCCTATAATTTGATATAACTATCTTATATTTCTACATAGTGGCAAAATAATTTCCATATACTTTTGAAATGGGTTTTATAAATCTTCTTGAGAGTAAAACATGTTATGAAAGTAGATGCATATGTTTGTAGTGCAAGCTCAGAGAATAGCTTGCCTTGCTCGGCAAAGTGACCTTGTCTTGTTCTTCAGTTTCAACAAACTCTCCTTCCTCGATAAATCCGACAACGTTCTCGTCTAATTAATAAACAAACAATGCAAACAATCACTAATCTATACAAGCAATCATCTCAACATAACAATCATAAACATCACAATAGCTACTGCACACATCAAACCATACAATTTGGTTTTCAAATAATTGAATTAAACATTATTTAATTACTTCTAAATTATGGCAGAAACTTGTTGAACATGTTTAATTCCACAACTTGAGTTCTGTTGGTCACAAAAATACAAACTAAAATTCTATGGAAAGCTACTGATGTGTAGAAGACAACACAATTTGATTTGGATCAATTGGAGTTACTAAACTCCCTACACATTTGTTTGAATCCAGTAACTTAATAATCAAGTTTTAGCTACCAATTAAGCTGTTGATCCTAAAATTAAATCCTTTTAGGGGTAACTAAACATGGCTAAATGTGATCTAAAAAATTGGTCCTAATTCATTTGGGTTAACCATTAAACATATTTAAATGTTTGAGTGCAGAAGGGTGTTTAAACTTCAACTTAATACTAAACAAATACTACTGCACAAATAATTCTACCAAAATTAGGGAAGCTAAAACATGGCAGTACTAAGCTAGAAAAATTGGTTTGGAATTATTTGGACTAACAGAGTATCAGAAACAAACAAGTTTAGAATTTAAACCTTCTGTAGTATTTTTAATAATACTTTTTATCATTTAATTAAATGACATGAGACCACTTGGGTTGGTTAAACAATTTCATAAGCTTTCCAGAACAATTGAGTTTGATTTATTTGGATTCCTAAATCTCGAGATATTGAATTTTGAAGTTGGATCCAGTACTGATTTCATATTTCAATTTAAATAGAGAAAACCTAGTTATGGATAATGTTTAAATCTCTGACTAGTGGGTCCTACATGGCAGCGGCATAGCGCGCGGGAAATGATTTAAAACCTGACAAGCGGGGCCCGCCCGTCAGTCTCTCTCTCTTTCTTTTAACCGAAGCGGTATGGCACCGTTGGATCAAGATCCAACGGCCCACGATCAATGGCAACGGCGGCGACCTAATTTCGGCGGCGGTCCTACGGTCGCGTCTGGGCACAAATCAAGGGGAAAAAGGGTGGGGTGAGTGCGGTGAGCTCGGGCAACAGCGTAGAGGGGTCAGAGGGGAGAATGGTGGTGTGTGGCATTGCGGCCGTGGTCAACCTCGACGCGGCAGTGGCGGCGGCGGTGCACGCTCTCCGGCGGTGCACTTATGAATCGAGAGGGGGAAGCGAGGGAGTGGGACGGTGTGGTGCTTCCAGAGGGGTGCGGGCGTGGTTTTATAGGGCAGGGGCTGGTCCATGTGGTCGCGGTGCACACGGCGGCGTCCATGGCGCACGGGAGGTGATCTCCCGCTCGATTCACGCGGCTACGGTGCAGGAAACGTGGCGACGGGGCGTCTACCGGGGTCCGGGCTTGTTCTAGAAGGTGCTGGCCGAGCCGTGCGTGTCGAGGAGCTGCGAGAGGGGGCCAATTTGGTTGGCACCGTCGAACTCCTCCGCGGCGGCCGTAAGGGAACCGCGGCGTAATGGCGATGGGAGAGGCACTCAGTGCCCTCCTCTGTGAGGCAGAGGGTGCAGAGGCTCAGGGGCGAGGGAGAGCGCGGCCAGGGGGCCTGGGGAGCGCGGGAACGGCGGGGAGCGGCATGGCGACACGGCGATGCGTCGGGGCGAGGGAGAGAGGTGGACGACGATGTTTTTGCAGAAAGCCCCTGCCTCCTCTCTGCTTCTTTTTCCTGCTATTTCCATTTCAGTCCAGCAGCATCTTCTAGAATTTATTTGAGGCACTTAAACAATTTAGAAAAATTTGCAAATATTTGTGGGGCTTTCCCATAATATGTAGAAGCTCCACAAAAATTGGCTTTGCAAAATAAAATGTTTTGAATCATTTTCTTTCATAGGGTTTTAATTATGGCATTTTGTTTTATTTCAATTGTTTTTATTTTTGAATTTTAAAATAGGTGTAAAATATTATTTGTAAGAGATAAGTGATAAGAATGTAAATGAGAGGTTTCATATACCATTCCTCTGAATTTTGTTTGAAACAATTTTGAGTTTCTTATTTGTCACTCTTATTTTTCTTGTTTCACTTTTGCTTTTGTATTTCCTTTTTATTAATTCAAGCCAACAAGCAACACAAGCAACAAGAATTAATTACCACAAGCAACAATTTATAAACAACACATAATAATCAACAAAAGTTTTTGTTGGCTCTCATTTTTGGAATGATAATACTGATAATATTTTTGGGATGTTACAGATCCTTCCCCCCTTAAAATAAATCTCGTCCCGAGATTTGCTAGTCTTGGGTACTAAAGAGGTCTGGGAATTCGCTCCGAAGATAATCTTCGCGTTCCCAAGTTGCTTCTTCTTCAGAGTGGTTAGTCCACTGGACTTTGTAAAACTTGATCGCACGCCTCCGGGTAACACGAACATCTTCTTCGAGAATCTTGAGAGGTCTCTCACGATAGGTCAGGTCTTGGTTCAGGTCGATGGAGAGGTGGTCGATGTTTTTGAAAACATCAGGCTGGTCAGGAACTTCGAGACACTTCCGGAGCAAGGAAATGTGGAAGACATCATGATAATCTCCTAACTCTTGGGGTAACTCTAGGTGATAGGATACTTCTCCTCGACGAGCAATGATCTTGAAGGGTCCGATATACCTTGGCGCTAATTTTCCCTTGACATGGAAACGCTGCATTCCTTTAAGGGGTGTCACTCGGAGATAAACATAATCTCCGACATTGAAGGTGAGGTCACGGCGCTTGGTGTCAGCGTAACTCTTCTGGCGAGACTGGGCAGTTTTGAGGCGTTCACGAATAAGCTGAACTTGCTCTTCAGCTTCACGGAGGGTATCTGGTCCAAACAATTTGCTTTCTCCGGTATCGGACCAATTCAGGGGTGTACGACACTTCTTGCCGTAAAGGGCTTCAAAAGGGTCCATTTGCAGACTGGACTGATAACTGTTGTTGTACGAGAACTCTGCAAACGGAAGACAATCTTCCCACTTGGAACCATAGGATAGAACACATGCGCGAAGCATGTCCTCCAATATCTGGTTCACTCTCTTAGTTTGGCCATCAGTCTGGGGATGATAAGCTGTGCTAAATGCTAACTTGGTTCCGAGGGCTTCATGAAGGGATTTCCAGAATCTTGAGGTGAATTGCGTGCCTCTATCAGATACAATCTTCTTAGGCACACCATGCAGGCTCACTATTCTGGAAATATACAAGTCGGCCAATTGATGTCCCCGATAAGTGGTATTGACAGGAATGAAATGGGCAACCTTGGTCAGTCGATCAACGATGACCCAGATTGAATCATGGCCTCGGTTAGATCTTGGGAGTCCGGTAATAAAATCCATTCCAATCTCATTCCACTTCCACTCGGGAATTTTCAAAGGTTGAAGCAATCCAGCGGGTCGCTGATGTTCAGCCTTAACTCGCTGGCAGATGTCACACTTGGCTACGAAAGAACCAATCTCTCGCTTCATTCCATGCCACCAAAATCTTTCTCGAAGGTCTTGGTACATTTTGGTTCCGCCGGGGTGGATTGAATAAGGGGTCTCATGGGCCTCCTTCAGGATTAACTCCTTAAGTTCCATGACATTGGGCACACAGATACGGTTATTGAATTTCAGCACTCCTTCGACATCTTCGGTAAAACCGGGTGCTTTGCCGAGGGAAATCTTCTTCCTAATTCCTTCAATGCTTTCATGACCTTTTTGGGCTTCTTTGATTTGATCCATCAGGGTTGGGGCTAATTCTAAATTGGCGAGATAACCATGGCTAACAAGTTCTAGTCCAAAATCTTGGAACTCTTTGAACAAGGCTGGCTGTTCGGCTTGGATCAGGGCATTCAGGGTGCAAGGTTTGCGACTAAGGGCATCGGCAACTACATTAGCCTTTCCAGGGTGATAATGGATTCCAATATCATAATCCTTGATTAATTCCATCCATCTCCTCTGTCGCAGGTTCAGATCTTTCTGGGTGAAAATATACTTCAAGCTTTTGTGATCTGTATAGACCTCGCAGCGATGTCCCGCAAAATAGGGACGCCGCGTTTTGAGAGCAAGAACAACAGCAGCTAACTCCAGGTCATGGGTTGGGTAATTCTCTTCATGCGGTCGCAACTGCCTGGACAGATACGACACAACTTTGCCTTCTTGCATCAGAACGCAACCATGTCTGAGGCGTGATGCATCGCAATACACGTCAAAACTCTTGGTGACGTCTGGCATAATCAGGATTGGGGCTGAGGTTAGTCTCTTCTTCAGTTCCTGGAAACTATCTTCATACTTCTGAGTCCATTCAAATTTCTTGTCCTTCTTCAACAGTTGGGTCATGGGTTTGGCTATACTGTAAAATCCTTCAACGAACTTGCGGTAATAACCAGCGAGTCCGAGAAAGCTTCGGATTTCAGTCACACTGGTTGGGGATAACCAGTCAACAATGGCTTGGATCTTCTCTGGGTCCACAGAAATTCCTCCGGCAGATACAACATGTCCGAGAAATGCCACTTTACTGAGCCAAAACTCACACTTGCTAAACTTGGCATACAGCTGGTGCTCTCGGAGTGTCTCCAAAACTAGACGCAGGTGTTCAGCATGCTCTTCTTCGGTCTTGGAATAAATAAGGATGTCATCAAGGAAAACTACCACGAACTTGTCGAGGTATTCCATGAAAATCTTGTTCATGAGATTCATGAAATAGGCTGGGGAAGGCAAATTTTCATGAATAGGAGACCAAGAACACGGATGTACACAAATTGGAGAAGGCAGTTGCTAAGTGAGAGTATCACATCTAGTAGTGTTGGATTTGACAAAGGATGGTGAGAAAATTCAAGAGAGAACATGAGGAACATCCATGGGTACATCCAACAAATCTAGATAAGGAACTACAAACTTAGCCAAAGATTCATCACAAAAATTATACACAAGGTTCTAGATGGTCTAAAATACATCTCTACCGAGCCAATTTGACATGAACACCAAGAGGAAAGCAATCTATTCTTCTCCATCTACCAACTAGATGACAGAGAGGGAGAGAACTTACGGGTGCTCATGGCAAAGGATCGAGGGAGGGAGAGATGCCCGAGAGGTCCCGGGGCCGGAGTTGCAAGAACCACGGCCGGGGAAGCTCGGTCCCAGCGGTGAGGATGGCCGCCGGCGACGGATCAAGGGAGGAGAGAGAGGGGCGGATGGGGAAAGTGATAGGTTTGACTTTCACCCATCCGCCCGACACTTTATCCAAAAAATCCGCACGAGCGGTAGTACCGCCCGATCCAGCGGTAGTACCGCCCCCGATTCCTGCGCGGCCTGGGAAGGGGTCCCACGCACTGGCAAGGGGCTGAGGCACCCGGGCCAGCGGTAGTACCGCTTCAAGGACCGGTAGTACCGGTGCCAGGGGGCAAAAACTTGTTATGGCCCCAAATGAAGCCGTAAAAAGAATTTGTCACCGGTTCCGACCGTCAACTTCGCCGAGAGCATGAAATAAAAGGCATTTGAGAAGGAGTGTTTTTCGTCAGTGGCTTAGGATAGAACTTGTAACCGGAGAGAGAGAGTTTGCCCAAAAATGCAAGAATCGACAAGAAAGGCCAAATTTGAGCACTCTCCCAAAGCGAAAGGTCTAAAACACCCAAATAAGATCCAAATAATATCAACTCTTCATTTGGAGGAGGGCGGTGGCCTAGGCCACCATGTAAGAGTGTATGTGGCGTGACACCGCGAAGATGTATCTTCGGTTCACTACCACTACTCATCATTTAAGCTCACAATTCATAGCACGAATATAGAGAGACAAATGATTTCTTGATGTCGGTATAATGGGGGAGGGATAGTCTAATGTATTAGGACCGCACTCCCCCTATGTCCATGCCTACACCTAAACCAAAAATATAGTCAAGAAATAGGTGTGTATGCAAGATAGTCAAGCCACGCTCCTTGAATCCACGATATTTAGCTCATGCCTCAAAAAGGTGAATCTAGCTTCATCAAGTGTCTTCGTGAACATATCGGCAAGTTGGTTCTTGGTTGGAATATATCCAAGCTCAATGTCACCCCGGGTAATGTGATCACGAATAAAGTGATAACGAATCTCAATATGCTTCGTTCTTGAGTGTTCCACCGAGTTGTGACCAATCTTGATAGCACTTTCATTGTCACATAAAAGAGGCACTTTGTCACAATGGACACCATATTCCTTTAAAGTTTGCCTCATCCATAGCAATTGAGTGTCATCCACATAAAGTTGGCATATGAAAAGCTCCTCTTTAACCCTCTTGGTAAAGAGGGTGGGATCGATTTGCCCCACTTCAAATCCACGGTCTAGCAATAGCTCTCTTAAGTGCTCATACCAAGCACGAGGTGCTTGTTTGAGACCATAGAGCGCCTTATCAAGCTTGTAGACATGGTTAGGGAATTTGGGATCCTCGAAACCCGGTGGTTTCTTAACATATACCAACTCCTTTAAAGGACCATTAAGAAAGGCACTTTTCACATCCATTTGTTGCAATTTAAAGTTATGATGTGATGCATAAGCAAGAAGGATACGGATAGACTCAAGGCGAGCCACGGGTGCATAAGTCTCTCCAAAATCAATGCCTTCAACTTGAGAGTACCCTTGTGCAACCAATGTTGCCTTGTTCCTCACAACTATTCCATGTTCATCTTGCTTGTTCTTGAAAATCCACTTAGTGCCTATAACATTACGGCAATCTTTTGGCTTCTCAACTAAATTCCACACTTTGTTGCGCTTGAAGTTGTTTAGCTCTTCATTCATAGCTTCCAACCAATCCGGTTCTTCAAGAGCTTCAAACACTTTCTTTGGTTCTACCATGGAGATATGTGATTTATGCTCACTAAAGCTTGCCAACTGACCCCTTGTGGTCACCTTGCTCTTCAAATCACCAAGAACCTCTTCTAGCTTATGGCTTCCTAATTCCAAGGTCCTTGCAACTCTTGCTTTACGATGGATTTCGATATCTCTATTGCATCTTGGAGGTATCTCTTGATCATCTTGATCATTTGAGTCCCCGTCTTGACCGGAATGTTGACCTTGATCATCTTGATGCACATCTTCAATAATGGAAGGAGAGGGTTGATCTTGGTCATGACCTTGGCTAGCATCAACAATAGGAGAACTTGGTTCTTGCATAGCAACTTGGTCAACATGAGGAGGGTCTTGAACTTATTCTTGGGTTGGTGCATCATTTGCTTCCATAGTCGGTGCCGGTTCAACTTGTGATGGTGATGAAGTTTCCACATGAGTGGAGCTTGGACTTGCTTGAGGAGGATCACAATGAATCTCAATGGGGCAATGGAAACCAATGCCCATTCTTCTTATTGCATCTTGAGGCTCCTCATTATCTACATCACAAACATGAAATTGCGCCACTTGGGAGCCGTCATTCTCATCGAACCTCACATCACAAGATTTTATGACTTTCCCAACGGTTTTGTCATAGACTCTATAGGTGTGAGATTCGGCACCGTACCCAACAAAAACACCCTCTAAAGCTTTAGATTCAAATTTAGACAAACGAACACCTTTGATCTTATAGAAACACTTACAACCAAATACTCGGTAGTAGGAGACATTGGGCTTGTTGCCGGTGAGCATCTCATAAGGTGTAAACTTCTTGCCTACGCGAAAGAATAGCCGGTTTGATGAATGACACGCCGTGGAGATAGCTTCGGCCCATAAGAAAAGTGGAGACTTAAACTCCGCCAACATAGACCTCGCCATATCCATAAGGGTCCGGTTCTTCCTTTCGGCTACACCATTTTGTTGAGGGGTATATGCAGCGGAATATTGATGACGAATCCCCTCTTCACTAAGAAACTCATTTAGGGTGTAGTTCTTGAACTCGGAGCCATTGTCACTCCTAATGACCAATATAGGGACATTGTGTTGGCGTTGAACTTCATTGGAAAAGTCGATGACGGCTTGTTGGGTCTCATCCTTCGTCTTGAAGAAATAAACCCAAGTAAATCTTGAATAGTCATCAACAATCACCAAGCAAAATTTCTTCCCACCAAGACTTGGTTGAGGACGGCACCAAAGAGATCAACATGAAGAAGTTCCAATATCCTCTTTGATGAAATGATGGTCTTGCTTGGATGGGAGAATCATGCATCTTTCCTTCAACACAAGCCCTACAAAGACGATCTCTAGAAAAAGAAACATTTCTTTTAGTCCAAGAATGTGGCCACCCTTGTGAAGACTTTGCAAAGTTCTCATGTTGACATGGGACAAGCGGCGATGCCACAACCATCCCACGTCGGCCTTTCCGAATAGGCATATTGCTTGAGTGTTGGTTGACCCCGAAAAGTCCACCACAAACAACTCATTTTCAACATACCCAACGAACATGACCTTTAGAGTCTTGCTCCTCAAGAGTACCACCATATCAATAGTAAAATGGACATCAAAGTTCATCTTATTAAGTGCACGAACGGACATAAGATTGTAACCGAGAGACTCGACAAGCATGACATTTACAAGGGTGATATCCTTTGCAACTACCACCTTGCCGAGACTCTTTACCTCAGCTTTTGACTTATCACCATAAGAGACGGTTGAGTGATTTAGATTTGGTCTCAACTCCGTCATAATCTCCTTGCTTCCGGTCATATGACTAGTGCATCCACTATCAACCACCCATTTAGACCCACCGGAAGCATAGTCCTACAAGAAATCATTGCTTGGATTTAGGTACCCATTTCTCAATGGGTCCTCTTTTGTTAGCAACAAGGGTCTTAGGAACCCAAATAGAATAAGCAATATAACCATCATAAGGACCAACATATTTTGCATAAACATCCCCATAATAATCAACATAAAGAATGTAGTTGGGATTGTTATGCCCCGCAAAGTCACTACGAGTGGTCTTGCCCTAGTGGCATTACCACCCGCAATGGAAGTCTTGGCTTGTGCGGGCTTGGCATTGTTCTTCTTGTCGTTGCTCTTCTTGATCTTTGCCTTGGCTACATAACCAAGACCCTCCTTCCCTTTGTGTGGCTTTTGCTCAAAAACATGAGCAACAACCTTTTCTTTACCTTTGGGAATAGAGGTCTTGGCACTAGTGGCCTTGGCAAGATCCACCTTCAACCTAGCATTTTCCTCAATAACATTTGCATGATCACAAGAGGGAGTAGAGGTACTAGGTGAAGTAGATTTAGAAAGTTGAGTTTGAAGTTGCTCATGAGACTTGACAAGGTTGGAGTGATCACTTTCCAAGGCCTTGTGGGCCTTATCAAGCTTCTCCATATCCTCAAGAAGTCTAGCATTAGCAACCACAAATTCGACTTTCTCCTTTTTAATCACTTTATATTTAGCAAAGACATGGTCTCTATCCTTAATGATTTTAGCAATTATTTCATCATTTTTATCATCAAGGGACTCAAGTCTTTCCTCAAGAGAAGTTCTATATTCACTTTCTTCTTTTAGGAAGCATTCAAGGATTCTATGGAAGCATTCAAGGATGCTATGGTGAGAGAGTCCTCTCTCTCAATTTTTCCCTTGTCCTCAAGGAGTTATTCGGCCACACCAAGTTGCCTCATGAGAGACTCAACATGTTTCTTAGCATCACCTTGCAAGTTAGTCACAAAAGTATCGAAAGAAACAAGTTATTTCTTAATCACAAGACTAGCTTTATCATCCATTTCATGCATGGACTTGGGTGTAGAAGATGATACCTCGGTAACATGAGCCATGAGGCAACGAGCATTGTTGATGGAGAGATTTTCATTGGGGGATTCAAAGAGAAAAGATGATGAAGTTGAGACAATAGCCAATGCGGCCACCTCGTTAGTGGGTTCATGTTCTCCTTCGGAATCTTCAGAAGGATACTCTTCTTGAGCCACCAACACAATTCTCGGTGCCTTATTTAAGAATGGCTTCCTCTTGACAAAAGGCTTCTTTTGAATCAACTTTGAGTGATCCTTTGGGACAAGCTTTCCACCATGTTGTTCTCGGTTCTCATACGGGCAATCTTTGATGAAGTGATGCTTGTCATGACAATTGTAGCAAGTCTTCGTCCTTATAGCAAACTCCTTCCCACTTGGATTGTTCTTTAGATCAACTTGAGCTTTTGCCTTGGCCGGGTCACGCCAAAAAGCTCTTGTGGCAAGAGCCACGTGATCATGATAGCCTTTTTCAAGATCATCGGGGAGAATGTTGCTTGGGCATGCTTCAATTTTCACACTATCATCAAGACTCACCACCTTGGCCTTCAAAGCAAGTGAGGGACCTTGTTTCATTCCCATGGCCCTAGCACGGTTGTCTAGAGCATTCTTGGTGGCAACCTTGGAGGCTTGCACTTCTTGCATGACTTCATTAGATGACATAAGAAGATAGTCGTGTCTTCCTTGTATGGCCTTTAATTCAATGGGCTCGAAGGGCATGAGAGCATTCACATACTTCCTCTTGATCCAAGCATCATCCACATAGGTTGCCCCCACATTATAAAAGGCTTTGGCAAGAATCTTGAGTCTTCCATACATCTCCTCATGTTTCCATTATCAAGCATGTAGAAACCTTCGGCCTCATTGATCAAGGCATCAAATCTATTCCTCTTCATGCTTTCATTTCCAAGAAATACCACCTCAAGGCAATCCCGCAAGCTTCTTTGGCGGTGGAGACATGTTGAATGTGATGCATACCATTTTCTCCAACGGCAAGTTCAAGCATGTGAAGAGCAGAGGCATTGAGTTGAGCATCAACCACCTCTCTTCTTGTCAAGTTGTTTGGATCCACGGCCTTGAATCCCACTCGTATGATCCTCTAGAGCTCGATAGAGGCACTGTTGACATGAGATTTCATTGAGTGTTGCCAACTAGTAAAAGCCAATGCATTAAGCTTAGGTGGAGGACCTAAGATATTTATGCGAGGATGAGGGATAAGTGGGTCGGGAGATTAGACACCATGAGGAGAGACCTCATGGTACTCGGGCTTCCCACTTTCCGGCTTGGTTGTGGATGGAGAGGAGTTCTTAAGGTCGGAGTTTTCAACCCCTTTCTTTTTCTCTTTTCCCTCCTCGGTACACTAGTACAGAACGACACATCGGAAACGGGCCAAAAACCCCTTTGGCAACGGAGAAAGGGTCCGTGTCCACGACCCTTTCACTGATGTGAAGGCCTTCATCGGTAACGGAGGCAAAAAACCGTCACCGATGAGGCATAAGTTGGCTACGGTTGCGGACCCATCTCCGTTTCCGATGTATCGGTGCATCAGTAACGGAGATTATATTTTACTCGTTTGCATTGAGGTTCTTTCAGAAGCCTACAGGAGCAATTCGGTTGCCAAATTACATTCAAAATCTCACAGCAGAAGCACAAAGTTGCTACCAAATCCATTCATAACGTATATAAGAATTGTCATCATTACATAGCATCAAAAGATGAGTTACACATGCCTCGCTAATCCTATCATTCTCATGCCTCCCTAAACTTTTATGACAATCCACTCTTCTCCAACTCCACCTTCTTTCTCAGTTCCGAAGCGCCGAAAACGGAATTCGACCTAGCAAAAGACTCGAGTAGCGGTTTCATGTTTCTCCAAATCACATCTGCAGCCAAATTGCTACACACATACACAAAATAGATGGAGAAACTAAAGACATGAAACCACACCGAGCTCGCAAGCCTCCTTAGCAAATTAATCTTGCCAAATTCTTCGTAGCGAGGCTTGCTCCATCTTGGACGGTGTCACCGAAATATAATAACGTCACCGCTGTGACATTTTGGCCACACTGTCCAAGACACTCTTAATTAAAAAAGTGTTATGAACAGTGCAGCGAAACGTCACAACAGCGACGGTTCACGGATATGATCCCACTTTGTATTTAGCTCTTTTAAAGCTTGTTTGGATTTGCATGGCGCTTCTGCATATAAAATACATGGATGTCTAGTTAGAAAAGTGCCAAATATGATGCTACATGACATAAATACAATTTAAGATGAAAACAGTTTACACCTTAAGCGCCTATATCCGTGTGCTTGCTGTCCGATCGAAACGATTTGGAGGCAGAACTTGAAGGTGATGTTACCTTCAATTGCCTCACCATTTTTATGCATTGTCGCCGAAATATACTATTACTTCATACACTAGCTACACAAAACCATAACGAGGATTAGCACATTGACAAAGGGTTGAAATTAATCTATTAGACTTCAAATACTAAAAACAAACACAACACAATACTAGACTTCAAATACTACACAAGTTGAAGGTAATGTATTCATCATCGGCAGTACTAAAAACAAACACAACACAATACTAGACTTCAAATACTAGACAAGTTTTATATGCTACTTTAAAAAAAAAGTAAGATCTAGTGTTGAGGGGTGTATTCATCATCGGCAGTACTACAATACTAGACATAACACAATACTACAATACTAGACAGTACTACAATACTAGATCGGTAGATGCTACTTTAAATAAAATGTAAGATCTAGTGTCGAGGGGTGTATTCATCATCGGCACTAGACATAACACAATACTAGACTTCAAATACTAGACAAGTTTTCTGTGCTACTTGAAACAAAATGTAAGATCTAGTCGGCTACATACCCGGGGAAGATGCACGGCAATAGACCAGTAGATCCGCGTCGGCGACATACTCGGGGAAGATGCGCGGCGGCTCGCCGACGAGCCGCGGGGGGGGGGGGGGGGATGCGCGGCGGCTCACGACGCGCCGCTGGGGGAAGATGCGCCGACGCGCCGCTGGGGGAAGATGCACGGCGGCGATGCCGGCCGGACGCGCCGCTCAGATCTGCGAGATAAGGGTTAGGTCTGGAGCCGCCGCCACGCTATGACTGTGGAGTGAGAGTGAGAGTGAGAGTGAGAGCGAGAGCGTTAGGGTTGCCGCAGTGGCACATTTATAGCATATAATAACATCGCAAACGGAGGCGATAAACAACCGTTTCCTCTAATTTCTTCACTGACACACTGGGCCTACTTACAAAGGATCGATAGAGTAATTGTACTAACTATCTACTCTACTTGTTCTGCTTACGCCCTGCCTCCGCGCCTTTGTCATCCGCGGCGCGGCGTCGCTTCTTGCCGGTTGCCTTTTTCTCAGGCGTCTCCTCCGCCGGCGCCTCCTCCGATGCCTCCTCGTCGTCGTCGTCGGCGGCGTCGTATTCTTCCTGGCTAGAATAATACGGCTCCGGTGGGTCCTCCGGCTCCTCTTCCTCTGGCGACTCGTCCTCTTCGGAGTCGTCTTCTCCTTCGCATGAAGACGGCGGGTCCGAGTCATCGGAGTCGTCTTCTACAGAGCGTGAAGATGGCGGGTCCGAGTCGTCGGGGTCCGAGTCCAGCGGCCCGTCTTGATCCCACCATGGAACTTCACCGCGGTCTTCCGCGCTCGCGTCGTCGCTCGGGACTTCCTCGTTCTGCCACCAGGGTTCCGCCATGGCGGTTGTGCTAGTGTGGTAGATAATGTGGGAGAGAACGAAGGGGAGAATGCGGGACCTACCTAGCTTCGCGCGGTTCCAGTCACATTTTATTAGCGTCGATCAGGCGGTTCCAATTCCTCGTGAATTAAGCCGCATTGAACAGGCGCGCTTCCAGATTGCAACTGCAATTTCCCAAGCACATCGCAAACGGATATACATAAACAACCGTAGCCATAGAGATACATATTGGAAACGGAGACAAATTTATGACCGTTGCCAATACTTTTGGTAACGGAGATATAAAATTCTCCGTAACCAATGTTGACGGACCAGCCTCTGCCAGGCCTCGTCCGCAACGCTAAAATCGTGATTCTCTGTCGCCTAACACCTGTTGTTTCCATAGAGGGGTATCCGATGTGTCGTTCTGTACTAGTGGTATCACCGTCATTGGAGTTAGCGGAGTCCTCTAGTGGGATGCTGGTTTCTGAAGGAACCTTGCCATTTGAGTGTTTCATAATCAACTCACGTAACTCATCAAATTGGGTAACCATGGACGATTTCAATGATGTTTCCATCGTTTTGAGATCGGCCATGGTTGCCGGAGTGGCTTGGTCCTTCGCGGAATCATCATCACTTTGTGTCATACTTCTCTTAGACGGTTAAGCCCAACAAGAGAGCCGAGTCTCTGATACCAATTGAAAGGATCATATGACACCTAGAGGGGGGGGGGGTGAATATGTGCTACTTCAATTTTAGTACTTTTTCAAATTAGGCTTGACACAAAAGGTAAATTCTCTAGATATGCAACTACGGTGAATTTACCTATATGACAAGCTGGCAACTAAGCAAGGTACACTAAGTAAAGACGGTAACAAGGATAGAAGTAACCGAAGTCAAAGCACGCGGAGACACGGATGTATTTCCGAGTTCCTCCTTTTTAGGGGAGTACGTCTTGTTGGAGAGGTGTGAACCAACACAATGGTTCAACAGCCACAAAGGCTTCACCTTCTTCTCCGATGAACCGCACCACAAAGGTTTGGTTCACCTTCAACTATCGGAAACCTTCAAGGCGGAGTCCGGAGCCTTTACAACAACGATTCGGGGCACAACCCACAACGGGATTGGGGGCTCCCAAACAGCTACAATCTGTCACAAAGAAAATAAGTGAGATCAACAAGAAGCTAGGTTTTTCCCAATGGAAACCCTAGCAAAGGGGCCTCAAGTAAATGAGGGGGAAATGTAAAACGGCTTGGTGAAGATGTAGATCCGGGCCTTCTCCTTCAATCCTCCAAAGATCAACAAGTTTGGGTGGAGGAACTGGGAGATCTAGTGATTCTTGAGCTTGCAACAATGAAGTTCTTCTTTTTGGGCGAGCTACCAAGCTGGAGGTAGGTGGAGGGCATTAAATAGCCCTCCAAAAATCTGGCCGTTGGAGTCTTTTTCCTGAACCAGCGGTAATACCGCTACGCCGGGCGGTACTACCGCTGGCGCCTTCTGCGCCACGGTCAACCAGTGCGCTGACTGCTCCTCGAAACATCACGAGCGGTACTACCGCCCGTAGTACCGCTGGTAGTGCCGCACATGGTCTTCCGAAGCTCCATCCGGCGGTACTGCCGCCGTGCTGGTCAACCTCCAGCGCTGACCATCCTGAGCCAGCGGTACTACCGCCCATAGTACCGCTGGTAGTGCCGCACATGGGCGCCCGAACCCCATTTGGGCGGAAACTCGAGCGATACTGCCGCCTGCCTTTTGGCAAAAAGGACCCAGCGGTACTATCGCCTGAAGGCAATAACAACTCCTTTTCTTCCTTTTCTCGATGCGAGATCAACGGAGATGTTTGCATAAACCTGATCACACTTAGACAATAAGTTAGGGGCACATGTTGTATTGTCAATATCACCAAAATATGAGTAAGAGCAAATTATGCTCTTTCAACAACCTTAAACTCTGAGATCCTACGCTACCTTATGCAATAGTTTGTGAATTGGGGTTTAGGTTTCTGTCATTCTGGCAACCCACCATAAACAGACTAAATGAACAATGTATTTACCTAAGCAAGCAAACAATGTATTTACCTAAGCTATTAAAGGTGAAGTGTTATGCAATCTATGTTCACATAACACCACTAGATAAATAACAACACAAGTTAAATATCAAATCATTAAACATTACTCAATTTCGAATGGCTACTACCAACGACTTCTCCCATGTCCTCAAGAATTAAACGAACTACTCACGTGACATCAAATAGATCATAGATATAAGTTATAACCCAAGATCGAACAGTGGGACGACGTGGAGATGAAAGTGGAGATGGTGTTGATGGTGTAGTTGATGATCCCTCTGATGCCCGATTCCTCTCGGATAGATATCTGCCTGCCAAAGAGCCATAGGTTTTTGTCTCGTTCCGCCCCGAGATGGCGATGGAAAAATAATCTGAAGTCGCCCCTGAACTTTTTAGGTCTGGGAAAATATATATGCCAAAGGACATCGAGAGGCTAGCCCCCAGGTCATGGCGCGGCCACGTGGCACAGGCAGGGCGCCGGCCACACGCGTTGCCATGTGGCTTACCCCCGGGGTCCATCTTCTGCCTGCGAGCTTCTTTTTATGCGTTAGACTTTTGTGAGTTTTTCCTTTTTTTGAGCACTAGAAAATGGGTAACTCTTGGGTGTTTTTCCTCTTGTTTCGTGGCTTCTGGTGTTTTCTCCCTATTAATTGTAAAACGTGCAACATAAGTAAAACCAACATTAGAATTGGACCCAAATATGAAATATAATGAATATAACACTACGTTTGGATGTAGGAAAGATGGCCTGGAATCGTGGAATCCGGAACTGGGACTTAAATTCCGTAGTTTGGGCTGGCCAAGGAATTTAGGCCTGGAAACTTCGACCAATTCCATGCGCAGCCCGCTGCAGTGTCCGCTCGGACCGAAACTTTCCGAGGGTCGAGCCTCAGAAAGGCACGGAAACGCCTCGCTCGCTCCCCTCCCTCCCTCTCTTTTTTTCCCTCGCTCGCTCGAGGAAAGGATCGGCCGCCCGACGGAGTCCATCTGGAGCTCGCCCATCCCACGGAGGCGCCGGCGGCCCAGTAGCGTCCTCCTCTGCCATCCCTCTCCTTCGAGCACCGCCCTCCTCTGTCTCCCCCCGGCCTTCTCTGTTCCCGTCCGTCTCCCCCGTGCGGCCTACATACCTAACCCTAGATCGACGCACGGCGGCGGGGTCGACAGTTGGACGGGCGGCGGCCTGGGGCGTCTCGCGCCCCGTGCGGCCGGAGGACTACCCGTTCCTAGCAGCCAGGGGCACGAGCGGCGGCCAGGGGCATCTCACGCGCCGTGCATGTAACACCCCGACCACCCCCGGGCCGGGCCTGTCACCCCTGGCAGCTCCCTAGGATCTCTAGACTGGCCCCACAGACCAACACTAGTCTTTTCTGCGCACTTTGTCCTCACTCGTGCGCACCCGGGAACCAGTTCCTGGTCGGTCACCCATCCTTGGAGTGCTCCGGGCCAAGCACGCTTAACCTCGGAGTTCTTTCCAGATGAGCTTCCGGAAAAGAAGTTGCAACTTGTTGATATGAGTATTCTATCAATCCTGTTAAGCCCTGAGCCAGGATCTCACATCCTTCCCCCCTTAGAAGACCGACGCCCTCGTCGGTCAGCCCCCAGTCTAGGAACTTCCCCTCTTGGTACACGTCTGTGCGCCCAGTGCCGGAACATGCTCCACATGTCCGCGCCCCTGACCCGCACACGCCCGTGTTGCCGCGAGAGTCGGCTCTGATACCAAATTGTAACACCCCGGCCACCCCCGGGCCGGGCCTGTCACCCCTGGCAGCTCGCTAGGATCTCTAGACTGTCCCCACAGATCAACACTAGTCTTTTCTGCGCACTTTGTCCTCACTCGTGCGCACCCGGGAACCAGTTCCCGGTCGGTCACCCATCCTTGGAGTGCTCCGGGCCAATCACGCTTAACCTCGGAGTTCTTTCCAGATGAGCTTCTGGAAAAGAAGTTGCAACTTGTTGATATGAGTATTCTATCAATCCTGTTAAGCCCTGAGCCAGGATCTCACAGTGCAGCCGGAGGACGACCTGTTCCAGGCGGCTAGGGACACGGGCGGCGGCCATGGGCATCTCACACACCATGCGGCCGGAGGACGACCTGTTCCTGGCGGTGTGCCTTGGCTGCTTGAAGAGCACCCATTCTTGTATCTTCTCTGTGTGTGTGTTCTTCATTCAGAAAGTTCAGTCCAGAGAAAAAGGAAGAATAACACTCTGTGTGTTATTGATTCGGAATATGTTAGTTCCGCAACTGATTTGCAGAATCAATCTTCATCTTTCTATCTTCTGGATTTTGAACATCTTGTATTTTCTCTCTATTCATCTTTCCTTTTTAATGTTATTATGTGTGCAAAAATAATATATCAATATTCAAATATACACATACAATTTTTTTTAATATGTAACAAGTTTTATATTGTCCAAACTTAACAAAACATTCAATTCCAAGGTTTATACATCCAAACAGGAATTAGAATCTTGTGCTACCCTTTAATTCTAGCCATAAATTCCATTCACAACCAAACAGCAGAATTTGAATTGGAGCACATTTCCTTTCCATCATGGAAATGGAATTGCTAGTCCAATTCAATTTCCAGCAAACTTTCCTACATCCAAACACAATGTAAGTAAATTACAGTAGAAAATAGTGATGTAAAATGGACGTATCACCCTATTGTGCCCACATCTCTCAGTCTTGACGACTGCATATCGATGACGGTGAGCCTGCCATGGACACCTTCGAAGGAGCTCGGAAGTGGGGAAACTCCTCACATATCGGCTGGGCTAGAGAAGACGAAGGCCATAAGTGGATTCAGCCGATCTAGCTCTGACGAACTTCTGATGTGACCAATTTGTCTCCGGCATGGCCGACGAGTTCGAGTCGGCCATGGCGGTGCCTCCATGGTGGTGAATGTCAGCTTTTTGGGGGGTTTTGTCGATGTTGCATGTGATGTACGATTTTGCTACATGTGTGTATACTTTTTGTTGTGTAAGCACGAGCAAAATGATATGATGATTTCTAGGCTTATGCTACACATAGATTATTTCAATGTTGCATACGTGTTTCAGTATTGTTGAATGAGTTGGACATAAATGTTGGATTCTCTAAGTTTTTTTGTTGCAAAAGTGGAACGCTTTACTTACGTTTTGCTATAACCAAATTGGGGTTTGTTGCATAAGTTGTTGGTTTTTGCCTGTGTCCAAAATGTTACAATATTTATTGCCACCCTTCGCATGTTTTTACATATTCAAAAAAGATTGGTACACGCAATGTTAGAAAAAAATGTTGCGTTAGTGTTTTTTCTTCATTGATCGGACCCAACATTTCTAATTTATTTTGCTACATAAGATGCTGCATACATAGAGAAGAATGCTACACACAAAACGTTTTTACTATATTGATCTTAGACGAGAGATCTATTCAATTGAGAGTGGACCGGGTGGCTTTTGAGGCGGCTGATAATTTGCAGACCCTAGCGTTAGTGCAGAAAATTGAGTAGAGAGACAATGTGGTCAACCAAATGAACCGTAAAAGTGGCCCAGATCGTGTACAATACAGTCTCCACTGGGCCACGGATTGAGGAGGGAAAAAATGTGCCTACAAAATTCACACTCTTCATGTTTCGGGTTCAATATGATGTATTTCTCATGTGTAAATAAATAAATTCTGAACTAGATGGAAGCGGCCGGAGCCGAGATGTGTAAAACTTAAGGTTGATGCATCTTTCTATGCAGATAGAAAAGCAGGAGCAGTGGGAGCAGTCTTGAGAGACTAAAAGACTATGAAGGTTCGTTTGTTGCTGCTTCATGTCTTCATCTTCGTTATAGTGCCTCGACGAGCATGACGGAGGCAACGACAATGAAGGAGGGCTTATCTTTGGCAAACAGAATAGGTTTTCATAATATTACAGCTGAGTCTGATTCCCTGGAAACGATCGAAGTGCACCGGCGAATCGAGATGGTTGAATGATTCTTCATCCATTTTATGCGGACTGTGTGGACCTGGCCTCTTCTATAGGGAATGTTACGTTTAAGCACTGCTTGGGGGAAGAAAATCAGGTGGCACATGAGATAGCTAGGTTTTTTTTTAAAATAATGAATCTTGTAATTGGGTTGATGAACCCTAGCTTTCTTTTAGACAAACTTCTGAGAACGCTATACATTGCCAGTACAATTTTTTTCCCAGCACCTGGAGGGCTGGAAACCCTAGGCCAGAACCAGAAACAGCCCATACGGCCCACGGCTCTCATTGACTCACCGCTATTGCAAAACAACGTCAATGGCTTCCGTCGGATCCCGTCTACCACCACCTGGCTCTTCCTTCTCCTCCTCCTCGTGCTCGTCGCCACCGTGCGTCCCACTCCCACCTGGCCCATCTCTTCTTCTTCCTCCTGCCTCGGTCCTCGCCTCTGGATCCTCCACCGCCGCAACGAGCTCCGCAGGTCAGGCCCGAATCCCGCAGGAACCGCGCAGCCAGACCGCCGATTTCCCCTTTTATCCGTGCATTCCCGTCAGATTCCCGAATGATTAGTTTGTCATCTGATGCCCGTCTCTCGTTCCAGCTTCAGCCGATGCTTCTGGCCGACTCGGGCGCTCTTCCCAGCCATGTCGCGGACCGGAGATGCGGTGCCCAGGCAGCGGTGAGTTTGTGATCTGGCCGCGCCGTCGCTGCGATCTCCGCATCTCCGTCCCTTATTTAGTTTACCCTTGATTTGAGGGAGATCGGATGCCCCCGTTAGGGGGGAGCGATTGACTTTCTGTGTCGGCGGCGTTTAGCTAACTTTGAAGCCGAAATTTCCCAAACTGTTTCTTAGGCTGCCTATATTTAGAAATTTACCCAGCAGGGTGCATCTGTACGTCTTTATCCTAAGCCTCAAACCCACTATATCTGGACATTTAGCTAACAGAATGCTTCCCTCGTTGTTTGTTGACCTATTGAAGTTTTTTTTTTCTAGTAAAGCACGAGAAACAATTATCCCGTGTTAATCAGGTGCAGAATGGTCAGCTGACTTTCTTTTTTTGCAGGGCTGTCAATTCGACCAATCACTCAAGGAAGGCTGATGGTGTTTCTATGAATGCGGTAATGCCGCGCCGATCCGACACGCTGGATGAGAATGCTCTTAAAAGTTTCATCTTTTCGATATATGAACTTTACTTGTCTTTTCATTGCCTGGTCTTCCCTCATATTTTAAAGCAAGTGTTGTCAAATTTTATTGCAGTGATGTTCACATCTGGAAAAGAATCTAATTTGACTGATGTTACTCTGGGCCACCACAAGACATGACATGCTTAATTTATGCTCACTTTATCTTTACGACAACATTAGTAATTCAAATGATTATTGCCTTTATCGTTGAATGTGAAGGTTGAGGTAATCGACCTATTGCAGTTCTAATTCTACTTAAGCCAAGCCACCAACAATGGGCCGAATGGGGATCTTTTTACGAAATTTTATAGTACTATGAAAGCAAAGAAATACTAAGTACATGGCATGTTTCTGCTTTGGCTTGATATGTTATAAACCTCAATTCAGAATTTTTTAATATATTATTGTGATCAAGTTGAGTCGTTAGTCAGCATCCTGGTAGTGTTGTTAATTCGCTTGCAGTTTATGCTCATTCAGATTTTCTTAACTATGGATGCAGAGTAATACACCACATGAAACTGTCAAACATTGCAACGGTGAAGAATTGAAAAACATAGGTAACATGCTTTAGCGGAATGCAAGTTCATTATGAAATGGGAACTTGCAGTATCCCAATTGCTAGCTGTATTTTGCACTTTCTATTTATGTTGTCGTCATAACATCGTAGAGAATTTTTTTGTTTCGTAAGAACACTTCCATCATCAGTCGTTGGCCAGTCCAGCTAGTGAGGTTATTCTCATTGATGCTAGCACTACATAGTATAAGATTCAATTGGTGAAGATGTTCAAGCAATTCCTGCTTAGTCAAACAAGAGAAACCTTTTCTACTACGTTGACATATCTAGTTTCAGCTCTTGAGTATATGTCTTGTATGGAAGTCTTAGAGATAGAATAATATCAGTAATGATTGGTACCAGGTATGGTTTCTACATCACTAGGACATTAATTTGTAGTCCATACTGTCGTATACTCTATATTTGTTATGCCCTCCAAGGCTTAGGCAACACAAAAAACTACTCCGCGTTGTTCTATCCTTCGTTCAGAAATTGCTGGTTAATAGGGTAGTGATACCTTTCTATATAAATAACTAGAAAATGTTTTTTTTGTTGATTCATAATTAGTCCATGTGATGCACCTTGGTTAAAACGCCATACAGTTCTACCCATACACAGAAGTAGTATGCATGTGTGTCAACTACTCAACTCGCACACTTTCATGCTTGCTTTAGGACTTGGGATTGGACCACAGAGGGGCCAATTCCAAACTAGTCTGGCACTATGGAATACAGTTCATTACTTTATTTTATGATATCTACATGGAGATCTCTTCATGCATCCTTTGTACTGTATTGTTGTTCTATCACACACATTTGTCTATCTCCTTCTGCTTGCACCTATGACCACTACTTGTAATCCTGTTGGTTCAGTTTAGTCATCTTCATTGAAGGATTGTGTGTTTATAATATGTTTCTCGGTCTCAAACAGGAGAGCCACTTCGCAAGAATGATGGCCACTGCTTCAAAGATAGCTGCAATAACACAAATTCTGAAGTCATCACCAGAGTGAAATGGTCAGAAGAGGAAAGTTATTTAGGCTAGAACTTTCATTTCCCCTGAATCTTGATGTTATTGTCAACTTTATTTCCCTTCCTAATGCCCGCTGACAAACAATTTTGATTTTCCTTTCAGGAAGATAAGATACTCACTCAAATGATTAACAAACATGGGCTGAAAAACTGGCAAACTGTTGCACATGCTATACCGGGCCGAAGTGCACCGCAATGCCGACAAAGGTATTACCATACTGTTTGGTTGATTCCAGCTCAGCTTATAGACATCAAAACCTTTGCTTCACTTCATATATTTGCCACATGTTTCACTCTCTGCTAGAAATTTATTAATTAGTTACTCATCTGTTACTTGCCACCACAAGCTGCGATCTATCACCTCCAGTGTGCCTGGTTTATTCTGCAATAGCTTCATTGTGTATTTGCCTACCACTGTTATTCGAAACATGATGGCTTATTTATACATTTCCATTGTGTGCACTGCTTGTTTTTTCTTTTAAATGACTCTATTTAAAGGCAATGAAAACCAGATGCTTTCTCGTGGCAAAATTTGTGGTTTCGTACAACGGGTATATGCACAATTTGTTGCATAATTTGGTACTTTGGTACCAAACCGAATTGGCATGATTGTACCCAACTCCTGGTTTGCACTAAGCACCTTCAGATTTGTGTGGAAAACAATGAAAGGAACATGTCATCTTATGTCAACACTCCTGTGATTCAAGGAATTTTAGTCAATGAATTAATTTAGTTTAGCACATTATGCTGTTTTCTCAAGGTGTGTGCTGCCACAGCTTTTCAGTAGATAAGGCTCCGAAGGTTTGCTACATTATAAGATTCTGTCGGGTAGCACGCCCAGCAAGTTTGGTACTTCATTACTTAATGTTATCCATTGGACGCTGGTAGATTTGAGTTACGATGGACCTAATGGGTAGTAAACGCAGGTGGAGATACAAAATAGACTCTGCAATAAACAAGGAGGCATGGTCGGAGCAGGAGGAGTTGAGACTGATTCGTGCTCATCAAATTTATGGAACCAAGTGGCGTGAAATGGTCAAACATTTTCCTGGGAGGTAAGATTAGATGTTTCAGCAAAAGTTGGAAATTACCATTGCTATTGAAGTTCATTCTCCCCATCATCATAATAATTGAGGATGCATCTCTACAATATACTCTCGGTACGACTAAATTATTATTATCATGTACATCCAGGACGAATGGTGCAATCAAAGAATACTGGAGAGGTCCTATGAAAAGAAAGTTGAATTCATATTTAGCGTCAGGATTGCTAGATCAATTTCCAGACATTCTTGAAAACCTGTTAGTGTCACAGAACAGTGACTCAGATATTCTGAAGGACACTAAAGGTTTGTCTGATAGAAATGTAATGTCATCAGCTGCACCAACAAGTTCCAAATCTGAGCCAGGCTTCACAGAAATAGGTGAAAACGCTGATGTGTCGGAGGGAGAAAGTGCAGATTTGATGTATGTTAGAGGATTTGATGCTCCTTCAGCCAAAGCCCCTCAAAAGATAATTGAAAAATCCGAGCAGCATGCAAAAACCAAGAGGAAATTGGATTTTTTGTCAAGCCCAGTGGATTCTCCAAGGCCCTTACAGGAAAGGGAATTAGTGAGTCCAGCCATTGGTGGTATCTCTCCTTTTAATGGATGCCATGATATTTTACCAGAAGTCCCATTGGAATGTGCAAACACGGTTTTATCACAAACTGGTAGTTACCAATCCAGTGATATTTATTCCGCGGAATTTGCAGATCCATTGGATCCATGTTCACTAGAGCTAGATATATCAGATCTTATGGAGATGTCATACTTTGATAACTTGATGATTTTTCCTCCTGGTTCGCCACATGATGGTAACTCCATATAACATGAAGAAAGTGACACTGACAGAATGTACAACTTCAGATGTTTTCACTCGCACTCTTGTAGCAGAATAGGCGATGAGCTGAACTTGTTGTTACTGTTATCGCCCTGTAAATTGACAGCTTCTGTATGATTATGGTCGTGTCGGATGAAAATCTTAGCTGGAGAAATGAACGGTGCTGTTCATGTCATAATTACTGTCACTGGCCTGAAGCAGATAACTTTTTTTTAGTTCTGCTACTTGTTTAATATTTTGAGCAAGGGTTTTCAGCATTGCCAAACTGCCTAACTGAATAGAAGACAAATTATCTTGTTTTCCTCAGTTCTGATTTATTTAGGTCTTTATCTTGATAGAGATTCAGATGTTATCCTGTGCATTTTAAACACGAATGTATCATGAATTCTAACCTGCAGTAGTTATTTAAACCCAACTTGTAAATTGAAACAGACATTATCAATAGCAATAACAATAAAAATCAGTTGATGTTTGAATGACAATTTTCACCAATGTGGTTGCTTACACATGTCGGGCTAATCTGATGATCTAAAAATCAGCCAGGTTTTACATACAAAGTTTGGAAACTGAAACGGATTAAAAGGATTATGGAAGGTAGTTACCCCTTTCCTAGAACCAGCGGGCTGCATGCTTGCTTCGGCCCCTATGTGGTCTCCATTTCTTCCTCACAACAGTCGTCGGCCGGTTTCACGAAGAGCCCGAGCTTCTCCAACGGGCTGCGCCGACGGTAGTACTTGTATGTGCCGTCTCGGCTTCGTTCGGGGCTTACGACGTGCTCGACAGCAGTTATACCGAGCTCCATGAGGTGCACTGGGTGTATGGTCTCAACCACGCCGAGCCCGGTGAGCCGTGCGTTCCTCTCCACCTCCTGCCGTGCCTCGCGAGCCATCTTCCGGAGCGCGCCGACCCGGGCATTCCTCTCCTCCTCCTGCCGGAGAGCCATTTCGCCCTCGGCTTCCGTTCCACGTCTCCCTTCGTCGATATTGGCTGCCGGCCGCTTCTCGAGGTCCTGCCGATGGCGGATGCTTAGAGTCTCTGCAGCCTTGGCGATGAGGCCGGCGAACCGGGTCTTGAGATACGACGCCCGCACCAACACGTCCGGTTCAGCGTTGTGCCGTTCTGGCACGACGCGCAACGCGTTGAGAGTGAGGCCAGCGGGGGTGGTCACCGGAGGCTCTGTGCCTTGGATGGTCGTCTTTCTCCTCTTCGAGGCTGGCGGCGTGGCGGAGGCCTCCGGTCGGGGCTCGGCGGCGGCGGCCAAGAGCAGTCTTTTTGTGCCATGTGGAGGGGCCTTTGGTGACCATGACGAGGATCCTTTTCCGGCGCCGCCGTGGACTGCAGCAGAGTCGTCACGCGTGACACAAAAAGCAACCTTGGATGGCGTCGGCGACGAGGATGGTTCCGCACCGGCACCGCCGCCGACTGCAGCTTCTCGGGACAAGTACTCGGCTACGCTGATCCTGTAGAGGGAGCCACGCACCTCGCCGATCTGCGACCGGAGTCGCAGCCGCACGTTTGGGTTATACATCCGGGCAGATGCGGATCCGTTGTCCACCTTCACGTCGAACCGGCGGGTGTTCGGCGCCGTCCGGGAGCGCCACCGCGGTGCCGAGGGCTCCTTCTGTCTGCACGTTCGCCGGTGCCGCCGCTTTGTCGTCGCCTGCCACCTCGCATGGTGTTCCGGCTTGGCCATGCGTGTTGATCGTCTCGATCGGCGCCGGCTGCCGGCTTTGGGACGATGAAACGTAGAAAGGCCGGAGTCGGAGGCAACAAGAATTCATGAAGCAGAAGGACACAGCGCACGCTGTTGATCGTCTCGCGTGTGCTTAATACCACTATGACACCGAGTCCAATTCCAAATCGGACACGCGTCGCGCGTCATGGTCTCATGGGTAGGGTTCGCTTCACCACCCTATTGCTTTAAAACGATCTAAAAAAACAAATATTTACTACTGCTAGCTACTAGCACAATGCCCGTGCGCTTGCAACGGTGATTTCGAATTTATTTTCTCGCTACACATGTAAACCCGTGTGTTGCCACAAAATAACTGTGAGGATCCGGATTAGCTATCCAAGATACTCGTTATGTTTCCAGCAACAATCTCATGATCAGTTTGTTGTTGCACATAACTCGACTTGGCATCACAGTTGACATCCATTACAATACCGAATACAAGTCTTACAATAATTTGGTCATACAGACAGCGGAAGCAAACAACGTCGATGGCCTACTAGCGTTCCTTAGTTCCCACAGGCAACTGACTAATGAAGAATCCTTAGTTCGCGTCATCGGCGCCATAGACCTCCTCATTGAAATGCTCCTCGAAACCTGTCAAAGACAATAGCCAGGGACGAAACCATTATGACTACATTGGATTGTACTCGCAAACCACCACATGCATACTTTATCAAGTACATTTAGCCCAATTTTTAGTTGTCTCTAAAACAATTTTAATTTGGAAAGACATCTCTATATCTTTGTTGAAAAGGGAAGAGAAGAATTTTGAAACTATTTTCTCAACACCATAGCTTGATTTTTCTCAAACTCCACCTTGTCGACCATAGCCCGTCATGGTTCGACTATTTTTTTCCGGCAATCCCATACCGACCCTTTGGTATGGTTGCAAAGAAACATCTCCATTTTCATTTTTAAAATAAAAAACTTGCACATAGGTCGTAGGACAGCCTTCCAACTGTTCATGGCCGAGAACTCGGCTATTCGAATAGTTTTACACCCTGCAGAGGTTGCACGCTTTTCCCACATCCATCCGGCAACTCATCGTGTTAGCCACGTCCCGCCATACAAGGTGTATGCGAAGTTGAGTTACCGGCCATAGCCTCTCATTTGCTCATCCTAGTATAGGACCCTGCCCTTATGACACTTTCCGTCGACACCTAGTCCGGTCACCCGTCGATGACCCTAAGTGTGAGGACTCATAGTTTTGCCCGGCGATGTTTAAAACTCTGATGGGTGGGGCCCGCCCGTTATTGTTTTTAATTAAATCGAACTGGTAAGTTGCCATTGGATCTAAATCCAACGGCCGGGGTTAAGCGCACCGGCGGCGACCATAAAACGGCGGCGCCGCCTTGGCTGAGACGGCGGTGACGGCGGGGATGCTCACCTAGGGCTCCTGGGGGCGGCGAAGATGACGGAGGCGGCTGCGGAGGTCACGAGAGAGGGGATGGCGTGGATGGCGAAGCTCGGGGAGGTCCAGAACGGCATCGGCGAACTCAGCGGCTGCTCCGGTCACGGCCTCCTCGACGGCGAGCTGTTGGCGATGCCTCTGCGCAAGAAAAGAGAGGGGAAGATGCGTGAGTGCACGGCGGTGACAGAGAGAGAGTAGGGCAGAGGGGAAACAGAGGGCGGCAGCGAGGCCGTGTTGTCTTCAACCTTCGGCTGCGGTGAGCGTGGGCGTGCTCGACCATGGTAGAGGCACGGCAACGGCGTTGCAGCCCTTCGGGAGGGGCAGGGAGGAGTGGAGAGTGAGGGAGAGGCAGAGGGAGCGAGTGTGGAGAGGATGCAGCTTCGGGTGGGGGTTTTATACCCGAGGTCCGGCGCATGGTGGACATGGTGCAATGGGGCGACAGATGGAAGTAGAGGCTTCCATTGGCGGACTTGGGCTGTGCGGCAACGGTGCTCGACGGCGTTAGGTTTCCAGAGAGGGAGAAGAATGCAGAGGTGCTCAGGGTGCTCACGGTGAGCTGACGACATCGTGGGCCACTGGGGGTGACGCCAGCATGCCCGTGGGGTCGCAGCGTGCACGGCGGTTGGCTGGGCGGCGCGGTGTGGGAAGAGGGTCCGTGGTCGTCGAGAGCGTCTTTGGCGCCCACGCGCACGGCGCTCACGGACTAGGCGAGCTCGATACGGTGCAGGCATGCGTATCTGCGTGCGCGGGCTTTGCCCAATCAGCAGAGGAGAGGCAGACGTGCACAGTGGCGCCGTCACGAGCCACGGCGTGGTCGGCTGCCTCCTCCCGAGCGAGGTGACCGGAGGGGAGAGAAAGAGAAGAAAGACAGGGGGAAAATTATAGAAGGAAACGTCCAAATTGGAGGGGTGCTCGAGTGGTCTGCTCTGCTGAGGTGAGAGGGAGAGAGAAGACACTGAAATCGGTTGAATTGTGGTCGAATTTGAGATGGATTTGACAAGGGTTTGAAAATCTAGGGTTTCATGCACACAAGGTGCGCGACAGAATGTCTAGGTGGGATTTTTATTTTAGTTTATGTGAATTTTGTTGATATTTGGCTTTAGGATAATTAAATAGATGTTGTTGGTTTTTCTGGGATTTTTGGTGTGAGTATAGTTAGGGTTTTGTAAATACCCTAGGAATTAAAGAAAGAAAATAGGATTTTGTTATTTGAATAATCTTAATTGGAAAATATAAAATTTTGAGGAGAGAGTGAGATAAAAGTGAAGTGAATAGTATCTCACATAGCTCCTGGAATTTTTATAAAGAAAATAATTGTTTTCAAGAAATGGAGAATTATGCAGAGAGGGAAATAAGATCATTTGATTTAGGATTTTAATTCTAAGTGTGTGGATAATTTTAGTGGTTTTATCTTAATGTAAGTCACATACCAAATTATTGTCAAGTCTGTTTTAATTAATGTCCAAGCACTAATGAATATTTAACCACACAAGCAAGCAATTCAACATGAAATAACAATCAACACATGACAATTTGCAAAAGTTTTTGTTGGTTCCAAATTTTGACACTTTACAACTTGTTACAAATTTTGGGATGTGACAAACCTTCCCCCCTTAAAATAAATCTCGTCCCGAGATTTGCTAGGCTTAGGAGCTAAAGAGGTCTGGGAATTCGTCTCTAATCTTTTGCTGGGTTCAGATCAATAGAGTAATGGTCGATGTTGCGGAAGACATCTGGCTTGTCGGGGACTCCATGGCACTTCCTGAGCTGAGATATGTGGAAGACGTCATGCACTTCTGACAACTCCGGGGGCAGTTCCAACTGATAGGCTACTTCTCCGCGATGGGAGATGATCTTGAACGGACCAATAAACCTTGGTGCCAATTCTCCCTTGACATGGAAACGTTGCATTCCTTTAAGTGGTGTCACTCGGAGATAGACAAAATCTCCAGCCTTGAAAGTGACATCGCGGCGCTTGGGGTCGGCGTAACTTTTCTGACGAGATTGGGCATTCTTGAGACGCTCGCGGATGAGTTGGACTTGTTCTTCAGCTTCCCGAAGAGTATCTGGTCCAAACAACTTGCCTTCTCCGGTCTCGGACCAATTCAGAGGAGTGCGGCATTTCTTGCCATAGAGTGCTTCAAAAGGGGCCATTTGCAGACTGGACTGATAGCTATTGTTGTAGGAGAATTCTGCAAATGGAAGGCAATCTTCCCATTTGGAGCCATAGGACAGGACACATGCGCGAAGCATATCTTCAAGAATCTGATTTACACGCTCGGTCTGTCCTCCGGTCTGGGGGTGATAGGCTGTGCTAAAAGACAGATGAGTTCCCATAGCTTCGTGCAGTCACGTCCAGAATTTGGAGGTAAATTGAGTACCTCCATTGGACACAATCCTCTTGGGTACTCCGTGTAGGCTTACAATTCTGGAGATATAAAGATCGGCCAACTGGGTTCCAGTGTATGTGGTTCTGACGGGAATGAAATGGGAAACTTTGGTGAGTCTGTCAATGATCACCCAAATTGAGTCATGCCCTCTGTTGGACCTTGGAAGTCCGGTGATAAAGTCCATGCCGACTTCTTCCCATTTCCACTCAGGAACCCGCAAAGGTTGAAGCAGTCCAGCGGGTCGCTGATGTTCAACTTTGACACGCTGGCAAACATCACACTTGGCCACAAAGGAACCAATTTCTCGCTTCATTCCATGCCACCAAAATTTCTCTCGGAGGTCTTGATACATCTTGGTTCCACCAGGGTGGATAGAGTATCGGGTATCGTGAGCTTCTTTCAAGATCAACTCCTTGAGTTCTTTGATATTTGGCACACAAAGGCGACCATTGTATCTTAGAACTCCCTCGGCATCCTCGGTAAAACCGGTTGCCCTTCCAAGAGAGATCTTTCTTCTAATACCTTCAATGCTCTCATGACCCTTCTGAGCTTTCTTAATTTGGTCGGTCAGGGTTGGCATTACTTCCAGATTGGCAAGATAACCATGGCTAACAAGCTCGAGTCCGAACTCGTCGAACTCCCTGAATAAGGCTGGCTGTTCGGCTTAAATTAAGGCATTTAGGGTGCAGGGTTTCCGGCTGAGGGCATCGGCAACCACATTGGCCTTTCCGGGGTGGTAATGAATTCCAAGATCATAATCCTTGATTAACTCCATCCATCTTCGCTGCCTCATGTTCAACTCTTTCTGAGTGAAAATATACTTCAAGCTCTTGTGATCCGTATAGATCTCGCAGCGATTACCCATGAGGTAGGGACGCCACGTCTTCAGAGCAAGAACAACGGCAGCTAACTCCAGATCATGGGTCGGGTAATTCTCCTCATGTGGTCGCAACTGCTGAGACAGGTATGACACAACTTTCCCTTCTTGCATTAGGACACACCCGAGTCCGAGGTGCGATGCGTCGCAATACACCTCGAAATCCTTGGTGACGTCGGGCATGATTATGATTGGGGCTGAGGTCAATCTCTTCTTCAATTCCTGGAAACTATCTTCACACTTCTGGGTCCATTCGAATTTCTTGTCCTTCTTTAGCAACTGAGTCATGGGTTTGGTTATACTCGAAAATCCTTCAACGAACTTGCGGTAATAACCAGCTAGTCCGAGAAAACTCCAGATTTCGGTCACATTGGTAGGGGATTTCTAGTCGACGATGGCTTTGATCTTCTCAGGGTCAACGGAAATTCCTCCCACAGACAATACATGTCCGAGGAATCCCACTTCTTTAAGCCAAAATTCGCACTTGCTGAACTTGGCATACAGCTTATGCTCCCTGAGAGTTTCCAGAACTAGGCGCAGATGTTCAGCATGCTCCTCTTTAGACTTAGAGTAGATAAGAATGTCGTTGATGAATACCACGACAAACTTGTCGAGATACTTCATGAAAATCTTGTTCATCAGGTTCATGGAATAGGCAGGAGCGTTGGTAAGGCCAAACGACATTACGGTGTACTCAAACAATCCGTAACGGGTCGTGAAGGCTGTCTTGGGAATGTCTTCTTCTCGAACCTTCAACTGATGATACAATGTCCGAAGATCGATCTTGGAAAAGACTCAGGCCCCGTTCAATTGATCGAACATGTCCTCGATCTTAGGCAGAGGGTACTTGTTCTTGATGGTCACATCGTTCAGCTTGCGATAATCCACACACAAGCGTGTGGTACCGTCTCTCTTGTCCACGAAGATAATGGGTGATCCCCAAGGTGATGCACTGGGGCGGATGAGACCCTTGCTGAGCATATCAGCCAATTGCTTCTTCAACTCGGCTAACTCTTCTAGATTCATCCGGTATGGCCTCTGAGATATTGGAGCTGTTCCAGGAATAAGTTCAATCACGAACTCAATATCCGGTCAGGTGGCATGCCCGGCAATTCATTAGGAAAGACATCCGGGAAACTGTGAACAACTCTGATCTCGTCTAGGGTGGGTCGAGCTATGCCCTCATGGCAGCCTGGCCGGGAATGGCTGATTTCAGATACATACTCCACTTCGACTCCATTGTCCGAGGTGAGGGAAACAACTCTTCTGGTGCAGTCAATACGACCGTGATACTTGGCTAACCAATTCATGCCAAGAATAACATCTATGCCTTGGGTTCCTAGGATGATTAGGTCGGCTAGAAATTTTTCTCCTTGGATTTCTATGGGGGTTTCGGAGCAGATCGTTTTGGTTTCGGCTGTGGACCCAGGGGTTTATATTAACATGGGTTTGGGTAAGAGATTCCCTACTAGACCTCCCTTAGCAACAAACTCATTGGTAACGAAGGAATGGGTGGCACCGGAATCAAATAGAACAGTTGCAGGTACGGAGTTGACAAGGAACGTACCCAGCACAACATCAGGCGCATCCTGGGCTTCTTCAGCATTGATGTGGTTCAGTCGGCCCCTAACAACAGCGGCATTTCCACGCGGGGCAGCATTCCGTCCATTATTGGCATGTCCTTGACCAGGATTCGGTTCCGGCGCATTGGGGCACGGCACATTCTTCTTTGGATTGGGGCATTCTTTGGAGTAGTGGCCCTTGGTGCCGCATTCAAAGCAGACAACATTGGGACCACGGTTGATGTTGTTGTTGTTTCCACCGGGATAGAAATTGGTAGTGGGACGGTTGGGGAAGTTGGGACGGTTGAAGTTGTTGTTGGGGCGTGGAGCAAAGGCAGGTGGTGGTGGAGGATAAGCAGGTCTGGGTGCTGGTGAAAAAGTGCGGGGCTTCTGGTTGCTGGAACCACCTTGAGCATTCATCCTCCGTTTGCGACTTTCAAACATGGCATTGCGCTTGGTCTCCAACTGAATGGCCTTGTCCACAAGCGACTCCAAATCAGTGAAGTCATGGGTGACCAGGGCACATTGCATCTCGTCGTGGAGCCCGTTCAGAAAGCGCTCGATCTTCTTCTTTTCCGCGTCGGAATCTTCAGGAGCGTATCGAGCCAAGTCGGTAAACTCGTCCAGATATGCAACCACATCCTTACTTCCCTGCCTCAGCTTGCGGAACTCGTCCTTCTTCCTCTCGATGAGCCCGCTGGGGATATGCTTCTTGCGGAACTTCTCCTTGAACTCCTCCAAGTTGATGACATGTCCGGCTTGCTGGATAGCCTTGGTAGTGTCCCACCAAGCTTGTGCAGGTCCAGCGAGGTAGTGGGTGACGAACAGGACCTTGTCGTTATCCCCGACTGCAGCAACTTCTAAGTTGTTCTCCATGGTGCGAAGCCAATCATCGGCTTCGAGTTGATGGAGTCCCTTTGAGTACACCGGCAGGGAAGTTTTCTGAAACTCGCCCAGAGTGGATCTCTGGTTTTCGCCCCCATTGTTGTTGTTGTCGCCATTGTTGTTGTTGTTGTTGTTGTTGGCGTGAGCAGCGGCAATTTGTTGCAAGACTGCAACATGCACTTGCCGTTCCTCCTGAGCGGCTTGGCGATCTTCCATGATGAGCCTAAGGAGTTGGGCGGTAGTTGGGTCGGTGGTGGAGGTGGTTTTGGTTGGAGGCGTTGCTGCGAGTGTCCACCATCCTGAAGTAAACATGATATAAGAGGCAATACTACAAGGGATTTCGACTAAGGGGAAAAATGGTTGTGTCACGAAGTGGTTGATTTAAAAGATTAATTTTTGAAAAGATTTTTGCAAGGATAGAACACACATTCATGACACAAAAGCATCACAACATTAAGTTCATCACACCATACAACATCATAGTTCGACATATATAATGGTTTCAACAGAACCATTACATGGACTCGATCACGACCAAAAGGGATAACCAAACTCCTACGCCAACTCGCAAACCACTCGTCTACTGAGGAGGAACCTCGGGCTCGGTGTCAGTGCCGGACTCGAAGACACGCTCCTCCGGGTCCTCCTCCTCATCCTCAAGAACAGGTTCGTTGGGCTCCTCCTCCTCAACAAGCTCGTCCTCGTCGTCCTTCTCCTCGTAGTCCATCTCCTCCAGAAAGTCGTCATCGTCACTGATAAAAGCGTTGTTCTCCTTGCGGAGATCCTCGCCTTCCTCCTCCATCTCGTTGGCGTGGCGCTCCATCTCCTCAATCGTCTCGTCCTCCTCCGTCACCTTCTTGCGCAGCCTAGCGATGGTCCTCTTCTGCCGGGCCAACTTCAGGTGGAGAGTGTCCTTCTCCCACTGCAGGTGCATCCCACGCTCGCGACTCTCCTTGAGCGCGATGTGGTCGAAGTGGCCGCGGAGTCTAGTGCTAGTCAAGTCGTCCTGGGTGTGGTGGAGTAGGACCTCCATGTCCATGATGTACTCTCCAAATGCGGGGTGTCGAGCGGTGCGGGTGGGGTGTCCCGAGTCGTTGCGCCTCCCGTAGTACTGGAAACGGGTGTGCGCCAACTCCTCCTTGTGCTCCTCACAGAGTCGGGCCAGCATCCTCTGCATGGCACGACATAGACCATCGTCCCAGCTGATGTCCATGGTGGTGTAGATCATATCCTTGGAACTGGGAGGCTGGATCTTGCCTCGAACAGATGACTCGATGAGCCAACTCAGGTTCCCGTTACCGGAAACGTCAACTCGGGCTCCCTGGAGCTCAGGAGCTGGGCGACCCAAGAAGTCGCTCAACTCGTATAGGTGACTCTCGAACATCAGCTTGCCCTCCTTCTTAACTTGCTTAAACTAGGTGAAGTTGAGTGCCATCTACAATTTAAGCAAAATTTTAAGTTAGTTAGATGTTTCAGCGAGCAAAATTTTAAGTATACAAGGAAAATGCAATGCTTAATGAAAGTAGAGGTTTATAAAAGTGGGAGGGATGGGAAGTAAGCATTTTTCGAAAATATCCAACTTCTTTGTCCTTTTAGAAATTAGATTTTTGTAACCCCTATCTAACGCCCATGCTAAACTAAGGTCTCCTATAGTCAGGATGAGCTCTGATACCAAGTCTGTGAGGGCCCCGGATTAGCTATCTGAGATACTCGTTATGTTTCCAGCAACAATTCCATGATCAGTTTGTTGTTACACATAACTCGACTTGGCATCACAGTTTACATCCATTACAATACCGAATACAAGTCTTACAATAATTTGGTCATACAGACCGAGTCTTACATAGGTGCCTTCATGGGCAAAATACCATCATTCAGCGGAAGCAAACAACGTCGATGGACTACTACGTTCCTTAGTTCCCATAGGCAACTGACTAATGAAGAATCCTTAGTTCGCGTCATCGGCGCCATAAACCTCCTCATCGAAGTGCTCCTCGAAACCTGGCTAAGACAATAGCTAGGGACGAAACCATTATGAGTACATTGGATTGTACTCGCAAACCACCCCATGCATACTTTATCAACTACATTTAGCCCAATTTTTAGTTGTCTCTAAAACAGTTTTAATTTGGAAAGACATCTCTATATCTTTGTTGAAAAGGGAAGAGAAGAATTTTGAAACTATTTTCTCAACACCATAGCTTGATTTTTCTCAAACTCCACCATGTCGACCATAGCCCGTCATGGTTCGACTATTTTTTCCGGCAACCCCATACCGACCCTTTGGTATGGTTGCAAAGAAACATCTCCATTTTCATTTTTAAATAAAAAACTTGCACATAGGTCGTAGGACAGCCTTCCAACTGTTCATGACCGAGAACTCGGCTATTCGAATAGTTTTATACTCTGCAGAGGTTGCACGCTTTCCCCACATCCATCCGGCAACTCATCATGTTAGCCACGTCCCGCCATACAAGGTGTATAAGAAGTTGAGTTACCGGCCATAGCCTCTCATTTGCTCATCCTAGTATAGGACCCTGCCCTTATGACACTTTCCGTCGACACCTAGTCCGGTCACCCGTCGATGACCCTAAGTGTGAGGACTCATAGTTTTGCCCGGCAATGTTTAAAACTCTGATGGGTGGGGCCCACCCGTTAGTGTTTTTAATTAAATCGAACCGGTAAGTTGCCGTTGGATCTAAATCCAACGGCCGGGGTTAAGCGCACCGGCGGCGACCATAAAACGGCGGCGTCGCCGTGGCTGAGATGGCGGTGACGGCGGGGACGCTCACCTAGGGCTCCTGGGGACGGCGAAGATGGCGGATGCGGGTGCGGAGGTCACAGGAGAGGGGATGGCGTGGATGGCGAAGCTCGAGGAGGTCCAGAACGGTGTCGGCGAACTCAGCGGCTGCTCCGGTCACGGCCTCCTCGACGGCGAGCTGCTGGCGAAGCCTCTGTGCAAGAAAAGAGAGGGGAAGATGCGTGAGTGCACGGCGGTGACAGAGAGAGAGTAGGGCAGAGGGGAAACAGAGGGCGACAGCGAGGCCGTGTCGTCTTCAACCTTCGGCTGCGGCGAGCGTGGGCGTGCTCGACCATGGTAGAGGCACGACAACGGCGTTGCAGCCCTTCGGGAGGGGCAGGGACGAGTGGAGAGTGAGGGAGAGGCAGAGGGAGCGAGTGTGGAGGGGATGCAGCTTCGGGTGGGGGTTTTATACCCGAGGTCCGGCGCATGGTGGACATGGTGCAATGGGGCGACAGAGGGCAGTAGAGGCTGCCATTGGCGGACTTGGGCGGTGCGGCAACGGTGCTCGACGGCGTTAGGGTTCCAGAGAGGGGAAGAATGCGGAGGTGCTCACGGTGAGCTGACGACATCGTGGGCCACTGGGGGTGATGCCAGCATGCCCGTGGGGTCGCGGCGTTCACGGCGGTTGGCTGGGCGGCGCGGTGCGGGCAGAGGGGCCGTGGTCGTCGAGAGCGTCTTTGGCGCCCACGCGCACGGCGCTCACGGACTGGGCGAGCTCGATACGGTGCAGGCATGCGTATCTGCGTGTGCGGGCTTTGCCCAATCGGCTGAGGAGAGGCAGACGTGCACAGTGGCGTCGTCATGAGCCACGGCGTGGTCGGCTGCCTCCTCCCGAGCGAGGTGACCGGAGGGGAGAGAAAGAGAAGAAAGACAGGGGAAAATTACAGAAGGAAACCTCCAAATTGGAGGGGTGCTCGAGTGGTCTGCTCTGCTGAGGTGAGAGGGAGAGAGAAGACACTGAAATCGGTTGAATTGTGGTCGAATTTGAGATGAATTTGAGAAGGGTTTGAAAATCTAGGGTTTCATGCACACAAGGTGCTCGACAGAATGTCTAGGTGGGATTTTTATTTTAGTTTCTGTGAATTTTGTTGATATTTGGCTTTAGGATAATTAAATAGATGTTGTTGGTTTTTCTGGGATTTTTGGTGTGAGTATAGTTAGGGTTTTGTAAATACCCTAGGAATTAAAGAAAGAAAATATGATTTTGTTATTTGAATAATCTTAATTGGAAAATATGAAATTTTGAGGAGAGAGTGAGATAAAAGTGAAGTGAATAATATCTCACATAGCTCCTGGAATTTTTATAAAGAAAATAATTGTTTCAAGAAATGGAGAATTAGGCAGAGAGGGAAATAAGATCATTTGATTTAGGATTTTAATTCTAAGTGTGTGGATAATTTTAGAGGTTTTATCTTAATGTAAGTCACATACCAAATTATTGTCAAGTCTGTTTTAATTAATGTCCAAGCACTAATGAATATTTAACCACACAAGCAAGCAATTCAACATGAAATAACAATCAACACATGACAATTTGTAAAAGTTTTTGTTGGTTCCAAATTTTGACACTTTACAACTTGTTACAAACTTTGGGATGTGACAATAACAATATTTCAAAAGAAAGAGACATTTGCAATAATTTTTTTGCTATTAAAAAAAGAATATCTATGAAGACATTTGATCAAAATATTCTTCTATTTTGCTGATAGCAAGGGGCATGTGTTATTTTCGGCCATATTGCCGTGGATGTTTGTCATGTTTTCATTCGTGAATTTTTGTTCCGCTTCATCCTAGTAAAGTGTCTCCTCGTCCAGCGTCTCGTCCCCATTCGACCGCCCGCATGCTCATCTATGTTGGTAGTCGCCCCTGTGTTGCCTTGTCAAGTGTCTTCGCATTGGCGAGGATACTACAATTGAGTCAGTGCGCATGTTCGCCAAAGTGATAATCCGTCTCTTTGGTCCTGTTTATCTTAGAGCACCCAATGAAGAAGACATGGTGAGGCTCTTTGGTCGGGCATGCTAGGAATTATTTGACTGCATACATTGGAGCTGGAAAAACTGCCCCAAGGCATGGCACGGGCAGTATTGTGGCAAGGGTGGCTATGCAACAATTGTGCTTGAGCCCGTTGCATCCGAAGATTTGTGATGCGGGCATCGTGCATCCGGTTGGGAGCTAGGAAAATTAAAACGATATGTAATGTCTAAGGTTTTCTCAACCAAAGCTTTTTCGAGTCCAATTAGGTTAGAAGTCGTTTGTTTCTCAGTTTGGGCATGTCCAACCGACTCGATTAGAGATCTGATATTCCGGCTATCCAACCATGATTCGGAGGATACAACCAACGTGATGCACTTGTGCATTTCGCCCTGGTGCCGCCGGACATGTGCCCGAATAGTATATTCCGGGTGCCCGGATAATCTACTTGTTGGACTAATTCGGCATGCCTAGCCTTATTCCGGAGATGGCACTACACTAGTGTGTTTTTCACACTGGAGTGCCTCGAACATAGCCAAGCGTGATGCCCTCGGATATTACGGATGTCAGCCAAAATATTCCAGCTGGCAGTTTCCTCCACTATGACGGTTGGATTTTGTACCCCTATAGATAGAGCTCACCTTCTACCCAAGGTGACCACGCCTTTCTAGTCCATTCTTCAAAAGCTCAAACCTTCGAGACCTCTCCCACTTTCTTGCCCCAATCTTGTTAATTCTTTGAGGAGTGAGACAAGAGATCAAGATCTAGGGTAAACCCACCGGAAGGTTGCGGTGGGTTAATTCTTTGAGAAGTGAGAGAGGAGATCCAGATGAGCATCCTACTCCGCTACGCCTAAGTTCTTTGTCTTCTACTCCAAGTAGATGCGTCGTCTTCCATGCAAGATCATCTTGGATGGTCTCGAGCCGGCTCACCTTGCTTCGCGTAAACCCACCAAAAGGTTGCGTCGTAAGCTGGAAATGGGCCACCTTGGTCTTCTGAGTAAACCCACTTAAACTTAATCGAACTTGCTGAGTAACGCTCGTTACTCAACCTTCCCCATTGACCCCATGCTTAGATTGTGAAATGTTGGAGACCGGGAAACAGAGAGCAGATCTACGAGTATTCTGAGGTCTACTACGAAGCACCTGATCTATCTGGAGGAGTGGAAGGCGTATATTACGTACAGAGCAGCACCAGAAGGAGAAGAAGCCGAGGAGTGATTCTGAGAGTCTAGTACTTGACGAGATCCTAGTCGAGCAGCCGTAGGCTATAGGTTGTTTGATTATAATGGTTCTCAGTTTGCTTTTACAAGTCGCACGTCAACTCTCCAAAGTTGACCGTAGTTCATTTGATCTTTCTCAATTAAGTGAGAGGGAAGTTGAGTTTTATATCCACTTTTGGCTTGTAATTTATAGCAGTGTGCGATAAAGTGTAAGAGTTGGACCCACAATGTTTCTGTTGTACTACTCTGAGGGACGTAATATTTATGGATAAGAACATCCATGTGTATTGTGTCAACGACTTGTACACTACAACATGCAGTGGTGTACAGGGTCACCACACCGACGGGCCGCCACCTCAACCGGTAGCGCATTTCGGTGCCGGCCGTTCCTACCTCGGGGCCGTCGCGCCTCCTGGATATACGCCGGCGTCATGCCTTCCTCTCGCCGAATCTGCTAGAGGCCCGCCGATGCCATCGGTAACCATATGTGGGAGCGATGGTTTGAGGCGGAGCACGACGAACGCCGCCGGGGGGGGGGGGAGGACGGCGACGAGGAGCAGTTTGACGAATGCCGCCAGGGGTAGAACTCAAGCCGAGCCGGAGGAGGACAAGAGCCAGACTGGTCTGCCTGCCGGGGAGTAGTGGCGGCGGTGCCCACACCCATGAATACGGAAGAGGTACTCTACACCGAGATGCAGGCCGCCATCGAGTAGTCCGAACTCATGATACGGAATACAGAATGTGGCCCGATCTGGTTCCCGCACTGCGCGAGTCGTCCCTGACGGTTCCCGCGCTCCAAACCCATCCACTTCCGTGGTTGATGTGGAGCGCCCGCACGGCTGCTCCCTATCCCCATCCATTTGCGTGGCCACGGATGTGCCATGTGGCCACCTGTCGTCATGGTGATTGAGGACGATGACTAGATCACTAACAGCGAACCCTAGTAGATAGTGTTTATATTTTATGTTGTTTATATTTTTGATGCTTTGTTAAACTATGTTTTTAATATCTAGGTATAATTAAATTTGGAGTCCATTTTTTTGGTAAACATCGGAGGAGCGTCCTTCGTTGCACTGTCCACCCCAAAACAAATAATATTCTACTGTGTCCACGGGACACCACCAAAATGGACACTTTCTTGTCCAGGTCAAAGTATGCCTTCGAATATTCCCTTAGTACTACGAGACATTGCATTATCGGTCACGAGTGCACGACGGTCTGGTAAAAGCGAACGTTGCCTCGGTAGTCGGTAGCACTAGCTGCAGCGCATTTGTACTGTTTACCCTTCACACGCGTGAGATAGAAAGAAGAAAAGCATGACACGCGGCCGATGAACTTGCAGATATCAGAACGTCGGCTACTGCGCCGGACCAAACCTGGCTGGCTCTCCTCCCCTGCCTTCTCCTAGCCAACATCGGCCCCTCCAAGCCCCCATTGTTGATTTTGTTTGCAGCTTATTTGCTTCTTCGGGGCAGGCAGGATCTAGCCATGGTGCAGACTGGAGACGGGCTTCCAACTCAAAGGCCGCGGTAAAGTCCACTTCTATGCCACCTTCCGTGTCTGCGGAGGCATTTAAACTCCCAAGACTCGACTTGTCGACGTCCCTGATTCTTAGCTGTATTATCCCTGTATATGATCTTGGTGTTTCTTAATGCCCGGATAAAAGTAGAAACTGACGGTCAATCATCACCTTATTTTGTAGGAGGTCTATCAGGTCAACGGGCTGCTCAAGCGAAAAAATGCATGGAATCACACAAGAGGTGTGTGGCACATCAACTTTTTTTCTATAATGTTTTGAGTTATCGTTAATTGAATATTGCAGAGGTTAGAATGCAGAAATGGCCAGGTTAGATGAAGAAGACAACCGACTGAAACTGGCCTGTGCTTAGCCTCGAATCTTATGGTGTCTTCTTAATCCATTGTCATGCATTTGGAGATTATTAGTAAAAAAAGCACATTCAGGAGATTTGCATGTCTAGTTATTTGCTTGTTTAACTTGTATACCACTAAAGTACAAATGGATTGTCCAGACACATTATATCAAAGAGTAACTTGACTATACAAAGTCAAATATGGGGCACCAAAGCTTAGAAAGGAAAAAAACTTTAGTGCAAAAATTATTATCTCTTTTCGTACCTTGGATTTGGATCCAAGATTCTATGATATCTTCTTCCCGTTTGATATTTTGTCAGTTTTACGCCATACAATGATTTCCTAACTCTTGACGCAGTACGTGAAACCACAAAAAGCTTCTAAGCTTTTCAAGGATGAAAAAGGGAAAACCGCAGGTAACTGTACTTCACAATGGCAAGTTAATTTCTAATTTTAGTTCATAGATAAATTGGAAGTTTAGAGCCTCGGTTTCTTTCACAAATTTGTATTTAGATTTTAAATTGAAATGCTCAGATGCTGCCTGTGCTTGGCTATACCAGGATTTATTAATCAATTGATTGTACTCCAGTCACTCAGTTCTTGGTTCTTAAAATTCATGTTCACCTTGTTCTTTTGTTTAGCTGAGTGCATTCCGCACAAGACAGGTCTCGACTCATGCAAGAGGAGGCACACATGGTCAGAAAAGGCAAGTTATTTGATCATGTCAGGAGCTTTCGGTATCATGTTGTTGTATTCTTCAACAATTTAATTATTAACGAATTTTTTTGTTTCAGGAAGATGATACTCTGCTTGAAATTATAAATCTGCATGGCTCGAAGAATTGGCCAACTATTGCTCGTGCTATGCCTGGTCGTCATGGCAACCAATGCCGGGACAGGTATAGTTTACATAAAGCATGCTATTCGGCTGCTTCCATTTGCTGTTTCCGGATTCAAATGAATCATCCCAGCATTTTCTTGTTTCCTAACCAAATTGCTCGGTACCTGTCGGAGCAGATACAGTTTACAGAACGCATGTTATAGGTCGTTTATAGAAAGCATGTTATAGACAGTTTAAAGAAGCTACCTATATATGCTTAGTTAGCATTCCTTTACTGTACCTGAATCATCTGCCACTAGGCAGACAACTCAGGCCCATATTCGCTAGGGGTATATCCCCTATAGTGCAGGAGCAGTTTGGTGCAGTTAGCTGCTCATTTTCGGCAACAATGACGCAGTTTCAAGGAATTTTACTGATTTTGATGAAATTTGAGCGACTTTGACAGGTTTGGGTATGCGTCTGATGAGTACAGGTCTGAGTTGTCTACCCAAGAAGCTGCCATGTCGTCCTAACAAATGGATCTAATATTTCAGTTTAGACAATAATAAAATGTGGTAAACGCTCTCATAGTGTCACAACTAAGGGGTAAAATGTGGCGAATATTGTTAAATGAGGTAAAGGCTCTCAGGTGTAGGGGATAAATAGTGGAATTTACTAGATGAAAAGTACTAATCTTTGTTGTTTGACTCCATATATTGTTCTTTTTTACTGCTAATGTCTTCATAATGCAATACTAGGATTAATGAAAATAGTTGACTTCTGTCATGTCTATGTAGACCTCGGAGATGGGAGACTAAATTTTGTCATGTCTATAGTAGACCTTGGAGATGGGGGACTAAATTTTATTGCATGACATTATTGTTCGTGAACTCTGGATGCTGGAAATTTTGTTGTACACGGCACCTAATTAGAAACCTATGTTTAGGAGGCAGTAGCTTTTGTTGTGATGGCAATTTCATTAGAATAATTGTGAAATATTATTAGATATTATGTATTCACCCTCTCATATTGTTGTTTCTTAACTGAATGAGAATCTTACTCATGAAAATGGACGTGCAGGTGGGTATACAATCTTGACCCTGCTGTTAATAGACGTGCATGGTCAGAACAGGAGGAGATAGCACTGATTCGTGCTCTTCAAATACATGGAAACAAGTGGCGTGAACTAGCTAAACTTTTTCCAGGGAGGTGAGAGTCTATGATGGCAAATAAAATTTAGAGAATTAATCCCTCGGATTTTGTTTGTTGTATGCGATTCAAGGTATACTATTAAGTATTAACCAGACCATATACCTGATCTCCATCTCTGTAAACACTCGTTAGATAATGATAAGCACGGATCATGGAATCTTGCATTTTTTATGTAACTAGTTAACTTGGGTTACTGATCATTACTTTCTGTTGCATTTCATTATCGTAGGAATTCAGTGCACTGTTCTGACCTGTAATTTGTTGCAAAATGGTTATGTCATGTACTGCCAGGACCGGAAAAGCTATAAAGAGTCGCTGGAATTGTGGTATCAAGAGGAAACTAAACTCGTACTTAACTGGAGGACTGCTAGAGAAATTCCAAAACCTGCCTGGCGACCCGCCTGTTCTGAACAGCATGGCCTCGAGTACGCTGATGGGTAGTGAAGATTCATCCAAGAACAAGAATAATGAATTCCCATCTGATTTGCTGGTAAGACCCAAATCTGAACAAGGACTCGCAGAGTCTTATGAAAATGCAACTACTCTAGATGGAAAAGGTTCTAATTCTGCTAGTGCCAGAGGATTCGGTGCTCCTTCAGTTGAGGACCCACAGTCACAGAAGATGGTTTGTCAAATGGATGAATCGGAGTCTCCTGTAGTAACCCACGAGAAAATGGCTTTGTCACCAAGTTCAGCGCAACTGAAGGTGTGTGTTGTTGCTCCAAATTTTGAAAGGCCAGTGTCGGAAGAGACGCAAACGATTTCTTCATGTCCTCGAGAAGTTCTATCCAACTGTGCAAACAGAGTCTGGTTTCCAGCTCATAGCCCCCAATCTACTAGCGCACGTTTTGATGAGATATGCAGCGGCTCTCATATGGAGTCAACAGAGCTACATCAGGCAGATATCGCCGATCTTCTGGACATGTCATATTGTGAGAGTTTGATGATCATCCCTCCTGACTCTCCACACCATAGCAAATGCGAACATGGAATATGATATTGTTTACTGATATGCGCTAGGGATTGCACGTGCATGACTGCATCAGTCGGAAGGATAAAAGCAAGAGTTATGCTCCATGGTCTTTAAATGAAAACTAGAAAACTGCCTCTGCGTTGCAACAGATGTAAAATGTACCAGACATTTTAAGTACGAATTATACCATGATCTTTGGTGTATCATCGTAAACCATTAGAAGCATGTTGGGTTTCACCTAAATTTTAATCCTTTTACATGCTTAACTATAAAACAATCCTCCCAACAGTTAAAGAAAAACACACCACTTACTTTCCGAACAGAAACAGTGCAACAACAACAAAAACACAATAATAGTGTTTCGCCTTTGTTAAAAAAAACAATAGTGTTTTATCCAGATTGTTTGACTAACCAGACCTTACTGATGAACACATCCAAGCAAAAATAAAATTGACCACATTAAACCGCACATGTTGCATATTTAGTGTTGAATCGTGTTGAATTGCTTGCAGTTCCGTAGGCGCCTACGAACTCTCTTTTGATTCTTGTACTCCGCCTTGTTTACCTTTTATTTTTTTCTTGGACTGTTTTGGTTGTGTGCATTGTTAATATATTGCATCCTCGGATATTCAGATATTATGTATAATAAAATGCCCTTTAACAGGAATAAAACTGCTTGCTGCTGAACTGTTTGTCGAAAACAGAAAATAACTTAGAGAATGCAAATGAACAAAGAAACTATAGTTAGTTCACTCAACTCCTTTTACCACGAACGAACAGGATGATATGATCACCAATTTTCCAGATCTGATCACCAATTTTCCAGATTTTTACTATTTTGTTCTGATTTTTGTATTCGGGCAAGAGCACGTGAGATTGGGAGCCAAAACAGCCCGTATATTTTTCTTTTTTATTTCTCAATACTCTTTTAGAATTTGGATATAATTTTTTTGAATTTGAAGGTTGTTGACACATATCTTGTGAACACCCACACTTTTTTGTAATTTTCTTAAAAACATTTAAAATTTCTTTTCATAATTGTAGGAGAGGAAGCAACTACCAAATAGGTGGTAGCAATAATATTGCCTCACAAGTGCACAACGGCCTGATAAAGCGTATTTGTTTTGCCAAATATTGTCATTTTGAGAAACTAAACACATGTATACCCACTCATCAATATTTTCAATCTGTCCCAGGTCGGCTTTATTTTCACTGGAGCTGACTTCCATTTTAAATTTCTAATCCTTCAAAACATTTACGGAACCGAAACATATGTTCAGCGCTAAAATAGGGTGGGGCCGAACTGCACAAGTTTGGGTCCAACTTCTTTGGCGTGGACCCAAGGGGCAGGTATAAAAATAGTTTCGAGGAAGGAGCATACGTGTGGATATCTTTCTTCCACAATGGCTTAAAAATGAAGTTTCTCAAAAATGTCAGATTTGGCAAAGAAAAAAAAGGATAAAAGAGATGTCTCTTAGGTAGTCGGTACGTAGACAGGTAGCACATTCGTACTGTTTACTATACACACGCGTGTAATAGAAAGATGAAAAGCATGACACGCGGCCGATGAGGAGGTTCTCCAACTTGCAGATATCAGAACGTCGGCTACTGCGCCGGAACAAACTTGGCTGGCTCTCCTCCCCTCCCTTCTCCTAGCCAACATCGCCAACTCGAAGCTCCAATTGTTGATTTTGTTTGCAGCTAGTTATTTGCTTCTTCGGGCAGGCAGGATCTAGCCATGGTGCAGACTGGAGACGGGCTTCCAACTCCAAGGCCGCGGTAAACGTCCATTTCTATGCCAGCTTCCGTGTTTTAATTGATGCTTTGTGTGGAGGCATTTAAACAGATATGTCCATGTTAATCTAATCTTAGATTCGATTTTTCGACGTCTCTGATTCTTAGCATTATTATCCCTGTATATCTTGGTGTTTCTTAATGTCCGGATAAAAGTCGAAACTGACGGTCAATTGTTGGACCATGTTAAGTCCATGTAAGGCCCATGGTGGCCCATGTAACCGAAACCCTAATCTGGTGATATATATATATGTGTGTGAGGGGACCTGAGAGGATAACCTGGCCACGATTCAGAAATACAACATGGTATCAGAGCTTAGGTTTCCTAACTAGCAGCCGCCACCCGCTGTCCGCCGCCCACCACCACCACTAGCGGACTAGTTCCTCGCCGGCCACAACAACCAGGCGAGTTGTAGACACTCCGGCGGCGGGAGGCCGCATCCGTTGCTCTGCGTGGGCTGTGGCCATCTCACACAGCGAGGTGAGTTCTGTGAGTGTGGCTGCTGCTCTGCGCAGGGGAGGAAGATGGAGTAGGATAGGGTAGATTCAGAGGTGAAGGGGATGAGAAAGAAGGTGCTCTGGTGGTGGAGTTGGTGGTGGCGCTGGAGGAGGTTCAGGGGGCGAATCTGCAGGAGGAGACGTTGTGGTGTGGGCTCGATCTGAGCCTGTGTGATGTGCATCGGGCAGGAGCTGCTGCTATGACGGGGCGGCCCCGATCTGGGCCGTGCTGGCCGGATCTGATGTGTGGGCTGGCTGCTCCGTCTTGGTGCAGTGAGCGTGGAGAGGAGGAGCAGAGGCTCGAGCTCAGATCTGGGGAGCTCGGAGCCGGAGGCGTTCAGGCTGGAGAAGATCATGGAGGTGGAGGAGGATGACGTCCTGGAGGCAGGCAACAGTTTGGTGAGCTCGTGCTCGCCGGCGTGAGCCCGAGGCATCCATGGCTCTGCTGTATGTGCTCGGGACAGAGTAAGGCAGCTGGAGGAGGATGTGCTGCTCTGTGCGCGAGAGGAAGCTGGAGGTAGAGCAGCAGCAATTCAGAGGAGGAAGAGTGAGCATGTGGTGAGGCAAGGTTGCAGGAAGTGGAGCTGACGGCTGGAGGTAGGAGAGGGGCAAGCCACAGGTGCGGAAGGCATCGTGCTGAGGTGCTGAGAGCAGAGGGAGTCAAGTGAGAAGAGAGAAGGAGACAGGGGGAGAAGGACTCGAGCTGCCCGAGGCATCCATGGCTCTGCTGTATGTGCTCGGGACAGAGTAAGGCAGCTGGAGGAGGACGTGCTGCTCTGTGCGCGAGAGGAAGCTGGAGGCAGAGCAGCAGCAATTCAGAGGAGGAAGAGTGAGCACGTGGTGAGACAAGGTTGCAGGAAGTGGAGCTGACGGCTGGAGGTAGGAGAGGGGCAAGCCACAGGTGCGGAAGGCATCGTGCTGAGGTGCTGAGAGCAGAGGGAGTCAAGTGAGAAGAGAGAAGGAGACAGGGGGAGAAGGACTCGAGCTGCTGCTTGAGTTGTGCGTGGTGAAGGCCTGAAGGGCTGCTGTGTGAAGACATCTGCCCTGTCAGAAGCTGAACGAAGGACTGATGAGGCCCTGCTGCTGATGATGGAGACAATGAGAATTGCAGAAATTCGTGGAGATGCACATGGGATGAGAAGGAAGTCAGTTTCAGTTGCTGATGTCACACGGTGATCGTGGCCGTGGTTGGCGAAGGTGGAGGCAGGGTGTTGGAGCGGCTAAGCGGCGACACAGTTCGAGGGAGGCCGATGAGTTCAGCAGAAGGCTGTGCGTGCTTGTGCTGCTTTGTTCTTGGCCGTGTATGAGGAGACGACATAGGTGCCTGTGTAGCGCCCCGACCCGACTGCTATACAGTGATGCTGTGGGTCACCGGTTAAGCGATACAAACGGAGGTTACGGGTTTACCAATCCCCGGCCAAAACCTTTGGCAGGCGTTGCTCGGAATGGATCATCGGCAACGCAACACCCCGATTGATGCCTTAACGCAAGCACAACTATCAATGCATAATAGAGAGATCAAGACTTGTGGAACAACTGGCACATTACATACTCTATGACTCAAAGCATTATAGTTCAACTCTTATAATAGAGAAAGATAGCAAAAATTACAACCAGAGGTCACAGACCCAACAGTACAACAAGCGGAAGCAAATTAAGTTGTTCTAACAACAAGATCCAAATTATGGCCTAAGAGGCCTACAGATAAACATTCCCAGCGCCAGATGTCCCGAGATGTCCCAAGCTGCCACCTGGGAACCCCAGACTACTCGTCGACTTCCACGAGGAACCCACCTTCAAGGTCGATGAAGTCCTCCTCTGAAATCAAATAAACAACGTTGAGTTCGACGAACTCTGCAAGATTATTAGAGCTACTAGCTCGATGATTGGTTTACAAAGGTTGTATGGCTGTTTTGCATAAAGCTAGTTTTCTTTATAAAAGACATAACTCCATGACATCGACTAATCAGAATATTTTCAAAGGGGGTAAGAAGTAAACTCTTTTCTTCTGATCATCTTCAACAACCACCATCCATCACCACACCTGTATACTAAGGCACCTCCCCGAATCACCCTCAAGGAAGTCAACCTTGCATTCTTGGTAGTACCAAGTCGTCACACCTGTACTCAGGTTTTAATCATTCCGTTCAAGTTATTCTATGGTCTCTGAATCCGGCACCAAGTCGTCCTTAACCGTGGACACGGCTTTTCGAAAAGATTTACCCTGCAGGGGTGTACAAAGGGAAAGTCGCCGGAGTCCGGAAGGGGCTCTAACTTCTTATCCCCGCGTACCATCCGGCTCATTACCCGTACATGCCTGTACATTTGCTCTCTTCCAGGGAGAGCCGGCTGAGTGGGCACGGCTACAACCTTTACCTCGCTTAAGACTAACCCAGGATCATCAGTGGTGGTAGGACAAGAGGTGCCTCCAACACCCTGTCCCACGGCCACTTATTCTCCTGACGGCACCGTCCTCATCTCAGTCTGGGCCACCATCTTCAACGCACGCGCAAATGGAAGCTCGAACTAGAGGACCCTCGGCTAGCCCGCCACAAGTTAGTCGGTCAACGAGGGCTCCATATACCCCACGCATGGTTGCACGCTCGGTCTTGGCTTTGAAGGGGAGAACTCGCAATTAGGCGACGAGAACGAGACAACCCACCACATCCTTGTGGCCTCTCATCCCCGCCTTTAAGCATGTTTATTAACAGTATCCACATCCCTCCACCATCATCCGGACATTCAGTCTCCAATTCCAACAACGGAATATCCACCGGACAACTAAGCATTTAACTAAGCATGGCTAAGCATATACATAACATAGTAAGTAACTCAGTCCAACAAAGCAATCCTATGGATATTAGGAGGGAACATGTAATGGCATTGGAAACATAATGCAAATATATTATACTCTAATCCAACCAAAGTGACATTTGGAACCGCATGCAATAATATAGTGGAGAAAATATTTGCGGAAAACATAGGAGGAGACATGCTCAGAGGGGGGATTACGCTTGCCTTGTTCAGCAGGCTGGTAATACGGGTCGTCAGGGTATTGTGGAGAAACCCCGACTCCTGGATCTATCGATGTATAAGAGCACCGGAAGGCACAATCAAATTGTCGGGGGAGTACCCCCGGGTAGGGTCAAGGCTTGGCGTAAGTGGAGTTCAAAGGCGTGCCGAGGTACGGAGAGGGCCGACCTGTTTGGGCCTGAGCGCATGCGAGCTTTACTTTTGCCTAGAGAATAAAGGCCGACCTATCTTGGACCAGAGGGGTCCGAGGTACCCCGTTGGCATGGGCCGAGGTTATGATCCGAGCTGTGATCAGCCGACCTAACTACCTCGGTGCTATGGTTGGGGTTGTGAGTGCAGGAGGAGCTATGGGAAGGAAGTGAGGTCCGACCTGGTAAAAGATCTTAAGCCCAGGAGCCGGGCTAACCACGGCAGGAGGCCGTAGCTCGGGCAGGAGTCAATGCTCCAGTCACTTCACGCCTGACACGGAAGCGTCTGTCACGGAGCATGGCAGAGGCGTGCCCCAGGTTCGGCGGGGCTGCATGCCTCTGACCGCTGACCGCGTGAGATCCGGGGTCAGGGCTACGAGGTAGCTCGGCGTGGCTACGTCCTGTCTCAGTCAGAGGGGACATCCTAGCTCCACTGTGGGGACGCAGGGGATGGGCGGGTCGTGTCTTGTCCCTGACAGGAGTACAATGATGATCAAAGCAGAGGCATGGCTACAGTGCTCGGCGAGGGGCATTACGGTAACCCGGCTGGCCTATATAGGGGGCTTCCCCCCTCCTACGGACGACGACGGAAAAAGAGAGAGAAGAGACCCGGCACCCTAGTTCATTCTCCTAGTAACTTCATCTCCCACCTCAAGCTATCACCATTGTATCATCACACAGCTCGAGGAGCGACCTGTACTTGTTGCCGTGAGCTATACACTGACTAGGATAGTGCTGCAGTAGGGGTGTTACCTCCGCAAGAGGGCCCCGAAGCAGGGTACATCGCGGTGTGCTTCGCGTTCTCGGTGGCTTGGTTTTCAGTTCGTGTTCTTGCCACGTTTTGTGTGTTCTTGCTTGTGCACTTCGAGAGTGCATAAACCCTCCCCGGATTCCCCCAACGACCATTCGGCCCCATCTTAGCCATACCCATGGCATCTGTCGTGATCCCACCACGACAGTTGGCGCCCACCGTGGGGCAGATTGAGGCGTTGGAGGGAGTTTACATCCGGATGGGCTCAGGCGAGCGTGTTCTTTCTGGGCTCATCGCCAAGATCGGTGAGTTCACCTTCATCAGCGACAACGCGGGGTGCTTCGCCGGCAAGCCCTTCCCCGAGCATGGCTTCACCATGATGCTCGGCAGCTTCGTCACCTACGTTGCTGTCGAGGTTGTTCGCGAGTACCCGGAGCAGGTGCTCGTGGATGACGAAACTCCTCTCCTTGCGGCTCTAGGTCGGCGTATCACTCTCCCCGGGAGCTGCGTGGAGGTGATGGTGACCGGTCCGGTTGATGCCGCTGGCAAAGGAGATGCCAGCACAACCAAGCCGGCCGAGGTGGTGGCTAAGGTGAGAGCTGCAAAGCCCAGGCTAGAGAAAGAGTTGCCTGGCACCCCCGGGGTGCAACGCCGAGGTGCAGTCCTAACAGAGATAGCGGAGACACTAGCAGATCCTGTAGATCCCGGAGTAGATATAGTGGTGACTGCGGCCGAGCTAGAGGAGAAGCGTGTCTTGTTGCAAAAGGAGGCTGTAGCAATGATAGCAGCCCGAGATGAGTTCAATAGAGATCTGCGTGAGTACAATGCAACGAATGGCTTCACCCCGGTTGCAGCTGATACCAATAGGTTAGCCGAGGTGCGGCAGAGGGGCAAGGGGCTCAATGATGAGATAGACAGGGAGGCTCGACCTACCACTTCGGCTAGGAGTGAGAGTCGCGTGTCGACTGGAAGGCCGGTGTATAGTTCCCCTGCTAAGAACCTCAGGGCTGCCGAGGCAGGCAGGGCCGAGCTATCCGGGTTGACTGGAGATGCATGGCGTGCGCAGCAGAAGCGAGTCAATGAGTTGGTATATGTAGCCAATCAGCAGAATGAGGCTCTCCGCAGAGCCGGGGCTGGCGATTCGCAGATGGTTTACTCAGCTAGGCCAGTTAGTCAGGTGTCCAAGGGGCAAGCCTCGTCTCCACTCGTCGGAGGAGCCGATCGAGCCCGGAGTGTTACCTCGGGTCAGAACAAGCAGCTACAGATGTATGATCCGGTGTTAGCAGCAAAGCAGAAGGTGGGCCAGGGCAATGCTAGCCGAGCTAAGGGAAACCCCGGCCCAGGTAATGCAAGCCGAGCTAAGGGTAACTCCGGTCAGGGAAATCAGAATGGCGGGCAAGCAGCGTCGGCTGGCCGAGGTAAACCACCTCCGCCCCCGAGGTATCAGCAACAACCCCGGCCGCAGGAGGAGTATCAGCAAGAGCCGGAGTATGTTCAGCAACCTCAGAATGTCGGTCAAGGCGATGATCGATATGATGATGGAGATTCGGCCATGGCGTGAGCTGGATACCACAGAGTAGATGGGGCGTTGGGACCTCGGATAGGAGGTCAGATGTTAGCTCCAGGCGATGTTCGTAGCAAGCTGGATAGAATCTACTTGTCCGAGCAACTGGAGGAGGAAGGCCCTCCTGGTCCGGCATGTTTTGGACCTCGGATCATGAGGGAGCCACCACCACCAGTATCTCAGTTCCAGTTAGGTCGGAACGCCAAGCCATACAACGGGAGCACCAAGCCGCAAGATTGACTGACAGATTATGTATCCTCAGTGCACATAGCGGGGGGCAATCGCCGATGGGCGGTCCGGTATCTCCCGCACATGTTGGAAGGTCCAGCTCGGATCTGGCTGAATAATTTGCCGGAGTATAGTATCAACTCCTGGATAGACTTGGAGCTGGCGTTTTACAGCAATTTTGCTAGTACATACAAAAGGCCAAACCGACCTCAGCTCCTGGCAGCCTGTAAGCAAGATGATCATGAAACTGACCGAGAATTCTTAACTCGGTGGAGCAATGTTCGGAATTCCTGTGAAGGAGTTGTAGAGGCACAGGCCATTTCCTAGTTTGCTAATGGTTGTCGACATGGCAGCATGCTGTGGCAGAGGCTCCAAAGAGATATGCTGAAATCCCTAGCAGAAACAATCCGGGTTGCAGATTCTTATGCTCTTGGTGATCTGATGCAGCCAGCAGCCGAGGCAGGAGCACGTAACAGAAGAAGGGAGCCAATAAATAACCGGCTCGGACCAAGGTGTAATGACCGCCAAGAGCTCGGACACAAGAGGAGGGAGCCGGACTACCCATACACCTCGAACCAAGTTGCAGCAGTGAATCCTGATCAGCCCGAAGCTGGAGATGTCCAGAGGCCGAAAATCACTGGTCCAGCATTTAGATGGTCCTTGCCGTTACCATACGACCGACCCGCGTAAGCCAGCCAATCATTCAACCCGGCAGTGCAGCTGGCACCGCAGGATCAGGGAAGAAGGGGCAAGGGCCGGAGGAAACAGAGGAGGACCACCTCAGAGATTTCAGCCGAGGTCTAACCCGAATCTGTCCGGAGCAAATGTTACCCCAATAACCACTGCACCTCCTCCGAGGCCTGCAGCTGCAAGACCGGTGAATGTGGTGAACGTCCGAGGTAACAACAACAATGGTGGTGCCGGACCAAGCCAGCAGTATGAATACCCCGGAAATGACTATAGAGAGGCTCATGCGAGCTATGTGGTCTTTGTGACCGAGCCACTGACAAGAAGAGCGTGCAGAGGCGTGCCATGGAGGTGAATGCAGTAATGCCGGTGGTGCCACCTTATGAACTGGTCTGAGCAGGAGGTCACTTGGAGCAGGAAAGACACACCTCGGATCATGCCAGCCCTGGAAAGTATGCCCTGGTGGTAGATCCGACGTTGTGTGGGCCTACTAACAATGTGAGGTTTACCCGAGTTCTGGTGGACAATGGCAGTGCCATCAACATCATGTACCGAGACACAATGGTGAAATTGGGCATATCGCCAAATCAGTTGATGCCAAGCAGTTGTACTTTTCATGGGATTGTGCCTGGCGTTTCCTGTGCACCCATGGGCAAGATATGGGTGGATGTAGCATTTGGAACCAAGGATAACTGCCGAGTTGAGAGTATCGAGTTCGAGGTGGTGGACTTGGAGAGTGCATACCATGCATTGCTTGGAAGGCCAGCTCTGGCCAAGTTCATGATTTCCACCCATGTGCATACCTGAAGATGAAAATGCCAGGGCCCAATGGGATCATAACCATCTCGGGTGATTACAAGCGAGCCATTCAGTGTGCCTCGGCGGGGTCTAATCTGGCCGAGGCTTTGGTGATCGCAGCTGAGAAGAAGAAACTGCATCAAGTGGTGGCAATGGCGCAGTCCACGCAGCTCGGCGCGTCCGGACTGATGAGCCCGGACTCAACTGCTGCGTTCGAGGTGCCCAAGGAGACCAAGAGATCCCCATTGACCCGGAGCACCCAGAGCATGGCCATCATTGGGACCGGGCTGGGCGAGAAATAGGAAAGCGAGCTCTGTCACTTCCTCCGTGAGAATCGGGATATCTTTGCATGGTCGCTAAGGACCTGCCTGGTGTTCCGAGGGAGTTGGCAGAGCACTCTTTATTTGTCAGGCCGGAGGTGAAACCGGTGAGGCAACCGACCCGTCGTCTCTCAGACGACCGAGACAAGTGGTGCTGGACGAGCTGGCTAAGTTGCTTGCAGCCGGGTTCATTATGGAGGTGCTGCATCCGGACTGGATATCCAATCCGGTCTTGGTGGAAAAGAAGAAAGACGAGCCAGCCGTGGTCAAGGTGTGGCGCATGTGCATTGACTTCACTAACCTCAACAAGGCGTGCCCGAAAGATCCGTTTCCATTACCTCGGATTGATCAAGTGATCGATTCCACTGCTGGTTGTGAACTGTTGTCTTTTATTGCGTACTCTGGTTTTCACCAGATACCACTGAACCCGAAAGATCAAATAAAGACTGCTTTTATTACCCCGTATGGGGCGTATTGCTATCGTGTCATGTGTTTTGGTCTGAGAAATGCCGGGGCAACTTATCAGAGGTGTATGCAGAAATGCCTGCACTCTCAAATGGGCAAAAATGTGCAAGTGTATGTCGATGATATTGTCATCAAAACTAAGGAGAAACATACTCTCCTCGAGGATCTCGAGGAACATTTGTGAATTTGAGAAAGTATCGGTTGAAACTTAACCCGGACAAGTGCACCTTTGGTGTCCCGGCTGGAAAGTTGCTGGATTCCTGGTGTCTAGCCGAGGTATCGAGGTTAACCCGGCCAAGATCCGAGCTATTGAGAACATGAGATTACCGAAGTGTTTGAAAGATGTGCAGAAATTCACAGGGTGCCTAGCCTCGTTGAGCCGATTTGTAGCGGTGGGAAAAAGCCTTACCTTGTACCAGCTCATGAAGAAAAGTACCGGGTTTACATGGACCCCGCAGGCCGACGTGGCGTTCAATGAGCTGAAAAAGATGTTGTCCACGCCCGGTGTTGGCATCACCATTGCACAATGAGCCGATGTTACTTTACATTGCGGCCACAAACCGAGTTGTAAGTGTGGCAGTGGTGGTGGAGCGCGAAGAAGGTGGCAGGTCGGTGCAGAGACCGGTGTATTACTTGAGCGAGGTGATCTCTACCTCGAAGCAGAATTACCCTCACTACCAGAAGATGACGTATGGTGTCTACCTGGCGGTCAAGAAGTTGAAGCATTATTTCCAGGAGCATCCCATGACGGTGGTGTGCGAAGCTCCAATCTCGGAGATCATCGGGTGCAAAGATGCAACTGGCCGAGTTGCCAAATGGGCGATTGAGGTGTCTCCATATGCACCACATTATGAGAGAAGAGATGCAATTAAATCCCAGGCGTTGCCGGACTTCTTTTGTGATTGGGCCGAGATGCAGTATGAGCCACCCAGGCCGGACTATAATTATTGGAAAATGCATTTTGATGGGTCCAAACAAAGATCGGGCTGGGGGCTGGAATAGTCCTCACCTCGCCAAAGCGAGATCAGCTGAAGTACGTGCTGCAGATTCATTTCTCAGCATCAAACAATGTGGCGGAGTATGAGGCCTTAATCCATGGCCTCAAGGTGGCAAAGGAGATCGGTATCCGGCGTGTAGAGTGCTTCGGCGATTCCGACCTGGTGGTGCAACAATCTTCTGGAACTTGGGATGCTCTGGATGCCAACATGGCGTTATATCGGTTCCATGTGCAAAAGATATCCGGGTTCTTTGAAGGGTGTGAGTACAGGCATATACCTCGGGCAGAAAATGATGCTGCCGACGTGTTGTCAAAGCTCGGTTCATCAAAGAGGCAGTACCACCAGGGGTAGCCCTGAATCACTTGAGAACTCCTTCAATCAAACCTTCTCCTGAATCCGAATCTATTTTCATCCCGGCGGAGCAAGAGCCCGGACCTGTTCCAATGGAGGTAGACGTCGGGTGCGTTTGGTCGGACCCGGGGACTGCGTGGCAGAGCTCGGGGACTGCGCACCGAACCTCGGGGACTGCTCATCAGACTCGGGGACTGGTCGCAGGATGGTGGAGGAAATAATGGAGGAGATTATGGTGGCCGAACCAATGGAGGTGGACGAGAACTTTTTCCTTTGCACCCAGTGCCGGAGTGGGCGGAGCAAATCATGAAGTTCATAACGGAGGGAAGCTTGCCAAGTGACACAACCGAGGCTAGGAGAATCCAAAGGAGGGCAAAGGCGTACACCATCATCAACAAGGAGCTCTATAAAAGAAGCGTAACCGAGGTGTTGCAACGGTGTGTCGAGCCAGCTGAAGGCAAGGAGATGCTTTTGGAGATCCACCAAGGAGAGTGTGGTCATCATTGCAGCACAAGAGCTTGGTGGCCAAGGTTTCGCATGGGTTCTATTGGCCCACTGCTCTTGCTGATGCAGAGGCCATAGTCCGGAGATGTGAAGGATGCCAAAGGTTTGCCAAGCAAACATATGCCAGCCTCGGCGCTCAAAACAATTCCTATCACTTGGCCGTTTGCGGTATGGTGTTTGGATATGGTGGGAGAGTTCAAACCAGCCCGAGGTAACATGACACACATACTGGTGATGGTGGACAAATTCACCAAGTGGATCGAGGTGAAACCAATCCGGAAGTTGGATGGTCATTCAGCAGTGACTTTCTTGAAGGAATCATTCTGCGATATGGGTACCCCCATAGCATTATCTCGGACAACGGCACGAACTTTGCTGTTGGAGAATTTGCTCGGTTTTGCATGAACAAGGGAATCCGGCTGGACATAGCCTCGGTGGCACATCCGGAGTCTAATGGACAAGTGGAAAGATCAAATGCTCTAGTGTTGGCCGGCATCAAGGCTCGGCTCATTGAACCACTGCTGAAAACTCCGGGGTGTTGGATAGATGAGATACCAGCAGTACTGTGGGGTCTAAGGACCACGCCAAATCGATCAACTGGCTATACGCCATTTTTTATGGTCTATGGGGCAGAAGCTGTACTACCCACTGACATCGAGTATGATGCGCCCAGAGTGGCAATGTACACTGAAGCCGAGGCAAAAGAGGCTCGGGAGGATGCAGTAGATCTGCTTGAGGAAGCTAGAGAGTTGGCCTCATCTCGGTCAGCAATATACCAGCAAGGTCTCCGACGTTATCATAGCCGGAGTATCAACCCTCGTGTGTTTCACGAGGGAGATTTGGTGCTGAGGCTGGTGCAGCGCAAGAAAGGTCGGCACAAGTTGTCACCTCCATGGGAGGGACCGTTCATTGTGAGCCGAGCTCTGCTCAATGATTCGTACTATCTATAGATGCGCAGGAACCAAGGGAAGATGGGCTGGACAACCCCGGATCAGAGGTCAGGCGACCATGGAATGTAGCTCTACTCCGACCTTTCTACTCATGAAAGGCGCAATGTATGTACCTCGGTTAATCCTTAATGAAATGTCGGCACTCCGAGGTTGAAGCTCGGGGACTGCCTCGCTCTGTGCTTGTGTTTTATTTCTGTTTGTCAGTTTTGTTCATATGCCGAACTATTTTGAACCTCGTCTCAAACTTCAAGTAATGTGTGCTATGTAACTAATCTTGTGACTCGACTGGCATCTGCCTAAAAGGTAGTCAAGAGCAAAGATGAAAAAACGTGGGAGACATGAAAATGGACTCGGGGACTCGGTCCAAAAATATAGTTCGGCATGTGTCGTTTACTAACCCCTGTCTTTACCTTTCGTTTATGTCGGATGGTTTTGAAACACACTTCGAGATTTGCTAAGTACTGTATGCTATAAACAACAATCTTGTGACTCGACTGTCGAACGCCTAAATGGTAGACAAGAGCAAAGAATGCCAGATATAGTAAACACGAAAGTGAACTCGGGGACTCGTTCCAAAAGGGTTCGGCATAAAGTTTTAGAAAAGCATGGTTCGGATAGCAAGTTAATAGTACTGGTAGCAAAGCAAACTACTTAAGGTCTGTTACATCTGCACCCGGCATACCGGGGATTTAATATTTTGTTCGAGACAAGTTCAGGCCTCGGAAGAAGGAGCCTCGGGCGCAGGAACCTCGGGCGCAGGAGCCTCGGGCGCAGGAACCTCGGGCGCAGGACCTCGGGCGCAGGAACCACCTCGGTCGCGGAAGCAACCTCGGTTGTTGGAGTGGATGCCGGGTGTCCGTCACGTCGGGGAGATCACCTCGGTGGCTACAGCTTTGCCGGACTTGCCCTTGGAGTTCGGAGGTTCGTCGAAGCTGAAGTCATCATCAGAGCCTTCAGCCACCTCGGTTGTTTTGCCGGCCTTGCCCTTGGAGCTCTCAGGCTCGTCAAAGTCAATTTCCTCGCCTCAGAACTTCTTCACCGGACTCTTCCTCGTCCGAGCTCTCTTCGTCCTCAGAGTAGAGGCGCCCTCATCAAAGGTCCGGGTGTTTGCATAACTAGCAAAGAGGTCGGCTGCTGCTTGGCGTTTCGCAATGCCATCAGGGGTGGAGTTCCAAGGAGAGCCCTGCGCAGGGGTAACAGTGTGGATCTCAATCTCTTCATACCAGACAGCACGAACACCAGGGCCTTGTCCGCTCCAGCCCGAGCTGATGAGCATCTCCACTCCCGAAGTCTAGCCTCGGCTCCTTTCAGCTTTGTGGCGAGCTCGTCGATGCAAGTGGGAGTCTTAACCTTGGGCCAGAGGGCACGGTGGACCTCGATGGCAGCATCAACAAGCTTGTTCCAATGGCCGGAGCGGCCTGATCCGAGCATTAAGGGCAACAAGGTGGTCCTGGATATCCCAGCTTTCGCTGAGGGTTTCTGTCTCAGCCCTCTTTGTCCGAGCTGCTTGAACTTCGCGGATAGCCTTGTCCTTGGAGTGCTCGAAGTTCTCTGAAGAAGACAAAAAGGCTGTCGCTGAAATAAGGCATACGGTGGCACGGGGTGTAGGTCGGCAGAAAATAAGGAAAAGGGGAAAAGAAACTTACTGTCCATTTGGTGATTAATCCGAGTAAGCTCGGACAACCAGCTTTTGATATAGCTCGGAGGGCGATAAGTTCGGCTTCGGCCGAGGTGGCGCGGCTCTCCAGGGTCTTGGCAACCTCTTGCTGCTGTTCGGCGGCCTGGTCCTTGACCTTCATAGCGTCCTCCACAGCAGATTTGGCTTCGTTAGCCCGGTTCAGCTCTTGTTGCAGCCGAGCTATTTCATCCTCGGCTGTCTTCAACTTGGAGGCGTAATCTTTGTCGCTCTGCTCCTTCGCGGATAGAAGAGTCCGATGAGACTTCTTCAATCTGTTGTGATCCAGCAGGAGGTTCTTGAAGACCTTGGTCCGAGCATTGTTGCACTCCTGAAAAAATAGAGAGATCAGTTCGGAGAAATCCGAGGTATTTCTAGCACCCGAGGCCAATTGAGTCCCGGGGACTTGGCATTGGCCTCGGGGACTCAGCATGGGAGAAATGACAAGTTTTTGAGATTCAAGCCAAGCAATTTTAACTCGGTGGAGTGTCAATTGCTCAACCCGAATCTCGGGGACTGGGAATAGTATATGTTTGTCATTTGATTTCAAAGGAAGAAAGAGAGTTGCGTAAAGAAACTTACCGAGGCCTTCTTGCTGCAATCAAGGACTGCAGTCTGCATGGTGTAGATGGACTGAAGCACGGCGCTGGGTCCAACGGGATGCGGGTTAGAGGAGACCTCGGCATGTCAGCCGAGTTCCAATCCATGTCATAGTGCTTCTCCGAGCCTAAGCTGTTCCCGCTCTTGGTCCGGAGTTGCCCGACCTCCCAGCTGCTGATGTCCGGCTGAGTGTAGCAGCAAAAAGAGCTCGGGAGGTGGCGACCTGAGAGCTTGAGGGCGCAATCTTGGTGGAGGTGGACTTCGGCGCGGAACGTGCGGCACCAGTTGGGTGCTCGCAGCCTTGGGTCCCGGTGGCGGTGGCGGCATCGGAGTTTGCTGTGGCTGTTTGGGGGCTCAACGTCTTGAGCTGAATCTTTCTGCTTCTGCTGTTGTTGTTGTTGTTTCTTCTTTTGCTGCTGTTGCTGCTGGTTGCGCGCAGCTTGAGACTTGGGGGAGAGCCGAGGCTCCTGCACGGTTTAACCGGAGTCTTGGCGCGATCTGTCTCCGCATCCTTCTGAGGAGGCGGAGGAGTCTGATCTCGGCGGGGAGCAGAGTGCCCCAGGCCGGAGTCAGAGCTCGGCGGTGGAAGTTCGGCGGAGGAGACGCGCCGGGGAGGAGATGGTCTTCTCCGGGCTGGTGAGGTCAATGGACCGTTCTGGAGGAGAGGCTCTGGCGGGGCTTCCGAGGTTAACCTCGACCTCGGTGGTCTGAGCTTCAACCACTGGAGGTAGTGGTGAGTGTATCGAGCTATGGCTCTGCTTGACCTGCCGAGCCGGGCTAGACGAAAGAGAAAGATTAAGTTAGAGTGTAAAAACTTAAACTCGGAGCAGCGTGAGAGGTAAGGAGGAGCAAAGGAGCAAGGTGACTTACGCATCTTCCTCCACGGGGCCTCGTTTCTTGCGCCTCGCCGAGGTTTTCTTGGCACGCTTGGCTTTGGGCGCCGCAGTATCCGAGGTCTTGGAAGCCTCGGCATCCGAGGTACCAGGTCCTGAGCGCTTCCGGGAAGCTGCAGACGCTGGATGAAAGTTCTTATATGTTGGAGGAGCATATGAAATGGGAATAATGTTGACAGGTTCCAGAATTTGGCAATCGTCATCGTCATCATCGTCGTCAGACCAGTCTCTGATGGAAGTGGGAACTTGTTTCTTACCCGGGTTGGAGGAGCCAGTCTTTGGGGCGGACCTCGGAACGGCCTTAGGGATCGGAAGGTGATCCTCATTGTCCGGGTCTTCAGTCTCTGAACCTTCCAGGGCGAGGCGGGCAGGAGCCCAGTTCGACGGCTCCGGGCCGTCCTCGATCAGCTGCCGGGCGAACCGCTGCAGGAGTGGCAAAAAAGAATTGAGTTAAGAAGCAACCGAGGTGTGCAAGACCGGAGCGTGAGCTCGGAAATTTAGTAAAGTACTCACTTGCTCCGGAAGATTTTCTCTGTTGTGAGGCTCCACGCCCCATGTCCACTCCTCGTCCATTTCAGTCTGGGCAACGGCTTTGACCCGGCGCCAGACTGAGGCCTTGGAGAGCGCCTTGCTGCTGATCCGAGTAGGATCGAGTAGACCTTCCATATGGCAGATCTTATGGGCTCGTTGTTGGAGGGGGCTGACCCTTCGATCTACAAAAGTCCGGAGGATGTCATCGGAACCCCACCCTCTTTTCTTGAGATCCAGCATGTATTCATGGATCTCTTGAACCTCGGCGTAGGCGTCCTCCGGGTTGAAATCCCAGTTGAGTTGTGCAGTGGGAGGGCCGAGCTGGAAGTCCGGGAGGTTGATGAGGTCGACAGTACCGGGGTTCCTCACATAGAAAAAGGATCGATTCCACTTCTTGCAGCTCTCCAGGCCTTTGATCCGTGGGAACTCGGAGCCCAGCCGGGGTGAGATAGCGGCCGCACCACAGGCAGTCATATCCTTGATCACAACCTCCTTGTTGGGGATGCTCTGTTTCTTCAGCTGGAAGTACTTGGCCCAGCCCTCAACGCTCGGCCAGAGGCCGAGGTATCCTTCAGAGAAAGCTGCGTAGCACGACAGCTGTAGTATGGAGTTAGCTGGGAGGTGGTGCGGTTGCAAGCCGAAGAACTTCAGAAATTCTCGAAAGAACTTGCTGGCCGGAAGTCCGAATCCGCGCTCGAAGTGAGAGACAAACACCACTTTCTCGCCGGAGTTGGCGATCGGTTCGCCGTCCCCAGTGTGAAGCCGATACAGCAGTTCGGCTGGGATTCGATGAGTTTCTTTGAGCCATTTGATATCGTCATCGGTGACATCCGAGCCATCCCATCCACCTCTCTCGCTGGCGGAAACCTCGGCGCGGTTTGACTTAGCAATTGCCGACATGTTGGCACTTTCCTGCAGAAAAGGGAGGTCCAACCGGGGTAAGTACCTCGGACAGTTCAAGGTTCAACCGGGGTAAGTACCTCGGACAGTTCAAGGTTCAGCCGGAGTAGATACCTCGGATCATTCAAGACAGCCGAACTAAAAGGATTTAGGCGGGAAACATGTTTCTACCATGGCGGGATACTAGCAAAGATCTACCGGTGAGTTAAAAAGGAAGATAAATTCGAGTTCATCAAGGGGCAAACCTAAAAGGACAATGCTACGGTGTGTCTGATACAAGTCTAGATAAGATCTGAAAATGGCTAAAAGAATGCAAAGGTAGAGCATCGGGTTCCTCAAGTTCATCGGATTCATCCAAATCCTCGAGTTCATCGAAGGATGAACCTGTTCACGGCGATGGCAATGGAGGGGAGAAGAGGAACTCACCGGTGAGGTACTCGAAGATCGGGGAAGGATCGACGGCGGAGTGGCGGCGCGAGGCGCGGTGCGCGTTTCCGGCGAGATTCTTCGAGACAGCGAGGTTGCAGCGACGAGTGCTCGACGGCGGCGATGGAGGCAGAGCGCGCGGAGCAATGGGCGAGTGGGGAAGAAGAAGAAGAGGAAATTACCCTGGGCCCCTATTTATAGGCCGCGTGCGGTAATGGCGCGCGTTAACTGCGCACTACCGCGCGGTTATCGGGAAGGCGCGGGATCGTGTGCGGGTGAGCGCACGGTTGCGCGGTTGGTGGCCGCACGATCGGCCACGTCGTGGGCCGCAGAGTGGCAACCGCTAACCTCGGATCTCCTGTGCTGGTCAGCGCGAGAATCGAGGGGTCAGGGGCGGTCAAGTTGGTCAAGTACTTGAGTGCGCAGGTGCGCTGTTCGGTGGGTCCGGCTGACGAGGGCGGCGTGTGGTCAGGACCTGTCTTTCAGAGGTCCGGATTTCGAGGCCGGGCAGAGGTTCTTCGCCACGTGCCTCGGAAAAATCTTGAGGCAAGATTGTGCTGAGTCAGATAGCTCGAAAGTTCAGGTTGCATATCTACCTCGGATTAGATGGTGGTATGTGGGAAGAACCTCGGCGGAGCTGGGTTTGAGGTCGGTTTTGGCAGTGGTGCCTTGCTTATTTTGAACCTGCTACGGCCCTCCATCCGAGGTCGTAGGACCGCACCAGCTTCGGGGACTAATGTCGGGGAGTACCCCCGGGTAGGGTCAAGGCTTGGCGTAAGTGGAGTTCAAAGGCGTGCCGAGGTACGGAAAGGGCCGACCTGTTTGGGCCTGAGCGCATCCGAGCTTTACTTTTGCCTGGAGAATAAAGGCCGACCTATCTTGGACCAGAGGGGTCCGAGGTACCCCATTGGCATGGGGAGGTTATGATCCGAGCTGTGATCAGCCGACCTAACTACCTTGGTGCTATGGTTGGGGTTGTGAGTGCAGGAGGAGCTATGGGAAGGAAGTGAGGTCCGACCTGGTAAAAGATCTTAAGCCCAGGAGCCGGGCTAACCACGGCAGGAGGCCGTAGCTCGGGCAGGAGTCAATGCTCCAGTCACTTCATGCCTGACACGGAAGCGTCTATCACGGAGCATGGCAGAGGCGTGCCCCAGGTTCGGCGGGGCTGCACGCCTCTACCGCTGACCGCGTGAGATCCGGGGTCAGGGCTACGAGGTAGCTCGGCGCGGCTACGTCCTGTCTCAGTCAGAGGGGACATCCTAGCTCCACTTGGGGACGCAGGGGATGGGCGGTCGTGTCTTGTCCCTGACAGGAGTACAATGATGATCAAAGCATAGGCATGGCTACAGTGCTCGGCGAGGGGCATTATGGTAACCCGGCTGGCCTATATAGGGGGCTTCCCCCCTCCTGCGGACGACGACGGAAAAAGAGAGAGAAGAGACCCCGGCACCCTAGTTCATTCTCCTAGTAACTTCATCTCCCACCTCAAGCTATCACCATTGTATCATCACATGCTCGAGGAGCAACCTGTACTTGTTGCCGTGAGCTATACACTGACTAGGATAGTGCTGCAGTAGGGGTGTTACCTCCGCAAGAGGGCCCCAAAGCAGGGTACATCGCGGTGTGCTTCGCGTTCTTGGTGGCTTGGTTTTCAGTTCGTGTTCTTGCCGCGTTTTGTGTGTTCTTGCTTGTGCACTTCGAGAGTGCATAAACCCTCCCCGGATTCCCCCAACGACCATTCGGCCCCATCTTAGCCATACCCATGGCATATGTCGTGATCCCACCACGACAGAAATACCACACCATATAAAACAAGTGCAATGCACAAGCACATGATGATATGACATTTTAAATGCACCATAGAATTATTAAACATGACCAACAAGTTAAATGGAGTCCCAATTATATTTATTGCATTATTTGGAATAATCCCCATATTTAAACTTAATGGAATTAGACATTTTTGCAAATGTACAGTACTGAAATATGATGCAAACATGCATGAATTTGAGGTTACTGGTTAGTTCATAATTTTATGAGCATTTTGACATATTAAACACAATTTTCTGAGTATCCAATAAAAAGTTAGTGCATTTTCAATATTAGATTTAGTGCTGCCATTTTAGTAATTCATTTTAAACAACACCAAAACTATTTATCCATGATTGAAAATTAAGTGAAACTTGAAGTACTTTTGTTGCTGAACATTTTGGTATATCACACTTAATTTTTGGATCAATTTTCATAATGTTATGAATTTCACAAAATCCAATTCATTTCTGCCATTTTTCAAAAAGGCAAGAAACAATTATTTCCAGTATTCATTTCAACATGAAATTGTCATGAAAAATGTAAAGTTTCTTCCCCTGGTCATTTTGAGACCAAGTTTGCATTTTTGTGATCTATCAATAAAAAGATATTGATTTTCCAAGATTTATTTCTTTTCAATAAAAAGATATTGATTTTCCAAGATTTATTTCTTTTCTGCCCTTTTCTTAAATTTAATAAAACAGAAATTAAATGAATTTAGTGGGATGTGTGAGTTATATCAATAGACTCCATTTATCTTTCTGAACAGTTTGATATCTTATTTGCAATTTTTGGATTAGTATTCAAAAAGATATGGATTTTACAAGTTTATTTGCATTTCTGCCTTTTCTTTTATTTCTCAGGAAAAATCGCACGGGAACGTTTTTCACTCAGCCCTGGGCTAGCCACAGCCACAGACAGGTGGGGCCCGTGGCCACGCTGGCAGCCACGCGAGCGCGTGGGCCCAGCGGCCGGTTCGACCGGAGCGCGGCGTCGCGGACGCGCGCGTCGGCCGTCGCCGGCGACGAGCACGGTCACGTCGATCTTCAGCACGAGGGAGCGTTCTACGGGTGGCTACGGACTCACACGGACACGGCGAGCAAGAATACGGCGGCGCCGCTACCTATTGGTCGCCGGAGTTGACCACGGCGACGAGCTACGGCGGCGGTTGCGCACGGGCTACGGCGAATCGGCGAACCAGAGCGCGAAAAAGGAAACGGAGCTGTCCAGAAGGTGCCTCTGCTCACCCTTGACACGTACGTGAGCTCGGTGAAGAAGGAGGAGGTCAGAGGCGACGGTGAGCTTGGTCGACGTCCGGCGGCCGGAGAGGAAGAAGACGGCAATGTGGCGGCAATCCCGGGCTTCCCTTCTCGATTCCTTGCACGGAGAGGGAGAGGGAGACGCAGTGAAGGCGGCGGTGTGCTTCGATCTGCTCTGCGCTTCCTGGAACGGCGGCGATTTGCGGCGGCGACCTCGGCTAGGTCACGGCCATGGCGGAGAAGAGAGAGAGAGCGCGCGAGGGAAAATATCGGGGGAGAGAGAGAGAGCGAGTGGCCTCGTGGTGGTCTTATCCACCTCGTGGTGGTCGGCGTCGAGCAGGGAAGCAGTGGATGGCACGGCGGCGAGCGGGTGCGTCGCGATCCATGGCGCGCGGTCGCTACAGGGAGGGGATGACGGTTTTGCGGATACCCCCCTGCGTTTCTCTGGTTTCCCACCTTTTCTTTCTCTTTTAAAAACCAGTAGCTGTTTAGTGATTTTATTAAGGCACTTAAACATTTTATAAAATTCTTAAAAAATTCATGTAGCCTCCCAATAGCATGTAGAAGCACCACAAAAATTGGGGTTGCCAGATAAAAAGTTTTGCATAACTTTTGTTCATAGAGTTTGTTTATGGCATTTTGGTTAAAACCAAAATGAATTTACTTTAGAATTTTTTTAAAACAAGAGAAAAATATTTATTTGGAAATCTTGGAACTTCCTTGACAAATATGGATGTCTATTTGAATTGTTTTTGTCATAACAACCCATTTGAATTTGGAGTATTTAGAACCAATGGTTGCTTTTGTTTCCATTTGTTTTTAATTTGTTTTCCAAATCTTTGTTTCAACTTGAGCACTTAAGCAGATAATGCCATGATGCATGAATGAACTGCAAAAGTGGAAATTTTATTCACAAAATTTCAGTTCACAAACTTGGGGCTGTTACAACTCTACCCTCCTTACACGAATCTCGCCCCGAGATTCTTAGAGTAGGAAAGAGGGAAAGGTTACGACGGTCTTCCAAGATCTTCTCGGTGTAGATTGATTCAGCGCATCCTGAGGATCTTCCTCGGCTTCACTTCGAGGTCATCACCCAATTACACCAGAGGAAAGAAGGGACCTCTACGGAAGGATGGATCTTGGTGAAAGTACAACGACTGAGTACCTCCTTGATTTGACAGTTAGGAGACACATGCGTGTGACGGGAGATTGATAAGAATTTTCCAGTTGGTAGACAACTGTTTCTCAAAAGATTGAGAATATGAACTTTGCACAAGGTCTTGAATTTCTGAGGGAGAGTGTTGAAATAAGATTCCAACAGATGAAGAGGCAACTTGTACTAGTCGGCTTGAGTAGAATTTTCCTCACGGAGGAGCATTTCAGATCACTGAAGAAGGATCAGACAGCTAGATCAAGAGAGCTTCAGAAACTCCGCAAACGTTAGTATTGGGGACACTTCTTGATTTTCCAGACATCGGGACAAACGTCTTGAGGATCACCAACTATCGTTTCTGGTTGAGAGTCGAATCTGGGAAGTGTAGAGATACTTCAGACTCAGCACCCGTAGGAATAGGAAGCTTTGCAATGCATACCAATGGATTACAATTGCTAGGACCCCAAGAGCCGGAATACAAGGTCAAACTCCAAAGGAGGAACGAGATTGCGGAACTCGCGGATTAGCAACTTGTCAGAGGGCATCAGCACCTACTGGAATTACTCGCGACAATACACCATTGAGTTTCTGCTGGGAAAACACCAGCCAGGACAGAAAGAAGTTCTCAAACTTCCTCTCTTTCTGGAACAATTCAATCAATGGCTTGGATGCATAGATGAAATTCTCAGGGGATGGAGGTAACAACATAACATTCCAAAAATATCCTACATATGCTTGATCGAGTTGAAAGGATTCCGAGGAAACCAGACGATTCACTCAGATCCACGGCGACATCTTTCAGCAATTGCACGTGAACCAAGAAAAGTCACTTCTAACTTCAGAACACATACCTTGTGAAGACACAAAGTTAGTTCCAACAATTTCCAATGCTAACGCCCAATATCCAATATGGATCTCCTCAAACATGGAGAAGATAAGAAGGTAGTTGATGGGCTCAACAACAAGCTTATCCAGATAGTCCAAGACGGTAGATTCATATTTCACCAGAACGAGGCATTAGTATTGGTCAGACTAACACGTTCAGGTAGGTTGGTCTGAGTTTGATTTGACGATAGCCCAATTCAAATCAAAAGATTTGTAGGATAGCATATCCACAGAGGAGATACCACCTAGCTTCAACACGGACAGACTAGACATCCCTTTTGAAAGAAATATTTCAGATAGAGCTTTTGTCTTTCAACTCTCCAAGTTGTTTAAGCTCAACCGAATAATTCTGGACATCCAGCACGATTTTCTTGGAGAAGGGAGTTGTTCAGAGAACCAGCTTACTCATAAGCTCAACATCACGGTCAGGTGACAACCTGGCGGAACTTCTGGGAAGACCTCCAGAATATCACGATCCACATATAGGATATAACGACATACCGGTGGATCTTGAGTTCAAGAGAGGATCATGCCTTTCAAGGCACAACGAGGTGGTTTTGGGAGCTTCGGGACGAACCTAGCTCTTTGACCGAGGGAGTGCATCAGAGCCAACTGACTTGGTAGCACTGTCAAACTCAACTTATTGATTGGCTAACCAATCATGCTAAGGAGGGCAATAAATGTCCTTGGATTTCAGCGCAGTAAGAACTGCTGAGAATATCTGATAGTTACATCATTACTCACGTCTCATCCTCCTCGAGTAACGAGTCACTCGGAAAACGGAGAGCAATGAATTGTAAGAGCATCGCTTCATCAAGAAGATCATGAGGCTTAGCACGACCCCTTGATATAAAAGAGGGTGACACCCTGAGGTGGAGCAGCACAAAAGCTAGGCACGGCCCTTAGTCTACAGATTACAATACTTTGACCTGGTCCGAGAAATGGACGAGGTACTAGAGTTGTTTCTTCTAAACAAGACGAAGGGGAAAATCTTGACGGACCACAAGAGTAATTTGCATCGGAACATACCAACGCACGATACAACTTTACTGTCAACTGACAGCCAGAGGTCGGAAGACAGATCGGAGTAAGAAACATGCTCAGGAGAAATCCTAAGATGTTGAAGAGGCACCGGTTATTACTCAATTGTGATAACCATGCCCCAAAAGGGAGAGATGCAGCAGAGTCAAACAAAACTGTATTAAGATTGTTGTTGATTCGTAACTCACCCATAAGGACGCCGGAATATTCTTCAGCTTCTTTAGCAGAGACGTGGTTCAGGCGACGACGCACAATAGGTCCAGCCTTGCCAGCTGGAGTGGCAGGGGCTCGTGCAGGATTTCCCGTGATAGGTGCCTTCTGGGGGCACTCCCTAGAGTAATGACCAGCATGTCCACAGGTGTAGCAGATGAGTCCAGGTGGAGCAGGTAGCCGAGGACGATACCCGCTTCCGCGTGGCCCAAATGTCGAAGTAGTGGGGCGCGTGGTGGCGTGCTGAGCAATCTTCTCCTGGGCATCCTTTACTGCCGCCACTATGAACTCCATAGAACAATCAGCCGAGAAATGGTCATCCCCTTCGCATAGGTAGCAGGTGGCGCTAGCGGTTGGGCACTTGCCGAGTGGATGCTTGTTGCAACAATGCGGGCAACTGCCGGGGCATTGACTCGCCTGATGTCCACCCCTTCCGCACTGACTACAGGCCTTTCCTTGTGGTAGTCCCCACTGTCCGGGGTAAGTAAGGGGGCACTTCCGGTACGGATGTCCATGCTCCTTACAAGTGTAACACCTGAGTTGGCCTCTAGCTTTCTTGGGCAAATCTTTAGATGTATGGGATTCCTGCCAATCAAAGGGTGTCAAGTGGGTCCCTGGGGTGGCTTCGATTGGATGGAGCGGAGGACGTTGTGCCATTCTGTAGATTTGACAAGGACGCAGTTAGTATCCACCCCGGTAGGGTTGAGACATTAGCATTAACGTACTCAAGTACTCAGGCTAGGGACGATAATACTTTGTGCCACAACGAACAAGGAACCAACAAGATGGGACTTGGGTCGAAGATCAGCATCATGCACCAGTAGCGTGAGATTCCAATGGCTAAGAAACCACGTGATTCAACCCACACTATCCGGCACAATCCGGGACCTTATGTTCAAGTCCTTGGGTTAAAACCCAAAGAAAGAAGCAATGATTAGGTTTGGTAGAAACATCTGAGTTGATTTGGGATTGCAACGCAGCGGGAGCAACTGGTCACATAACACTAAAGGTCGAACCCAACCCCATTTCTAATCATTTTGAAGTAACAGACGAGGAGTAAAACCTTTAAACTTAAATCGAGGTAAGAGTGCTCCGAGATTAGAGGGTAACCAGATAAGGAGTAAAAAGAATCCTAAGATGGTTTTCACAACTCATTTTTAGGTTAAAAATATTTTCACAAACACTAGACTCAACGTCGACCAGTAGAAGGGTTTCCTGCAGGCAATACTGCTCTGATACCAACTTGTAGCGCCCCGACCCGACTGCTATACAGTGATGCTGTGGGTCACCGGTTAAGCGATACAAACGGAGGTTACGGGTTTACCAATCCCCGGCCAAAACCTTTGGCAGGCGTTGCTCGGAATGGATCATCGGCAACGCAACACCCCGATTGATGCCTTAACGCAGGCACAACTATCAATGCATAATAGAGAGATCAAGACTTGTGGAACAACTGGCACATTACAGACTCTATGACTCAAAGCATTATAGTTCAACTCTTATAATAGAGAAAGATAGCAAAAATTACAACCAGAGGTCACAGACCCAACAGTACAACAAGCGGAAGCAAATTAAGTTGTTCTAACAACAAGATCCAAATTATGGCCTAAGAGGCCTACAGATAAACATTCCCAGCGCCAGATGTCCCGAGATGTCCCAAGCTGCCACCTGGGAACCCCAGACTACTCGTCGACTTCCACGAGGAACCCACCTTCAAGGTCGATGAAGTCCTCCTCTGAAATCAAATAAACAACGTTAAGTTCGACGAACTCTGCAAGATTATTAGAGCTACTAGCTCGATGATTGGTTTACAAAGGTTGTATGGCTGTTTTGCATAAAGCTAGTTTTCTTCATAAAAGACCTAACTCCATGGCATCGACTAATCAGAATATTTTCAAAGGGGTAAGAAGTAAACTCTTTTCTACTGATCATCTTCAACAACCACCATCCATCACCACACATGTCTACTAAGCCACCTCCCCGAATCACCCTCGAGGAAGTCAACCTTGCATTCTTGGTAGTACCTTTAGTACTCAGGTTTTAATCATTCCGTTCAAGTTATTCTATGGTCTCTGAATCCGCACCAAGTCGTCCTTAACCATGGACACGGCTTTTCGAAAAGATTTGCCCTGCAGGGGTGTACAAAGGGAAAGTCGCCAGAGTCCCGAAGGGGCTCTAGCTTCTTATCCACGCGTACCGTCCGGCTCATTACCCGTACATGCCTGTACATTTGCTCTCTTCCAGGGAGAGCCGGCTGAGTGGGCACGGCTACAACCTTTACCTCGCTTAAGACTAACCCAGGATCATCAGTGGTGGTAGGACAAGAGGTGCCTCCAACACCCTGTCCCACGGCCACTTATTCTCCTGACGCCACCGTCCTCATCTCAGTCTGGGCCACCATCTTCAACGCACGCGCAAATGGAAGCTCGAACTAGAGGACCCTCGGCTAGCCCGCCACAAGTTAGTCGGTCGACGAGGGCTCTATATACCCCACGCATGGTTGCACGCTCGGTCTTGGCTTCGAAGGGGAGAACTCGCAATTAGGCGACGAGAACGAGACAACCTACCACATCCTTGTGGCCTCTCATCCCCGCCTTTAAGCATGTTTATTAACAGTATCCACATCCCTCCACCATCATCCGGACATTCAGTCTCCAATTCCAATAACGGAATATCCACCGGACAACTAAGCATTTAACTAAGCATGGCTAAGCATATACATAACATAGTAAGTAACTCAGTCCAACAAAGCAATCCTATGGATATTAGGAGGGAACAGTTAATGGCATTGGAAACATAATGCAACTATAGGATACTCTAATCCAACCAAAGTGACATTTGGAACCGCATGCAATAATATAGTGGAGAAAATATTTGCCGAAAACATAGGAGGAGACATGCTCAGAGGGGGGATTACGCTTGCCTTGTTCAGCAGGCTGGTAATACGGGTCGTCAGGGTATTGTGGAGAAACCCCGACTCCTGGATCTATCGATGTATAAGAACACCGGAAGGCACAATCAAATACCACACCATATAAAACAAGTGCAATGCACAAGCACATGATGATATGACATTTTAAATGCACCATAGAATTATTAAACATGACCAACAAGTTAAATGGAGTCCCAATTATATTTATTGCATTATTTGGAATAATCCCCATATTTAAACTTAATGGAATTAGACATTTTGCAAATGTACAGTACTGAAATATGATGCAAACATGCATGAATTTGAGGTTACTGGTTAGTTCATAATTTTATGAGCATTTTGACATATTAAACACAATTTTCTGAGTATCCAATAAAAAGTTGGTGCATTTTCAATATTAGATTTAGTGCTGCCATTTTAGTAATTCATTTTAAACAACACCAAAACTATTTATCCATGATTGAAAATTAAGTGAAACTTGAAGTACTTTTGTTGCTGAACATTTTGGTATATCACACTTAATTTTTGGATCAATTTTCATAATGTTATGAATTTCACAAAATCCAATTCATTTCTGCCATTTTTCAAAAAGGCAAGAAACAATTATTTCCAGTATTCATTTCAACATGAAATTGTCATGAAAAATGTAAAGTTTCTTCCCCTGGTCATTTTGAGACCAAGTTTGCATTTTTGTGATCTATCAATAAAAAGATATTGATTTTCCAAGATTTATTTCTTTTCTGCCCTTTTCTTAAATTTAATAAAACAGCAATTAAATGAATTTAGTGGGATGTGTGAGTTATATCAATAGACTCCATTTATCTTTCTGAACAGTTTGATATCTTATTTGCAATTTTTGGATTAGTATTCAAAAAGATATGGATTTTACAAGTTTATTTGCATTTCTGCCTTTTCTTTTATTTCTCAGAAAAATCGCACGGGAACGTTTTTCACTCAGCCCTGGGCTAGCCACAGCCACAGACAGGTGGGGCCCGTGGCCACACTGGCAGCCACGCGAGCGCGTGGGCCCAGCGGCCGGTTCGACCGGAGCGCGGCGTCGCGGACGCGCGCGTCGGCCGTCGCCGGCGACGAGCACGGTCACGTCGATCTTCAGCACGAGGGAGCGTTCTACGGGTGGCTACGGACTCACACGGACACGGCGAGCAAGAATACGGCGGCGCCGCTACCTATTGGTCGCCGGAGTTGACCACGGCGACGAGCTACGGCGGCGGTTGCGCACGGGCTACGGCGAATCGGCGAACCAGAGCGCGAAAAAGGAAACGGAGCTGTCCAGAAGGTGCCTCTGCTCACCCTTGACACGTACGTGAGCTCGGCGAAGAAGGAGGAGGTCAGAGGCGACGGCGAGCTTGGTCGACGTCCGGCGGCCGGAGAGGAAGAAGACGGCAATGTGGCGGCGATCCCGGGCTTCCCTTCTCGATTCCTTGCACGGAGAGGGAGAGGGAGACGCGGCGAAGGCGGCGGTGTGCTTCGATCTGCTCTGCGCTTCCTGGAACGGCGGCGATTTGCGGCGGCGACCTCGGCTAGGTCACGGCCATGGCGGAGAAGAGAGAGAGAGCGCGCGAGGGAAAATATCGGGGGAGAGAGAGAGCGAGTGGCCTCGTGGTGGTCTTATCCACCTCGTGGTGGTCGGCGTCGAGTAGGGAAGCAGTGGATGGCACGGCGGCGAGCGGGTGCGTCGCGAGCCAAGGCGCGCGGTCGCTACAGGGAGGGGATGACAGTTTTGCGGATACCCCCTGCGTTTCTCTGGTTTCCCACCTTTCTTTCTCTTTTAAAAACCAGTAGCTGTTTAGTGATTTTATTAAGGCACTTAAACATTTTATAAAATTCTTAAAAAATTCATGTAGCCTCCCAATAGCATGTAGAAGCACCACAAAAATTGGGGTTGCCAGATAAAAAGTTTTGCATAACTTTTGTTCATAGAGTTTGTTTATGGCATTTTGGTTAAAACCAAAATGAATTTACTTTAGAATTTTTTTAAAACAAGAGAAAAATATTTATTTGGAACTCTTGGAACTTCCTTGACAAATATGGATGTCTATTTGAATTGTTTTTGTCACAACAACCCATTTGAATTTGGAGTATTTAGAACCAATGGTTGCTTTTGTTTCCATTTGTTTTTAATTTGTTTTCCAAATCTTTGTTTCAACTTGAGCACTTAAGCAGATAATGCCATGATGCATGAATGAACTGCAAAAGTGGAAATTTTATTCACAAAATTTCAGTTCACAAACTTGGGGCTGTTACAGCCTGTCACCAAGCTTGGGCGCCTCGTGAAGGAGAGGAGGTTCCAGAAGATGGCAGAGGAAGGAAGAAGGAAATGAGCTTTGTGGCATTTTCTTTTAGGGGGAGAGAAGTGGTGATGGAGGGAGAAGAGAGGAGTTGCAGCAAGGGGGAGAATGTGCTTACGTGAGGTTGCTGCAGTGCTTAGGAGGATGATGTCTGGTGCTGTTGATGAAGGTGTGATGACTACTGCTGTTGCTGATGATGGAGCTGATGAGGTTGTTGGTTCTGTGGTGATGTTTGGAAGGTGTCCGGGGGAAGAGGCATGCGTTCCCAGAGGTGGAGATGGTAGAGGCCGTAGTGACCCGGGAGAGGCATGTGTTGCCTGAGGTGGAGATGGTTGAGGCCGGAGTTGGCCGGGGGTTTGTGGGAAGGATGGAGGAGGTCAATGGCTTGGAGTGTGGATGGAAGAGGCTGAGGACACAGAGTTGATGGTTGAGGAGGAAATGGAGGAGAGAGGCTGAGGAGAGATGGTTGAGGCAGTAGGATCACACCATAGTGTTGAGACACAGATGATGCTCGAGATCAAAGACCGAGAGAGAGCAAGGGATGTTGGCGCTCTCATGTATCCTATGTGTTATGTATGTGTTCATTAGTGGTAGTTGTAGTCTGTGTTATGTATGGTAGCAAGATGACCATGGTAGATTACCCATGATCATCTTGAGGGGGAGTGTTGGACCATGTTAAGTCCATGTAAGGCCCATGGTGGCCCATGTAACCGAAACCCTAATCTGGTGATATATATGTGTGTGAGGGGTCCTGAGAGGATAACCTCAGCCACCATTTCAGAAACTCTACATCAATCATCACCTTATTTTGTACGAGGTCTATCAGGTCAACGGGCTGCTCAAGCGAAAAAATGCATGGAATCGCACAAGAGGTCTTCTTAATCCATTCTCATGCATTTGTAGATAAGTAAAAAAGCACATTCATGAGATTTGCATGTCTAGTTATTTGCTTGTTTAACTTGTACTACTAAAGTACACATGGATCGCGCAGAAACAAGATATCAAGAAGGATCATTAAGTAACTTGACTATACAAAATTAAATATGGGGCACCAAAGCTTATACAAAGGAAAAAACACCTTTGTGCAAAAAATTATTATCACTTTTCGTACCTTGGATTTGGAGCCAAGATTCTATGATATCTTCTTCCCTTCTGATATTTTGTCCTTTTTACGCCATACGATGGATTTGATATAGTTGTTAGTTATCCCCTTGATGTAGTTATTTCTGTGAATAAATGATTTCCTACCTCTTGACGCAGCACGCGAAACCACAAAAGGTTTCTAAGCTTTTCCAGGATGAAGAAGAGAGAACCGCAGGTAACTGTACTTCACAATGGCAAGTTAATTTCTCATTTTAGTTCATGGATAAATTGGAAGTTTAGCACCTCGATTTCTTTCACAAATTCGCATTTCGACTTTAAATTGAAAATATTCAGATGCTGCCTTTTCCTGGCTAATCCAGCATTTCTTGATCAATTGATTGTACTCCACTTACTCAGTTCTTTGTTCTTAACATTCATGTTGACCTTACTGGTATTTTTTTTGTTTAGCTGAGTGCATTACCCACAAGACAGATGTCGCCTCACGCAAGAGGAGGCGCATATGGTCAGCAGAGGCAAGTGATTAGTTCATGTCAGCAGCCTTTGGTTTCATTTTGTTGTATTCTTCAACAATTAAATTACCAACTAAAAAAAGTTTCATTCAGGAGGATGATACTCTGCGTGAAATGATAAATCTGCATGGCTCAAAGAATTGGTCAACTATTGCTCGTGCTTTGCCTAGTCGTAATGGACACCAATGCCGCGAAAGGTAGGTTCCCAGAAAGCATGCTATTTGGCGGCTTCCATTTGCTGTTTCTGGATTCAAATGATTTATCCCAGCATTTCTTGTTTCCTGACCAAATTGCCCTGTACCTGTCGGAACAGATACAGTTTACAGAAAGCATGCTATAGGTAGTTTACAGAAAGCATGCTATAGACAGTTCACAGAAGCTGCCTATATATGCTTAGTTAGCATTCCTTTACGGTACCTGTCGAAACAATTATCTGCCTCTAGGCAGACAACTCAGCCCCATATTCGCTAGGGGTGTATCCCCTATAGTGCAGGAGCAGTGTGCTGCAGTTAGCCCCTCATTTTCGGCAAAAATGAAGTAAATGTATTAGGGATTTTTACTATTTTGATGAAATTTGCGTGACATTGAGTCTTTGACAGTTTTGGGTATGCGTCTGATGAGTATGTGTCCGATTTGTCTAACCAAGAAGCTTCCATGTCGTCCTAACTAGTGGATCTAGCATTTCAGTTTAGAAAATAATAAAATGGGGTAAAATCTTTCTTAGTGTCACAAACTCACAACTAAGAGGTAAAATGTGGCAAATATTGTTAAATGAGGTAAATTATGTCAGGAGTAGGGGAGAAATAGTGGAATTTACTCAATAAAAAGTACAGTACTAATTAATCTTGTTGTTTGACTCCTTATATTTTTCTATTTTTGCTGCTAATATCTTCATAATGCAATAGTAGGATTAATGACAATAGTTGGCTTTGTCATGTCTATGGTAGACCTCGGAGATGGGGGACTAAATTTATCATGTCAATGGTGACAGTTGTTTACTTTGTCATGTTTTACCTACGACCTTTTTTTAAAAGCAATAACTTCAACCCTTTTTTAAAAAAGAATGCAGGAAATTTTGTTGCACACCACACCTCGTTAGAAACCTTTCTTTAGGAGGCAGTAGCTTTGCTGTGATGATAATTTCTAATTTCCAATAATTGTGATCTATTATTCAGTATTATGGATTCACCCTCTCATATTGTTTTTTGTTAACTAAATGAGAATTTTGCTCATGAAAATGGACATGCAGGTGGACATACAGTCTTGACCCTGCTATTAATAGACGTGCATGGTCAGAACAGGAGGAGATAGCACTGATTCGTGCTCATCAAATACATGGAAGCAAGTGGTGTAAACTGGCTAAACTTTTTCCAGGGAGGTGAGATTCCTTGATGGTAAATAAAACTTGGAAGATTAACTCCCCTCGTATTTAGTTTGTTTTTTACGAGATTCCAGGTATACTATTAACAAGACCATATAGCCGATCTCCATCTCTGCAAACAATCGTTTGAGAATGATAGGCATGGATTGCAAGTTTTTTCTGTAACTAGTTTAACTTGGGTTATTGGTCATTACTTTCTGTTTCATTTCATTTCCCTACTATAAGAATTCAGTGACTGTTCTAGTGTTCTTACCGATAACTTGTTGCAAATGGTTATATCATGTACTGACAGGACGGAAAAGTTTATAAAGAATCACTGGAATTCTGGTATCAAGAGGAAACTGAACTCGTACTTAACCAGAGGATTGCTAGAGAAAGTCCAAAACCTGCCTGGCGACCCACCTGTTCTGAACAGCATGGCCTCGAGTACGCTCAAATGTAGTAAGGATTCATCATGGAATAATAAACTCTCATCTGATTTGCTGGTAAGACCCAAATCTGAGCAAGAACTCACAGAGACTTGTGAAAATGCAACTACTCTAGACGGCAAAAGTTCTGATTCTGTAAGTGCCAAAGGATTTGGTGCTCTTTCAGTTGAGGACCCACAGACACAGAAGATGCTTTGTCAAATGGATGAATCGAAGTCTCCTGTAGTAACCCACAAGAAAATGGCTTTGTCACCAAGTTCAGCGAATCTGAAGATGTGTGTTGCTGCTACAAGTTTTGAAAGGCCCGTGTCCGAACAGACGCAAATGAGTTATTCATGTTCTCGAGAAGTTCTATCCAACTGTGCAAACAGAGTCTTGTTTCCATCTCATAGCCCACAATCAACTAGCGCACATTTTGATCAGATCTGTAGCCGCTCTCATAAGGAGTTAACAGAGCTACATCAGGCAGATATCGCCGATCTTCTGGACATGTCATATTGCGAGAGCTTGATGATAATCCCTCCTGACTCTCCATAGCTAATGCGAACATGGAATGTGATATTATTTTCTGAAATACGCTAGGGACTGCACCGGTACCAGTTGAAGGAGAAATGCAAGAGCTCTGCTCCTTTGTCTTTATATAAATGAAAATTATGCGAAAATGCACTTTGACTCTCGAGTTCACATGCTCCTGCCCACTTTCGAAATAAAAAAAACATTTCAAAAAAATCTGAAAAAAAAGAGAGCAACAAAAATATGCTAGTTTTGTTGTGAAACTGACATGTGTAGTGCTCTGTGCAAAAAAAAACTGTGATCATTTTGTGATGTTTGTTGCCACAAATGAGTACTGTTTGTTTGTTTTTTTTGTACAGAGCAAGAAAAATGTCATTCACCATGAAACTTTGCACTTATTTATTACACTATCATATGTTTATTGCCCATTTGTTTCAGATTTTTGAAGTGTTTTCATTTTTTATTTCGAAAACAGGCAGAGCAGGTGAGCTCGGGAGACAAAATTATGCAAGTTCTTGTCAGGATCGCGATTCCTCTTTTACTTCCTTCGCAATTCCTCTTGTAAATTTCTCAATAATTTTTTCCCTCTTGTAAACACGTTGTATAGACTTGGCTATGAAATTTAGACGAACCCTAGCACGACTGCTATCGGAGCCACCCACCAACCAATATTTCCGATCTGTAATTCCAAAGAGAGGTCCGTGGCGGATTCGTTCTGCAACTGTAAATTGGGAGGTGTGCTTGGGTACATCCCCCTCCCCAAACTCAGAAGGGCAATTAGGTCCAATTAATTGATTAATTATCTGATTGGTTGTTTTTAGGCTCCGAGATCTAGATCTAATCCCGTATACCCACGTACGTATACGAAGAAACCGCTTAGGTAACCTCCCGAGCCCGTCGTCACCGTCTCCGGCGGTCACCCCGCATCAGAATTCAAAAGAGTGGGATCTCAAGAAGGAGGCGATGCCAATATGGCCGGTGACGGCGGCGCGACGAACGGCCGAGCTTAGGCGGCGCTGAGCGATCTGCACACACGCACGCACCAGTTATGCAAGCAGATGAGACCCGGTGCGCTGCTAGCTTCAGGCCGTGCTCGTGCATGCGTGCACACGGACCAAGGCGGGAGGTGGGCGGCTGCTGGGCTGGTGGCGTGCGGCCGGGATGTCGTGTTGGTTTGTGCTGGCGACATGCAAATGACGACGAGTGCTGCCGGTCGCTCGCGCCGGTCACCGCCGCGCCAGGCGACCGAGGCACCATGACGACGAGTACACGGGACAACCACGAGCAGTGGGCCCATACGATTCGTACAAATACAGTTGTACAAAGTGTATAACAGATAGTTAACAAATGGGCCATATATAATAATTCGTTAATAATGACTTAATATTTTGTTAATGACCATCATGTCCTTCGTTATGAAGGGATACGGTGCCATCTCAACCGTTATTGTGATTGAGTTTGGAGTTTGAGTTTAGAGGGGGATGTACCGAAGCAGAAGCCGTAAATTGGATCAGCAGTCACATGGAAGAAATTGGCGACAAGCTAGCACTGTAACGGCCGACGACGGTCGAGCGATGAGTCTCTTGAGGCCCTGGCCACTGTCACAGAGCACGCGCGGGCGACCAACATCTTGGATGAAGTCCATGGATGTCAGGCATGTCCAACGAGCACCTACAGGTTTTGTTATCCAAGGCTATCCTCGCTCACGGACTTACTCTTCGCTCGACGGCTACGATTATTCCACCAACTGATTACTATCATTTGCGGTAATTACTGCTCCTGTCACTTTGTTATCGTTAATCTTCGAATTGTTTCAAGCAACAAACACTTACAGATACGAATACATCGGTTCTCCTAAACCCTAGTTGACCTCAGTTTGCCTCTTGATTCACAAACGGTCTCGGCGGTGATATTCAAGAATGAAGCTTGGAGGTTAGATCTGCATAAACCCAAGGACAGGCAACCGGTGCCAAACACTCAGGCTTTTTCCGGATTTTAGATCTCATTGTTGCGTCTGTAGAGTTCTGAAGTACATCTATCACTTCGACGACTTTTCGAAGTTTCTCGGGGGATGCCTCTCTTACACTCAACCCTCCCTTCTTGCGACGGTGGAGTGTTCAGCGTGTCTGGTGGCGGCATGGCAACCGCGGTAGAGCTCGGGTATCGAGAAAATGGATTCGGTTGCGAACAAATATTTTATTATACCGAGTGTATTTCCCTGACATTCTGTTCAAGGGTTTAGTTGCCCGACTGTGCATGAAAACACACTCTGCACACTTCTTGGCACTCGGCGTATTTGTCGTTTGCCGTAATGCCTAGACTATTTCATCTTAAGGATTTTCTCCTTAAATTTTTATGGTGTTTTTTTTGTTAAGTCTCCAAATAAAACTCCGAACACAAGTAAAGTAAGTTATCACGATTTAAGGGGTCGTCTTCATGTGACAAATTCATTATCTCAAAACACCTTTTTCTTTGGAAAGAAAAAAAAAAGTTTGACCACCTCACTTGAGAATGGCATCATCCATTTGCAGCATTTTCCTATTAGTCAGGCTGACAAGTGGTATTACATACGGTAATCTCTCGGCAGTGATATTCAAGAATGAAGCTTGGAGGTTAGATCCGCATAAACCCAAGGACAGGCAACCGGTGCCAAACAATCAGGTTTTTTCCAGATTTTAGATCGCGTTGTTGCCTCTGTAGAGTTCTGAAGTACATCCATCACTTCGACGACTTTTCGAAGTTTCTCGGGGATGCCTCTCTTACTCTCAACCCTCCCTTCTCGCAACGGTGGGGTGTTCAGCGTGTCGGGTGGCGGCTTGGCGACGGCGGTAGAGCTTGGGTATCGCGACAATGGATTCGGTTGCGAACAAACATCTTATTATACCGAGTGTATTTCCCTGACATTCTGTTCAGGGGTGTAGTTGCCGAGTGTGCGTGAAAACACACACTGCACACTTCTTGGCACTCGGCGTATTTGTCGTTTGCGGTAATGCTTAGACAATTTCATCTCCAGAATTCTGCTTAAATTTTGTGTGGTGTTTTTTTGTTAAGTCTCCGAATAAAACTCCGAACACAAGTAAAGTACGTTATCACGATTGAAGGGGTCGTCTTCATTTGACAGATTCATTATCCCAAAACACCTTTTTCTTTGACCACCTCACTTGGAATGGCATCATTCATTTGCAGCATTTCCCTATTTGTCAGGCTGACAACGGGACGACCAAGATTTCCTCCGGAGCATATCCTTCCGTTGACTCGAAGAAGCCGCTCGAGATGGCCGGCACCAGCTCAGCAAATCAATCTATCTATCCCCGGCCGGAGCAATGCAAGGAAGGAGTGGGCGGGAGCATTCTCCTGCGCGTTTCCCGGGGGTTTCTCTAAACAAGGCAACGCAACGCCGGCCACCCGGAGGAGAAACTTGACGGCGCACGCCAAGGATTTAATCGTCGTCTCCCCCCTGCCCTCCACCCCCGTCGACATGCACCCCACGTTCGCGCCCAGCCCTGCCTCTGCTTAAATTAGGCAGGAGCCGCGCGACCTTGGCCGCGCCCCTTTTTTAATTTTCCGGGGGCCGGATCCGCCTCCTCCCCTCCCTCCGCCACGTACAATGCCGGCCGTAGCAGTAGTAGTAGTGCGCGACATGTCGTCGCCCCTCTCCATTGTTTCTTGACTCTTTGCTGCTTTCTGTTGTTTTGTTCCTGCTCGGTCTGGTTGGAGATCGATCGACGAGCGCTGTCGTTGGTGGGGCTTTGGGTTCTCTGTGTTTGTCTGCTGCCGTCGTTGATCTTGGTGTTCGTCACGGCGGCGGCGTTGCTGCTGCTCCAGCTTCCGGGAAGCCGCGGCGGTGCACGACCCCCGGGTCCAACGCGCCCACGCCTTGCGCGTCAAGCTCGAGGCGGTGGGCTGGGTGATGGTGCGGTTCCTCCGGCGGCACAGCCTTGACAAGAGCAGCTCGCAGCGGCAACAGGACAGCGGCAGCAGCACAGACAGCGACGCGGAGATGAACGAGCCCGCGATGTCTAATGGCCGGGCGCCGCCTCGCTCCCGTCTCGCACGCGACGGACCACCCTCGGGTAACATTACTAGATCGTCATCATTCATGACGTTGATTTTGAAATTTTGTTCATGCATAGCATAGTATTGGTTAATCATTCTTGTTATGTTTTTTTTGGTTAGATTTGGACATCATGAAGGAGAAGTTTGCCAAGCTCCTGCTTGGAGAGGACATGTCCGGCACCGGAAAAGGCGTGTCGTCCGCGCTGGCGCTGTCGAACGCCACGACCAACCTAGCTGCGTCCGTCTTCGGCGAGCACCGCAAGCTGGAGCCGATGGCTCCGGACACCAAGGAGCGGTGGAAAAAAGAGGTCGGCTGGCTGCTTTCCGTCACCGACCACATCGTTGAGTTCGTCCCGACGCGGCAAACCGCCGAGAACGGCACCACCATGGATGTAACAATCTGGATCCTGCTCTCTCTCCTTTGTCTCCACTAAATTGTGCGTAATCGTATCATGTCGATCCTTGGCAGATCATGTCGACGTCGCAGCGCCGCGACCTGCAGATGAACATCCCTGCGCTGCGCAAGCTCGACGCCATGCTCATCGTGAGTGCTGCGTGCTACGTAAAAAACTTAATCTCTGGAACTTCTGAGTAACATGTTTGGTGATGGGTTTTCAGGGTTACATGGACAACTTCGTGGACCAGACAGAGTTCTGGTACGAGAAGGGCGGCGACAACAAGCGCGACGACGACAAGTGGTGGATGCCGACGGTGAAAGTGCCGGCGGAGGGCCTGTCGGAGGTGACACGCAAGTGGCTGCAGTACCAGAAGGAGTGCGTGAACAGGTGCTCAAGGCCGCCATGGCCATCAACGCGCAGGTGCTGGTGGAGATGGAGATCCCCGAGATCTACATCGAGTCGCTCCCCAAGAAGGGCAAGACGAGCCTCGGCGACGCCATCTACCGGAGCATCACGGACGAGGAGTTCGACCCGCTGGAGTTCCTGGAAGGCATGGACCTGTCGACGGAGCACAAGGTGCTGGACCTCAAGAACCGCATCGAGGCCTCCACCATCATCTGGAAGCGCAAGATGCAGACCAAGGACACCAAGTCCTCCTGGGGCTCCATCATCAGCTTCGAGAAGCGCGAGCAGTTCGAGGAGCGCGCCGAGACCATCCTCCACCTCCTCAAGCTCCAGTTCCCCGGGACGCCGCAGTCGCAGCTCGACATCTCCAAGATCCAGTACAACAGGGTTCGTTTCTTATCAATAGTTCAATACTTGGATTTGTGTCGTCGTTGAGAACGAATTCATGATGCTTATATAAATGGATCATCATTCAGGATGTTGGTTACGCGCTCCTGGAGAGCTACTCGCGCGTGCTGGAGAGCCTGGCGTACAGCGTGATGTCGAGGATCGAGGACGTGCTGGGTGCGGACGCGGCCGCGACGAACCTGACGGCGAGCGAGGCGGCGCGGCGGCAGATGGAGCTGAACGCGCCGAGGAAGCTGGACGCGAGGGAGGAGCTGGAGAAGCTCAACGAGGCGCCGGCGTCCATGACGCTCTACGACTTCATGGGGTGGCACTTCGACCAGGACGAGCTGATGAGGAAGAAGGAGGAGGGCACGCTGGACGAGGCCGGCGAGGCCATGCTGCTCAAGAAGGCGGCAAGCCTCGCGCCCAAGAAGTTCTCCTACGTCGACAGCCTCGCCGCCGGCGGCATGAGGAGCCCCTCCGCGCGCCACTGAGAGGAAGAGCAAACAACGGAGACCGATCGATCCAAGGATCCAACATGGCATGATCGATTATGTACATATCTGAGGCACACACACATGCTGCGTACGACAGTGGAGTGCAGAGATCATCATCAGCTCGATCCGATCAGCCTCCTTCTTCCCCTCTCATATAGACTGATTATAATTCTAGACAATGGGAAAAGGAAGAACGAACAGGATGATCTGATCAGCTGCACCTTTTTTTTTCTTCATTTGCTCTCTGTCCGACATGCAAGAACCTGCTTGCTGGGGTTGCTGTTGTACGTACGTAGCTACTGATTTTCACACACACAAACTAGTACAGTACTATGTATTTTTTGTACGTAGTTCTGAATGACTCTCCGGAAGAGGAGAAACTAAACTCTGGGGCATATGTATGCGACTTACTACCAGGCGGGCAAACACATTGTATTGATTTGATTTAAGCTAATCTTTTCTGGTCTCGGGTCCTCTATTTGAATGCATATTCCCTGCCTAGTTAAATTGTACATTAATCAGAATCAGGCAGTACTTCTCCAACAAAACGATGGTTGCAGTCACAGCACACACATGTAATGTCTCACGTAAGTGGAGTGAACAACACTATAGAAACGGTGCATAACTTGAGTCATGACAATATAAGTGGGAAAACGATGGTGTGGGACCCCGGACTAGCCCTCCGAAATACCCGATTATGCTTAACACAACGATCCCGTGATCAGTCTGTCGTTGCACATAATCCGAACTGAATACCAAAGTTTACATCCATTACAGTACCGAATTAAAGTCTTACATAAATGGTCATTTAGACCAAATCTTACATAGGTGCCTTCATGGGCCAAACCAAAATAATCAGCGGAAGTTATGGCGTAGTAGACATCAAATCCTAACGACGACCCGACAGGCAGCTGACTTATGGAGATCCCTAGTTCGCGTAGAAGTCGACATACTCCTCTTCGGCGTAGTGCTCCTCGAAGTCTGGCTAAGACAATAGGCAGGGACAAAACCAATATGAGTACATTTGATTGTACTCGCAAACTACCCCAACATGAGTATACCCTAGTTTTTATTTTAATTGCAGACTTTTATTTATTTAAAACATCTCTATATCCTTATTGAAAAAAGGTAAGAATAATTTTATAACTATCTTTGAATAAAAGCACCATTTTATTAGTTTCTTCAAAACTCCTCATTTTTCTGACCATAGCCCGGCATGGTCCACTTTCCTCCAACAACATCATACCGATCCGTTGGTATAGGTGTATAAAACATTCTCCACTTCATTTTTATTTTAAAACTCAACTCTTTTCAAAACTTGCACATAGGTCAAAGTAGGGTCTCCCAACTGTCCATATCCGAGGACTCGGCTATTCGAATAGTTTTAACCCTCTGCAGAGGTAGCACGCTTTTCCCACATCCATCCGGCAACTCATCGTGTTAGCCACGTCTCGCCATACAAGGTGTATGCGAAGTTGAGTCACCGACCCTAGCCTGTCCATTGCTCATGCTAGTATAGGATCCTGCCCATATGACACTTTCCATCAGTACTTAACCCAGCCCGTCGGAATCTAAGTGTGAGGACTCATAGTTTTGCCTGGCGGTGTATAGGAGACATCCTTCTATCCTCCTCCTTATCTTTCCATAGAGTTTGAGCGAGGACCCAGGTCAGGGTAGGTCACCAAACCATCCCCTCATGCATAACGGAGTCATCTCCGTCGATGAGTCATCCCATACTAATATGAGCAACTTATATGACTAATCTATTTTCCCATATGTGGTTAAATGTGGTCGCACAGAATATCGGCTGGTTGACGTAAGTACAGGGACACACTGTGCATTTTTCATAAACAATCTCCATACTCCATTTCAACGCCGACATCTCGGCATTTCATAACCACACAAGTATTTCTCAAAGGAGTTTTGAATAAACAATGTTTATTTTTCCCATCCTATAATTTTATATAAACTATCTTATACTTCTACATAGGGTGGCAAAATAATTTCCATATACTTTTCAAAAAAGGTTTTAGAAAATCTTTGACTTAAGAGTAAATCATATTATCAAATTAGATGCATATATTTGGGGTGCAAGCTCAGAGGGTAGCTTGCCTTGCTCGACAAAGTGACATTGGTCTTGATCTTCAGGTTCAACAAATTCCCCTTCCTCGATAAATCCGACAGCGTTCTCGTCTAATTAATAAACAAACAAATACAAACAATCACTAATCTACTCAATCAACATCACAACATTACAATCTTAAAATGCTATAAATAGCCACTGCACACATCAAACAACACACTTTGTTTTCAAATTAATTGAATTAAACCTTATTTATTTATGTCTTAAATATGGCAGAAACTTGTTGAACATGTTTAATTACACAACTTGAGTTCTGTTGGTCACAAACATACAAACTAGAATTCTACAGAGAGCTACTGATGTGTAGAAGACAACACAATTTGATTTGCGTCAATTGGAGTTACCAAACTCCCTACATAATTGTTTTAATCCAGTAACTTAATAATCAAGTTTTAGCTACCAATTAAGTTCTGTTGATCCTAAAATTAAATCCTTTTACGAGTAACTAAACATGACTAAATGTGATCTAACAAAATTGATCCTAATTCATTTGGGTTAACCATTAAACATATTTAATTGTTTTAGTGCAGAAGGGTTCTCTAACTTCATCTGTAAACAAAACAATTATCACTACACAATTAATTCTATCAAAATTAGAGAAGCTAATAGATAACAGTACTAAGCTAACAAAATTGGTTTGGAATTATTTGGCTTAGCAGAGTATCAGAAACAAACAATTTTAGGATTTAAACCTTCTGTGGCATTTTTAATAATGCATTTTTATTATTTATCTAAATGCAATGAAACAACTTGGGTTGGTTAAACAATTTCATAAGCTTTCCATAACATTTGGATTCGATTTATTTGGATTTGTAAATCTTGAGATATTGAATTTTGAAGTTGATGCCAGTACTGATTTTTCAGAGATAACTAAATTAGAAAAGTTAACTGTTCTGGATAATGTTGAAGAACCTGACGAGTGGGGTCCACTCGTCAGTGACTCAACTTGAAACGGTGCGCGCGCTGGAAATGTTTAAAACACTGACAGTGGGGTCCACTGGTCAGTGACACATCCAAACGAAGGGGTATGCTACCGTTGATTAAAGATCTAACCGCTGTGGCTCCGGCGACGGCGAGGTGATGGGATAGCTCACCTAGGGTGGCTCGGGGACGGTGGGGATGATGTAGAACGACGGCGGAGGCTCGGGAAGCTCGTGGGCAGACTCGTGCTTGCTGGGGAGGTTCCTGGCGTCGGCGGCGAGCGGCTGCTTCTCCGCGGTCGTGCTCCAACTCCGGCGAGCTCCCTGCATCGCTTCTGTGCACGAAACAGAGGGAAAATGCGGCGGGTGAGTGTGGTGCTAATGGTGATGCGAGTAAGGGCCAGAGAGGAGCGAAAGGGAGGGCAGCACGGCGTGTCCGTGGTCGTCCTCTACCTCGGGCACGGCCGAGCTCGGAGAAGAACGCGGGCTACAGTGGCTTCGCAGCAGCGGCTCCGCCCTCCTGGCGGTGCACAAGAGGTGATGGAGTAGAGGAGAGGCAGTGGGGTGGAGTGGAGTGGAGAGGAAGCGAGGCTCGGGTGCTCTATTTAAGCACCGAGCTCGGTCCACGGTGGCCTGGGTGCAGGAGAGGTCCAGGGGGGTGCTAGGGCTCCCCATAGGAGGTGGTGAGGTGCGGCTATGGTGTCGAGGTGCAGGGGAGCAAGTTTGGTGGCGTAGCGGCGAGCTGTGCTTGCTCGAGGTGGGGGACGGCCGTGTGCGTGCTCGGCGGCGCACGACGTCTACTGGCATGGCGCAATCCGGCGGGTGCAGGTTCCCGCTGGCGATTGGCTGCGTTGAGAGGGAGCAGAGAGGTGAGCGAGAGAGGGGGGGCACGGTGCGGGGTTGCCACGGCGTCGACACCTCCGTCGCCAAAGTGGCGAGCATGGCGCACGGCAGGCGGGCTGCTGTCCCCTGGTGGCGATCGTGGCGTATGGTTCCCCTGCTTGATTTCTTCGGCTCCAACGGCGCGGTGAGAGGAGTGGAATCGATCTGTGCCTGGGTTTCGACGAATTGAACTCGAAATCGATCGGATTTGGCTCGAATTTGGGGATGAACATGGCACTGTCACAAGGTGTTCGACAGTGTCCTCACCCAAATTCAAATTTGAATTTTTAAAATTTGTTTTCATACTTTGCTTCTTACATATTTATAAGGATTTGTTGTGAGGTTTTGGATTTTATTGTGCACGTGCATCATAGCACAATTTTGGATTTAAAAAGATAAAGAAAGGTTTTGAATTTAAATTTAGATTTTTGAAATTAATATTTGGAGAGGGAAAAGTGGTGAGAATAAAATGAGAGTGATTACCATCACTCCTCTGAATTTTTGTTTGAAGGAAAAATCAATTTCTCACTTGGAGAAATTGTGTGACACTTGTCACATGATCTTCATTATTTTAACTTTTGTTTTATTTCTTTTCTTTTCTCCAAGTTTTTATTTAGAGCAAGCAACACACAATCCACAAGAAATAATTATCACAAGCAACAATATGCAATCAACACATATAATTTTAACAAAAGTTTTTGTTGGCCCTCATTTTTATATAATAATACTGATTAATAATTTTGGGATGTTACAATCCTTCCCCCTTAAAATAAATCTCGTCCCGAGATTTGCTAGGCTTAGGTACTAAAGAGGTTTGGGAATTCGCTTCTAAGATAATCTTCGTTCCCAAGTTGCTTCTTCTTTGGAGTGGTTAGTCCACTGGACTTTGTAGAACTTGATCGCGCGCCTCGGGTAAGACGAACATCTTCTCAAGAATCTTGAGGGTCTCTCACGATAAGTCAGGTCTTGGTTCAGGTCGATGGAGAGGTGGTCGATGTTTTTGAAAACATCAGGCTGGTCAGGAACTTCGAGACACTTCCGGAGCAAGGAAATGTGGAAGACATCGTGATAATCTCCTAACTCCGGGGCAACTCCAGTTGATAGGATACTTCTCCTCGACGAGCAATGATCTTGAAGGGTCCAATATACCTTGGCGCTAATTTTCCTTTGACATGGAAACGCTGCATTCCTTTGAGGGGTGTCACTCGGAGATAAACATAATCTCCGATACTGAAAGTGACATCACGACGCTTGAATCAGCGTAACTCTTCTGACGGGATTGGGCAGTTTTGAGGCGTTCACGAATAAGCTGAACTTGCTCTTCAGCTTCACGAGGGTATCTGGTCCAAACAATTTGCCTTCTCTCCGTATCGGACCAATTCAGGGGTGTACGACACTTCTTGCCGTAAAGGGCTTCAAAAGGGGCCATTTGCAGACTAGACTGATAACTATTGTTGTGAGAACTCTGCAAACGGAAGACAATCTTCCCACTTGGAACCATAGGATAGAACACATGCGCGAAGCATGTCCTCCAATATCTGGTTCACTCGTTCAGTTTGGCCATCGGTCTGGGGATGATAAGCTGTGCTAAACGCTAACTTGGTTCCGAGGGCTTCGTGAAGGGATTTCCAGAATCTTGAGGTGAATTGCGTGCCTCTATCAGATACAATCTTCTTAGGCACACCATGCAGGCTTACTATTCTGGAAATATACAAGTCTGCTAACTGATTTCCCGATAAGTGGTATTGAGGAATGAAATGGGCAACCTTGGTCAGTCGATCAACGATGACCCAGATTGAATCATGGCCTCGGTTGGATCTTGGAAGTCCGGTAATAAAATCCATTCCAATTTCATCCCACTTCCACTCGGGAATTTTCAAAGGTTGAAGCAATCCAGCGGGTCGCTGATGTTCAGCCTTGACTCGCTGACAGATATCACACTTGGCTACAAAAGAACCAATCTCTCGCTTCATTCCATGCCACCAAAATCTTTCACGAAGGTCTTGGTACATTTTGGTTCCGCCGGGGTGGATTGAATAAGGGGTCTCATGGGCTTCCTTCAGGATTAACTCCTTAAGTTCCGTGACATTGGGCACACAGATACGGTCATTGAATTTCAGCACTCCTTCAGCATCTTCGGTAAAACCGGGTGCTTTGCCGAGAGAAATCTTCTTCTTAATTCCCTCAATGCTTTCATGACCTTTTTGGGCTTCCTTGATTTGATCCATCAGGGTTGGGGCTAACTCTAAATTGGCGAGATAACCATGGCTAACAAGTTCTAGTCCAAAATCTTTGAACTCTTTGAACAAGGCTGGCTGTTCGGCTTGGATCAAGGCATTCAGGGTGCAAGGTTTGCGACTAAGGGCATCGGCAACTACATTAGCCTTTCCGGGGTGATAATGGATTCCAATATCATAATCCTTGATTAATTCCATCCATCTCCTCTGTCGCAGGTTCAACTCCTTCTGGGTGAAAATATACTTCAAGCTCTTATGATCCGTATAGATCTCGCAGCGATGTCCCGCAAGATAGGGACGCCACGTCTTAAGAGCAAGAACAACAGCAGCTAACTCCAGTCATGGGTTGGGTAATTCTCTTCATGCGGTCGCAACTGCCGGGACAGATACGACACAACTTTGCCTTCTTGCATCAGAACGCAACCAAGTCCGAGGCGTGATGCATCGCAATACACGTCGAAACTCTTGGTGACGTCTGGCATAATCAAGATTGGGGTTGAGGTAGTCTCTTCTTCAATTCTTGGAAACTATCTTCACACTTCTGAGTCCATTCAAATTTCTTGTCCTTCTTCAACAGTTGGGTCATGGGTTTGGCTATACTGGAAAATCCTTCAACGAACTTGCGGTAATAACCCGCTAGTCCGAGAAAGCTTCGGATTTCAGTCACACTGGTTGGGGCTCCAGTCAACAATGGCTTGGATCTTCTCGGGTCACAGAAATTCCTCCAGCAGATACAACATGTCCGAGAAATGCCACTTCACTGAGCCAAAACTCACACTTGCTAAGCTTGGCATACAGCTGGTGCTCTCGGAGGGTCTCCAAAACTAGACGCAGGTGTTCAGCATGCTCTTCTTCGGTCTTGGAATAAATAAGGATGTCATCGAGGAAAACTACCACGAACTTGTCGAGGTACTCCATGAAAATCTTGTTCATGAGATTCATGAAATAGGCTGGGGCATTGGTCAGACCAAAGGACATCACGGTGTATTCAAACAAACCGTAACGGTGGTGAAGGCGGTCTTGGGAATGTCTGACTCTCGGATCTTCAACTGATGATCCTGTCCGAAGATCGATCTTGGAAAAGACTCGGGCTCCGTTCATTGATCGAACAGATCCTCGATCTTGGGAAGAGGATACTTGTTTTTAATGGTCACGTCATTTAGCTTGCGATAATCCACACACAGGCGTGTGGTACCGTCTCTCTTGTCCACAAAAATGATGGGTGATCCCCAAGGTGAAGCGCTTGGGCGAACAAGACCTTTGCTGAGCATATCAGCCAACTGCTTCTTCAACTCAACCAGTTCTTCCGGATTCATCCGATAAGGCTTTGGGATATAGGGGTGTTCCTGGGATAAGCTCAATTATGAACTCAATATCCCGGTCTGGCGGCATACCAGGCAACTCTTCAGGGAAAACATCTCGGAATAGGTGAACAACACGGATCTCATCTAGGGCGGGTCGAGCTATGCTCTCATGGCAGCCTGGTGGGAATGATTGGTTTCAGACACATACTCCACTTCTACTTCTTTGTCGGTGGTGATGGATACAGCTCTTCTGGCACAGTCAATTCGACCATGGTACTTGGCTAGCCAATTCATACCAAGTATAACATCTATGCCTTGGGTTCCCAGAACGATTAAGTCGACTGGAAACTTTTCTCCTTTGATCTCAAGGGAAACATCGGAGCAAAACAACTTGGTCTCTACGGTGGATTCTGGGATTTGGATGACCATGGGTTTGGGTAAGAGGCTCGACTAAACCTCCCTTAGCAACAAATTCTTGGGTAACAAAGGAATGGGTAGCACCAGAATCAAACAGAACAGTTGCAGGTACTGAGTTGACAAGGAACGTACCCAGCACAACATCTGGCGCATCCTGGGCTTCTTCAGCATTGATGTGGTGCAGACGCCCTTGGCAACAGCAACATTTCCGCGGGGTGCGGCATTCTTGCCATTTCCATTGCGGCCTTGACCATTGTTCGGTGCCGGCGCATTGGGGCGCTGAACATTCCTCTTGGGATTGGGGCATTCTCTGGAGTAGTGACCCTTGTTGCCGCATTCAAAGCAGACAACATTGGCATTGCGGTTGAAGTTGTTGAAGTTTCCTCCGGGACGGTTATTGTCATTGGGGCGGTTGAAGTTGTTTGGGCGGTTAGGGAAATTGGGGCGTGGAGCTTGTGGTGGTCGATAGGCAGGCTTGGGGTTTTGCTGAAAGATACGAGGCTTCTGGCTGCTCGAACCTTCCTGAGCATTCATCCTCCTCTTACGACCTTCAAACATAGACTTGCGCTTGGTCTCCAGCTGGATGGCTTTGTCCACAAGTGACTCCAGATCATAGAAGTCATGGATAACCAGAGCACACTGCAGTTCATCATGAAGTCCACTCATGAAACGCTCCATCTTCTTCTTCTCTGTGTCGGTGTCATCAGGAGCATACCGAGATAAGTCGGTAAACTCATCAAGATAACCGACCACATCTCTACTTCCCTGCCTCAGCTTGCGGAATTCATCCTTCTTCCTCTCAATGAGTCCGCGGGAATGTGCTTCTTGCGGAACTTCTCCTGGAACTCAGCCCAGTTGATAACATGACCAGCTTGCTGGAGAGCCTTGGTAGTTTCCCACCAAGCTCGTGCAGGTCCAGCAAGATAGTGGGTTGCATACACACTTTCTCATTTTCTCCTACAGCAGCAACTTCCAGATTGTTGTCGATGGTGCGAAGCCAATCATCGGCTTCCAGTGGGTGAAGTCCCTTGGAATAGGTAGGTGGGTTGGTCTTCTGGAAATCGCTCAAGTGGATCGCTGGTTTCCATCGCCATTGCCACCATTGTTGTTGTTGTTATTGTTGTTGTTTTGGTTGAGATGGGCGGCAGCGATCTGCTGCAGGGCAGCGAGATGAGCTTGACGCTCCTCCCGGGCATTTTCGCGTTCCTCCATGATAAGCGCGAGAAGTTGGGCGGGGGTTGGGTTCGGGGTGGTGGTGGTGCTCCTCCTCCGTGTTGTGACGAGTGTTCGCCATCCTGAAGCACACCGGGTATAAGAGGCAAGGCAAAAAGGTTCGACTAAGGGAAAAGACGATTTCGCGAAGTGGTTGATTAATTAAGGATGATATGGAAAATATTTTACACAGATCAAACAAGACAACACACTTATATAACACAAACATCACATCAAGGAGTTCACAACATCAAGCTTACAACATCAAGCTTACAACATCGCCCTACATCTAAGGTACATAACACATGGTTTCCAAAAGAACCACTACTTCGACTCGACTAGCGATAGGGGGTCAACCTAATCCTGCGGTAGTACTCAAGTCACTCGCCTACTGAGGTGGAACCTCAGGCTCTGCTGCGTCAGCGTCGGACTGGTAAGGTGGCTCCTCGGGTCCTCCTCCTCGTCCTCGAGAACTGCCTCGAGTGGCTCCTCCTCCTCGTCAACTAACTCCTCCTCGTCGTCCTCCTGCTCATAGTCCATCTCCTCCAGGAAGTCGTCATCGTCACTGAGGAAAGCGTTGTTCTCCTTGCGGAGATCCTCGCCCTCCTCCTCCATCTCGTCGGTATGGCGCTCCAGATCCTCGATCATCTCGTCCTGCTCCGCCACCTCTTGCGGAGCTTGGCGATGGTCCTCCTCAGCTGGGTCCTCTTCTTGAGAAGAGCGGCCTTCTCCTCCTTCAGCTGCGCCTCACTCTCGCGACTCTCACTGAGCGAGATGCGCTCAAAGCGAGACCGGAGTCTAGCGCACATCAGATCCTCCTGGGTGCGGAAGAGCATAATCTCCATGTCCAGGATGTACTCTCCGAACGTCGGGTGTAGCGGGGATCGGATAGGGTGTCCATCATCGGTGCGCCTCCCGTAGAACCGGAAACGGGAGTTCACTAACTCCGCCTTGTGCTCCTCACAAAGTCGGGCTAGCATCCTCTGCATAGAACGACACAGTCCGTCGTCCCAGTGACGTCCACGGTGGTGAAGATCAGCGTCCTGGATCCGGGAGACTTGATGTTCCCCCGAACAGACGACTCGACCAACCAACACAGGTTCCCGTGCCGAGAGTGTCCACCTGGGCTCCCTTAAACTCTGGAGCGGGGCGACCTAACTGCTTGCTCAACTCGAACAAGTCCTTCTCGAACATCAACTTGCCGTCCCTCTCAAGCTGAACGAACTCGGTGAAATGGATCGCCATCTACAATTTTTAGCAAAATTTTAAGTTAGTGAGATGACAAGTGTATCAAAATTTTAAATAGTGAGGCAACAAGTGAGCAAAATTTTAAGCTTAATGGGATGACAAGTGTGCAAAATTTTAAGGATACAAGGAAAAATGTAATATTTAATGAGAGTAAAATTTTGTATAAGTAAGAGGATTGGAGATAAGAAATTTTCGAAAATACTTCACTCCTTTATTTTTAGAAATTAACTTTTGTAACTCTATCTAGCGACCATGCTAATCTAAGGTCTCTTAAAGTCAGGATGGCTCTGATACCAGCTCTGTGGGGACCCCGGACTAGCCGTCCGAAATACCCGATTATGCTTAACACAACGATCCCGTGATCAGTCTGTCGTTGCACATAATCCGAATGAATACCAAAGTTTACATCCATTACAGTACCGAATTAAAAGTCTTACATAAATGGTCATTTAGACCAAGTCTTACATAGGTGCCTTCATGGGCCAAACCAAAATAATCAGCGGAAGCTACGGCGTAGTAGACATCAAATCCTAACGACGACCCGACAGGCAGCTGACTTATGGAGATCCCTAGTTCGCGTAGAAGTCGCCATACTCCTCTCGGCGTAGTGCTCCTCGAAGTCTGGCTAAGACAATAGCCAGGGACGAAACCAATATGAGTACATTTGATTGTACTCGCAAACTACCCCAACATGAGTATGCACTAGTTTTATTTTAATTCAACTTTTATTTATTTAAAACATCTCTATATCTTTATTGAAAAAGGTAAGAAGAATTTTATAACTATCTTTGAATAAAATCACCATTTTATTGTTTCTCCAAAACTCCTCCTTTTTCCGACCATAGCCCGTCATGGTCCACTTTCCTCCAACAACCTCATACCGATCCGTTGGTATAGGTGTAAAACATTCTCCACTTCATTTTTCTTTTAAAACTCAACTCTTTTCAAAACTTGCACATGGTCAAAGTAGGGCCTCCCAACTGTCCATATCCGAGGACTCGGCTATTCGAATAGTTTTACCTCTGCAGAGGTAGCACGCTTTTCCCACATCCATCCGGCAACTCATCGTGTCAGCCACGTCTCGCCATACAAGGTGTATGCGAAGTTGAGTCACCGACCCTAGCCTGTCCTTTGCTCATGCTAGTATAGGATCCTGCCCATATGACACTTTCCATCAACACTTAACCCAGCCCGTCGGAATCTAAGTGTGAGGACTCATAGTTTTGCCTGGCGGTGTATAGGGACATCCTTCTATCCTCCTCCTTATCTTTCCATAGAGTTTGAGCGAGGACCCAGGTCAGGGGTAGGTCACCAAACCATCCCCTCATGCATAACGGAGTCATCTCCGTCGATGAGGCATCCCATACTAATATGAGCAAATTATATGACTAAGCCCTTTTCCCATATGTGGGTAAATGTGGTCGCACAGAATATCGGCTGGTTGACGTAAGTACAGGGACACACTGTGCATTTTTCATAAACATCTCCATACTCCATTTCAACACCGACATCTCGGCATTTCATAACCACACAAGTATTTTCAAAGGAGTTTTGAATAAACAATTTTATTTTTCCCATCCTATAATTTCATATAAACTATCTTATATTCTACATAGGGTGGCAAAATAATTTCCATATACTTTTGAAAAGGTTTTAGAAAATCTTTGCCTTAAGAGTAAATCATTATCAAAGTAGATGCATATATTTGGGGTGCAAGCTCAGAGGGTAGCTTGCCTTGCTCGACAAAGTGACCTTGGTCTTGATCTTCAGGTTCAACAAATTCCCCTTTCTCGATAAATCCAACAGCGTTCTCGTCTAATTAATAAACAAACAAATACAAACAATCACTAACTACTCAATCAACATCACAACATTACAATCTTAAATGCTATAAATAGCCACTGCACACATCAAACAACACACTTTGGTTTCAAATTAATTGAATTAAACCTTATTTATTTATGTCTTAAATATGGCAGAAACTTGTTGAACATGTTTAATTACACAACTTGAGTTCTGTTGGTCACAAAATACAAACTAAATTCTACAGAGAGCTACTGATGTGTAGAAGACAACACAATTTGATTTGGTCAATTGGAGTTACCAAACTCCCTACATAATTGTTTTAATCCAGTAACTTAATAATCAAGTTTTAGCTACCAATTAAGTTCTGTTGATCCTAAAATTAAATCCTTTTAGGGGTAACTAAACATGACTAAATGTGATCTAACAAAATTGGTCCTAATTCATTTGGGTTAACCATTAAACATATTTAATTGTTTTAGTGCAGAAGGGTTCTCTAACTTCATCTGTAAACTAAACAATTATCACTGCACAATTAATTCTATCAAACTTAGGGAAGCTAATAGATAACAGTAATAAGCTAACAAAATTGGTTTGGAATTATTTGGCTTAGCAGAGTATCAGAAACAAACAAGTTTAGATTTAAACCTTTTGTGGCATTTTTAATAATAAATTTTTATTATTTATCTAAATGAAATGAAACCACTTGGGTTGGTTAAACAATTTCATAAGCTTTCCAGAACATTTGGATTCGATTTATTTGGATTTGTAAATCTCAAGATATTGAATTTTGAAGTTGATGCCAGTACTGATTTTTCAGAGATAACTAAATTAGAAAAGTTAACTGTTCTGGATAATGTTGAAGAACCTGACGAGTGGCCACTCGTCAGTGACTCAACTTGAAACGGTGCGCGCACTGGAAATGTTTAAAACACTGACAGTAGGGTCCACTGGTCAGTGACACATCCAAACGAAGGGGTATGCTACTGTTGATTAAAGATCTAACGGCTGTGGATCGAGCGCATCGGCGACGACCATTTCTGGGCGGCGCCGTGGATCCGGCGACGGCGAGGTGATGGGATAGCTCACCTAGGGTGGCTCGGGGACGGTGGGGATGATGTAGAACGACGGCGGAGGCTCGGGGAAGCTCGTGGGCGGACTCGTGCTTGCTGGGGAGGTTCCTGGCGTCGGCGAGCGGCTGCTTCTCCGCGGTCGTGCTCCAACTCCGGCGAGCTCCCTGCGTCGCTTCTGTGCATGAAACAGAGGGAAAATGCGGCGGGTGAGTGCGGTGCTAATGGTGATGCGAGTAAGGGCCAGAGAGGAGAGAAAGGGAGGGCAGCACGGCGTGTCCGTGGTCGTCCTCTACCTCGGGCACGGCCGAGCTCGGAGAAGAACGCGGGCTGCAGCGGCTTCGCAGCAGCGGCTCCGCCCTCCTGGCGGTGCACGAGAGGTGATGGAGTAGAGGAGAGGCAGTAGGGTGGAGTGGAGAGGAAGCGAGGCTCGGGTGCTCTATTTAAGCACCGAGCTCGGTCCACGGTGGCCTGGGTGCAGGAGAGGTCCAGGGGGTGCTAGGGCTCGCCATAGGAGGCGGTGAGGTGCGGCTACGGTGTCGAGGTGCAGGGGAGCAAGTTTGGTGGCGTGGCGGCGAGCTGCGCTTGCTCGAGGTGGGGGACGGCCGTGTGCGTGCTCGGGCGGCGCACGACGTGCACTGGCACCGCACAATCCGGCGGGTGCGGGTTCCTGCTGACGATTGGCTGCGTTGAGAGGGAGCAGAGAGGTGAGGGAGAGAGGGGGGCACGGTGCGGGGTTGCCACGGCGTCGACACCTCCGTCGCCACAGTGGCGAGCATGGCGCACGGCGGGCGGGCTGATGTCCCCTGGCGGCGATCGCGGCGTACGATTCCCCTGCTTGATTTCTTCGGCTCCAACGGCGCGGTGAGAGGAGTGGAGTGGAGTCGATCTGTGCCTGGATTTTGACGAATTGAACTCGAAATCGATCGGATTTGGCTCGGATTTGGGGATGAACACGGCACTGTCACAAGGTGTTCGACAGTGTCCTCACCCAAATTCAAATTTGAATTTTTGAAATTTGTTTTCATACTTTGCTTCTTACATATTTATAAGGATTTGTTGTGAGGTTTTGGATTTTATTATGCAAGTGCATCATAGCACAATTTTGGATTTAAAAAGATAAAGAAAGGTTTTGAATTTAAATTTAGATTTTTGAAATTAATATTTGGAGAGGGAAAAGTGGTGAGAATAAAATGAGAGTGATTACCATCACTCCTCTGAATTTTTGTTTGAAGGAAAAATCAATTTCACACTTGGAGAAATTGTGTGACACTTGTCACATGATCTTCATTATTTTAACTTTTGTTTTATTTCTTTTCTTTTCTCCAAGTTTTTATTTAGAGCAAGCAACACACAATCCACAAGAAATAATTATCACAAGCAATAATATGCAATCAACACATATAATTTTAACAAAAGTTTTTGTTGGCCCTCATTTTTTATATAATAATACTGATTAATAATTTTGGTATGTTACAGATGGCCAGCTCAGGCCTGTACACAGTAACACAATTTGCTTGACCTTGTCTTTAAGCAATATCGATTCCACCTCCATCGTGCTGACTATAAAAAAGTAAAGAGAAGCAATGAGCAACAAATGGAGCCACCGTTGCATCCCCAGATAATGATAAATGGCTGAAACTTGATACAAAGAAGCCATGTACAAGGACTTTGACTTGCTAACTAACCTCCCTTTTTCATTGCTCTCTAGTGGAAAAAGAACGAAATAACAAGCTTCTAACCGTAGAACCCGAGCCAAGCATTTACAGCATCATCAAACCTCAACAAGCAAGTGTAGCACTATGTACATCTGTTTATACATCAGTCAGCTCTCTAAATCATTGTCCTGCCTGTGTTGGACCGAAGCTCTCGGGCTAGGAGCATTGTGCTCTATATAGTCATCCGAAGCTTCCTCCTCCTCATCCGAAGATAGAAGAGATGAACCCATCCATGTTTTGAAGCCATCATTTACACGCCCCTGCATCTCTGGGGTCACTTCAACTGTGCTCTCCAGCATCTCAAGACCCACACTGTGGGTAGCATAATCGCCCTCGTCAAGTACAGCTGCCGCTTTCCTTCTCAAGAAGAAGGCTGTGCCACCATATAGGATTACCAAGCCCCAGGCTGCAATTTCATAGCACCAGAAGAGAGGAACAGAGCAACTGCTTCCAAGTGCTAGAAGCGTTGATCCAAGGATTATTGCCATGAGAGCAAATATGACGGCGCAAACTGCATTCAGTATAGCCAGGCAACGTACACCACCTGCAGTTCCAGGTTGATATTAGTAACTGGCATTGCAAAAAGAGTGAAGTGCAGACAATAGCTAATGCATCAGCTATATGTTATTATGTCTATTATAACTTATGCCATGACATGTTATTATTTTTTACAATCAGGCCATCTAATGCCAAAACAGATTCACGAGACAGGCATCCAAAATAGTTGGCTCCCCATTTATCACCCATTCTTAGGACATTTAATGCAACTAGTATCAATACATGCTTGGCTGTTCATTTAAGCTACTCCCTCCGTCCTAGTTTGCGGGGCATAATTCGAAAAACTATTTGTCCCATAACCTCCAACCTCCTAGGCACAATTGCATTTAATTTCATCTCAATTAGTGGTTGTTTGCCATCCCCACCAATGCATGCAAGACTTTAGCCCCAATCAAATATCACATTGGGCCAAGATATTCAAAAATTATGCCCTGGGTATTAGGACTGAGGGAGTACTCTTGGTCTCCTGGAACCAGCGGATTTACAAGCCAATGAAGTAACTGATACAAACTATTAGCAAAAATTAGTAGGTGCAAATCAAGATAAGAGATATAGATTATCCCCGGTTAAAAGTGTGCTTAATACCACTGTAAAGAAGCAACCTAAAAAAGGGTTACCAAAATACAAGTTTACAGAAACCTAACAGAATAGAATAACTCAAGCCTCTTCTTACTTTCTGAATACCACAACGCATCTAAAAAGGCGAGAGACAAGACATATCACTTGTACAGATATCTAAGAAAGATGATTATGTTAACTTAAATTAACCTCTTCTAGATGCACAGAAGTTATTCTCGACAATGCAGATGAACGGATGCCTTCTTGGAGCAGCATATGCAACAGATATTCCTGAAAGTACATATATTGATTTAATATTAAAGAACAAGAAAGCACAATTATACTTGAGTGCAGAGAAAAATGGACACATAACAAAGAAAGATAGATTACCTAATCCAAAATATTAGGTATTAGTTTAAGGGGAAAACTGAAGGAATAAGCACAAGTTGAAAAAAAATGTCGACATGAATCATCTAAAGATACTTGTGTTACAGTACAACATAACATCTAAGAATCCACCGCAACATTTTATTAAAATTCTATAGGTTCTATAGACTATATTTCCATTGAGGATATGCTACAACCAAACTGCATAAATATAGTTACAGCGCAAGGATGCGTCATATTATTTTCAGAAAACCAAACTGTGTGAAGCATATGTACGCACACCCCTATTGGTAGATTAACAATTTGGTGGTAATCAAAATTGGAACTTATAATTTACTAAACATATTCCCTCAGTCACAGGAGATGAGGCCATTCGCAAGAGATTTTCAGGCCGTGGAGTTTATATGGTTTGTAACAATTTACTGCAAATTACTTCTTAACTAGAAGGTATACAAAACATGAGAGCAAAGGGAAAAATAATCAGGTCTAAATGTCATCAGCTTTTAGTGTAAAGTCTCAGCAGCACAAATCTTATTAATGATCATAATTGATTGTTTATATTATCCAATGTAAAATCTAGTGTTCATTTGATAAATGTTCCCTACCCTGATAACTTTGAGGTACTAAGAATCCAGAAGCTACGAAATACCAGTCGGAAACATGAATTATACAAAAATAAGAGCCTAGACTCGAAACTCCGTCAGATAACTAGTTGCCTCTCTCCATATAACTACTAGTTTACATTAGTATCCAATACAGGCAGAGTATGGAATACCCCAGTTCTAGAAAAATGGCCACTTAGGTACCACCTGCCGCCCGCCTAGCGCTTATGCATTTTAGGACACTGGGAAGGTATCTTAAAAATAAAGGCATATGAAACTATAGAATAACCACATTGTAATAATCTGATGAAATTAATAGAAAAATCATGACAATTGTAACCAAAAAGCTTGTCAAAGAAGCATAGAAGTATGGTACAACCTATAGAGTGATAGAGGCTACCACAACTTTGACTCTGCATATATTGCACAATGACGGATTATAAAAATTAGGGTTTACTAGGGATGTGACTTCAAAAGATTGAGCAATGCAATTTGAGACACTAAACGGAACAGTGAAAAAGGTTGAGACCAGCTAGTGTGAATAAATCAATAAAACGAGCATGATTTTGGAAAAAGTTCCATAGTTAGAATCAGATTATACAAAAGTAATGCCAGGAAGCCTTCTAAATCATGTGTTAACATACTTTCGAATTTACTGCATCATCCAATTTTATAGTTTTTGGAGCAATTCAGACGACAATATCATCTTCATCAAGAAGTGTATCAATAGCCTTGTTAACTGTTATCCAGGCCGCTTGGACAATTTTGAAAGTACGTAATAGCAGGATCTTCAATCGGCACACTAATGCTAAAACATCTTACTAGACTATCCGCTTTATGTTGCAATCCTAACTTTTAGCTATCGTTTTAGATCCCCAGAACCTTGTATCCACGTACTTTATTTCATCCTGTCCTTAATGTAACAGATGCAGCCATGCAGCATGGTTTGAAAGAAAAAGAAAATGCAGCAAGAGTATTTGTTTTGCAAGTGTACTCATAACGGTAGCCTAATTTCACCAGCGAATGGTATTTCGCAAACAAAACCAGACTTTTGATGCCCATTTGGAGCAACCCAGCATCATAAAACAATACCCAAGCTCATAGCGCAAAGCAGAATATTGGACTGGTAATTTGTACTACATCCAAACAAACATATCTAGCTTATGGGCTACTAAAAACATCATTGTGCAGCAACACAGTATCCAATACGGGAGGCGATTGTCGTGTCCTCCTGTTACCGGGCTGTGCCTGTGTATGGGCCTTGGGCCTTGTATCGTGTGTGGCGGGCTTTAAGCCCATGTCGTGTGCGTTGTTATATACTCAGTTGAGCGCCTGGAGACGGTAATCGAAGATGAATATTGCCTGAAGCAAACCCTAGTTTATTTCCTCTCTGTTCTTAGCTGTTTTAGCTTAATTACCGTAGCCAAATCCCTCGATTCATAGAGAGGTCTCCGCATCGGGAGTTCATAGTCAGATTCCGACTAGCGGGATCTGACAAAGTGGTATCAGAGCAGGTTGTTCTTCGGCCAAATTTTTTTCCATCCACTAGATCGGAGAGAGCAGTTCTTCTTCCTATCTCCAGGAGGTGATTCGAATCAGAGTGTGGGAGTTGAGAGATCTCACCAAATCCCACCCACCTCACCCTTTTCGCGGCGTCGGGGAGTTGATCGACGGCGGCGGCTTGGTGGCGGTGGCATAGTTCGGGCCAGATCGAGAGGAACTCGCGGTTGCTGGGGAACATCTCCCCTGGCGGTAAAATTCCGGCGAGGAACTTGATCAGTGTGCCTTTCGGAGGAGAGGTGTGCTGGTGGCGGCAGGGATTCTCGCACGAGCAAGGGTTCAAGGACAAGATCCGTGGTAAATTTCCAGAGCTTTTGCGAGGATTCAGATGGGGAAGTCGAAGACCACGGAAGAGCGCGCGGATGCTCAGGAGGTTGCAGCGCTGAAGCTCGACCTGGAGCTCGTCAACACCCGCACTGAAGAGATCGGCTTGAAAGTCGATGGTATCGAGGACAAGGTATCAGCTTTATCTGCCAAATTCTCTCGCCTTGAAACCTTGTTACTGGCCGATCGAGAACAGCGGAGGACAGCTGAGTCTGAGCAACAGAACGAGGTCGAGCGCGAGAAAGCAGCCGCAGCTGAGCAGCACAAACAGCAACAAGCTGAAGCCCAAGCACAAGCAACTGCAGCAGCTCAGCAGCGTCAGCAACAAGCTGAGAACGAGCGTGGTCGTGGACACTCCAGACCGCCACACTGGCGTAGGCGTTCCGATGCTCAAGATCCACCAAGGTATGCATACCCAGCTACTGAGAATTGTGGTGATCAGTATCAGCAGGATAGTGTGGAGATGGATCAGTATTATGAGGAACTGCAATGCTCTGGCGATGAACACCCTCACCATACACACCAGAACCTCCAGCAGCAGCAACCCCACCCTTCTGCAGGTTATCAGAACCACTACATCCCACCCTCCCATTTTCCACCACAGCCTCAATTCCAGCAACAATGGAACCAATTTCCCACCCCTCAACACAACTACACCCACCCTTATCAAATTCCCCCTGACCCATACAACCCATATAATCCACACCACTACCCCAATACCCTACCCAACTGGCAGCATTTCTATACCCAACCAACACCCCAGCCACCACCAAACCAACAACCATTCCCTCCACCCCTAAACACTCCACACAATCAACCACAACACCTACCACCCAACAACCAGCAGCATGAGCAGCAACACTGTCCGAGACAGGGTGACCCACCTGATAGAGGGAATCATCATAGAGGACAGAGGTATCAAGACAATGACCGAGATGCTCAGTTTTATAGGTCTATTGCCAAAGCTCCTAAAATGGATTTCCCTAAATTTGATGGCAACAATCCTGAGGAATGGCTCAGACGCACTCAAAAGTACTTTGGTATGGTATATGTACCTGAAGATGCCAAATTTGATTATGCCCAAATGTATATTGTTGGGAAGGCAAACACCTGGCTCAGGAATTCGGGGGTTCTGGAAGAAAACCTCACTTGGAAACAGTTCTGCGATGCACTGGTTCAGCGCTTTTCCACAACTAGCTCTTATGAGGCCGTGGAGGACTTCAATTCTGTAAAGCAAGGCTATGGCATTGTCGCTGATTACACAGATAAGTTTGAAGAACGCATGGCAAACTATCGGAAAGAAAATCCTGATGTCAAAGAAGCATATTACATCAAATGCTACATCAATGGCCTCAGAGGTGAAATCAAGCATTATATGAAACCCCTTAAACCTGCTTCTTTGTATGAAGCTGTAGCTTATGCAAAAGATATGGAACTGGGCATGCAAGCAACAGTTCAAAGTCATAACAGAAGATTGACTGCAGCAAACGAATCCAATTTCACTGCCCCAATTCACCCTCGGCCAACATCCAGTCCTGACAACAATCCTAAGAAGGATTTTGACAACCCAAGGCCTAGACCGGAAGCTAAATTCAACGAGCCGGGGAAATGTAAGTACTGTGGTCAGAAGTGGTTCTTCGGACATCGCTGCCAGCAATACAAGTCATTGAATGTAATGACAGCAGATAGTCCCCAAGAACAGGAAGAGGAAGAATTCCATGATCTACCACAAGAGGTTACCAACAAATCACAAACGACACCGGATCAACAGGAAGATAACACTTGAGGACAAGTGTGCTCTCGAGGGGGAGGAATTGTCGTGTCCTCCTGTTACCGGGCTGTGCCTGTGTATGGGCCTTGGGCCTTGTATCGTGTGTGGCGGGCTTTAAGCCCATGTCGTGTGCGTTGTTATATACTCAGTTGAGCGTCTGGAGACGGTAATCGAAGATGAATATTGCCTGAAGCAAACCCTAGTTTATTTCCTCTCTGTTCTTAGCTGTTTTAGCTTAATTACCGTAGCCAAATCCCTCAATTCATAGAGAGGTCTCCGCATCGGGAGTTCATAGTCAGATTCCGACTAGCGGGATCTGACAGCGATTCATGATTTTTTGGAATTCCTATGGAGCGGTGAAGCGTGAAATCACTACTTGTCGAATACAGATAACTAGATGAACGAATTAACATTGCAACCTAGCTAAATCAGAGCATTAGGGCGAGGGCCAGCGGAGTGACCTGCAACGAGGTATGCAGCGGATGCCGCGAAGATGACGGCAGACGGCACGAATACGACCATCCAGTAGAAGTCGGCGGCCTCGGCGGTGGTCATGTAGAATGCCCCGCCCCGGTAGCGGTACGCCTCGGGCTCCTCCTCCCGGCTGCTGGCGTCCGCCGGGAGCGCCTCGAGCATGCGGCGCTCGCGGCAGAAGGGGCGCTCTGCCGGCTCGGCGGGGAAGACGATCCCGAGGCTGACCCCCACCGCGGCGACGGCGGCAACGGCGACGCAGGCGGCGGCCGACACGGCGAGCGGGCGGCGGAGGCGCGGCAGCGCACGCTCCTCGTCCCGCAGGGCCTCGTACGCGCCCCGCGGCATGATGGCCTGCCGCAGCGCGTCGCCGAGGAGCGCCATCGGCGGCGGGAGGGTGGGTGGAGGCTAGGCTACAACCCTAGAGGCGGTGTTGGCAGTAGATGCGGGAATTCGGGGGTGGTCGCTTTCCTTTTCTTTTTCCGGAAAAGTCCAACTTTGATCACCGTGTTTTTCTTGAATCGAAAGACAGAAACTTCGATCACCTTTTATTTCATCAGGTCGTCGAACGTCCTCGAGAGGTTGTGGTAGAGGTTGTAATTCCAGAGACCTGGGGGAGGTCATAAGCGCCTATATCGTAACATAATTTTACACGGAGTAAAAAAGACATATCAAGTAGAATCGTAACGATATAATACGACCTTAATCCAAATGCATAGGGCAATGCCGCTTGTAAAACTATTTCGTACTCATTATGACAGGACTCGAGTAAGAAGCCTTGCTCTGTAATCATGTTTTGGAAGATCATACAAGTTGTCATGATATTTCCTAAGATCTCCTAGTCCTAGAAGTGAGTGGGATCGCAAACAATTACAAACCTAGTGTGCTACACCAAAATCTCGTTCAACTTCCAGCAAGCTTCTTTAACATTTTCAAAGTGGATTCTCTTCTTACCTCGAGAGTTTGGAATTGTATTCACAAATTTTTACCATGCAGGATAGATGGCATCAACTATACAGTAGCATGTATCATAATCACGATCATCGACCATGAAGTTGCAAGCCGGAGCATCACCATTGATAGCATGCCAAAAGAAAGACATTGACTGTCTTTGTGACAATTCGACATCCCAAAGTAGAAATGATCAATCCACAAGATATGACGAATGGATCACCCAATGTCGTGGTATCGGCATCTTGGATAGGAGACGGGGTCCTGCTAGCCGAGGGTGAACGAGGGGTAAGAAGGTGGACGTCGTCGAGGTCGGGATTGTACACAGCAGTTTACACAGCTTCAGATCTCGCAGCAGTGGCGAGACCCTATGATACGTCTCAAACGTATCTATAATTTCTGATGTTCCATGTTGATATTATACCAATTGTTACATGTTTTATATGCATTTCATAGCATTTTTATGTATTTTCTGGGACTAACCTATTAACAAGATGCCACAGTGCCAGTTCCTGCTTTCTACTGTTTTTGTATTCCAGAAAAGCTAGTCTGGAAATATTCTCGGAATTGGACGAAACTTGGACAGAACCTCCTATTTTTCCAACACGAAGACAGAGTCCAGAGGAGAGACGGAGGAGGGCCACGTGGCACCCACACCATAGGGCCGCGCGGGCCCCCCTGTCGCGCCGTGGGGTGGTGTGGGGCCCTTGTGGCTCCGCAGCCGCCGCCCTTTCGCCTATTTATTCATCCCGACGCGAAAACCCTAAATACCCGAGCCATTATCCACGAAAAATTCCAGAGACGCCGCCGCCGTCAACCCTAGCTCAGGAGGGTTCAGAAGCTCTTCCCGGCACCCTGCCGGAGAGGGGAATCATCACCGGAGGGCTCTTCATCACCATGCCCGCCTCCGGAGTGATGCGTGAGTAGTTCATCCTTGGACTACGGGTCCATGGCAGTAGCTAGATGGTTGTCTCTCCACTTTATGATATCATGTTTAGATCTTGTGAGCTGCCTATCATGATCAAGATCATCTTACTGTAATGCTGCATGTTGTGTTTGCTGGGATCCGATGAATATTGAATACTATGTCAAGTTGATTATCAATCTATCTTATATGTTATTTATGATCTTGCATGCTTTTCGTTACTAGTAGATGCTTTGGCCAAGTAGATGCTTGTAACTCCAAGAGTGAGTATTTATGCTAGATAGTGGGTTCATGCATCCGGTAATCTGGGAGAGTGACAATAACTTCTAAGATTGTGGATGTGCTGTTGCCACTAGGGATAAAATAACCGATGCTTAGCTTAAGGGTACGCCGTTAGGTCTAATGCATTTGTTTACTTTACGCACATTACTTAATTCAATTATCCGTTGCTTGCAACTTAATACCAACGGGGAACTCGGTATGACAACCTGGCGGTGGATTATTAGTCATAGACGATGTTGGATAACGGTCTATGTATTTTTGTCGTAATGCCCACATGAATATCATAGTAATCATCATGTCATATATTTGCATTGTCATGCGCTCAAAATTTTGTCAATTGCCCAGCTGTAATTTGTTCACCCAGCATGTTAGTTATCTTTTATGGAGCGACACCACTAGTGAACTGTGGACCCCGGTCCATTCTTTTACACTGATAATACAACCAACTGCAAACACTGTTCCTTTTCATTCTCTGCAATTTACTACTGTTTTCCACACCATACGTTTAATCCTTTGTTTTCAGCAAGCCGGTGAGATTGACAACCTCACTGTTTCGTTGGGGCAAAATAGTTTGATTGTGTTGTGTGCAGATTCCACGTCAGCGCGCCACTGACAACCTTCAGAAGTGATTTCTTGCTCCTACTGGTCGATTAAACCTTGGTTTCATACTGAGGGAAACTGCTGCTACACTGCTTCATACCTTCCTCTTGGGGTCTCCCAGCGAACTTGTGATCCACGCAATCACCCTACATGCTGCTATAACTCATTATAAGGCAATAGCCGTGAATAGGTTGCAATGGGTATGGGATTGTATGGAATCGTGCCCTAAAGGCGTCCCGAGGTCCGGCTTATATAGGCGGCCGGACCTAGGGTTACAAGGGACAAACGTGTCCGGCAAGACTACAGAGTCCTAAACCTATCCGGCAAGTCACCACCTTCCATCTTGACCTTGGCGGCATCATGGGCTTCAGTCTTGGGCCTCCGTCTTGCCATCCTCCGTCCGCCTTGTATGCTGGCTATCTGGGCCGCCTGGCAGGCCAAAGCCTTCGCCACCATTACAGGCCACCCTGGACTAGCCGGATTTGTCCATGTCACTGATATCCCCAGTGGGTATATCCCCAACATTAGCCCCCGGAAAGGTTGAAGTTCTCCAGGTGACAAGGATATACATCCCGGGTACCCTACCATAACGGTACCTGGTGCACGTGTCAAGAGCCTACATGAAGCCCATGACGAAAGGCCCAACAAGATGGAGTACCCTCCAAGATTAGATATAGCCATAGTCGGTTTAGACTTTCCTTATATGTAAACAGGGTCGGTTGCGAACTCCCGAGACCCGGCCTATTATATAAAGGCTGGGAGGGCCACCGATCCAAGACACACAATACTCAAACCACCAAAACCCTAGCGAGATCGACATCTCGCCAGGACCCCACTGTAGCCCGCATAATCTCACACGATCAATACCAGACAAGCAGGAAGTAGGGTGTTACTCTCCGGAGGCCTGAACCTGGGTAAATCTTTGCTTTTGCTTGTCAGCCGACAAAACTACCAGCTCTACCACGTTCTCTCCCTCGTAATCTCAACCCTAGGTCCTTAACCATGGGATTTGATGAGTTAACCCCTCGTCACTAGGCGCCGTCTTCTTTCATCTGCGATATCCGCCTTGTTCTTGACATAGTAGGCGGCTAAAGAGCTTGAAGCATTCCGAAGTTGAGTCAGGCGGCAATCCGACTAAAGTAGTCGGACGAGTTGCTGCCAACATGGAAAAGACGGCCTGACGGTTGTCAGGAATCTTCCAGGCAAATGTCTTGTCAATTTGACTAGTTAAGGCAATATTTGTCGTGTCCATGTCACCCTGGTCCACGACAGTTTGAACTCAAAGAGAGCTGGAGCGACGTCATGATGGCATTTCTACCGTGCCACGAAGGTGATGATGGTGGCCGTGTCGCTAACGACAAAGCGACCGTACCACGTTAGCAATTAAGCCAGAAGATGGAGCTTTATTGTTTTGTACCAATCGATGTCTTCCCAAACTGGCCAGGTTAGGGCGATTGGAAACAACAGCTAACAATCTGGCGATGAATTCGATTAAACCAAACACGATGATGGCGGCCGTGTCGCTGACGACAAGGCGGCCGTGCCACGGAGGCGATAATGGCGGCCGTGTCGCTGACGACAAGGCAGCCGTGCCACGGAGGCGGTCGCGCCGCGTTAGCAACTAAGCTGTAACGCGGCGATAAACGAGACAGCCGTGTCGCTGACGACGAGGCGGTTGCGTCGCTGATGATGGAGCTGCATGTCGTGCAACCCCCAAGTATCGGGCGAAGGCATTGTCGATGTCAAGCCCCCGAGTATCTGGCGAGGGGCAGTTGTAACAGCCCAAAGCTGAGAACCTAAAAACCAGTGTAAAATTTTCACTTTTGCATTCCTTCATTGCATCATGGCATCCATTTTAAGTTGCTAAACAACACACCAATTGGTTTGGCATCATTTGAAAACCAAACATGCCAAACTTGCTTAAACAAATCTCAAAACCCTGAAAGCACTCAAACTTGTAAAACAAAAGTTTCTTGACACCTTATATTTGTCAAGGAAGTTCCAAGAGTTCAAAATACTATTTTTGTCTTGCTCTAAAATTCCTAGAAGATTATAAATTGGGGAATTTAGGATTTTGCCTAAATAAAACTCTATGAACAAATGTTGTCCAAAACTTTTTATTTCAACATGCCAATTTTTGAGTAGCTTCTACTCAATATGGGGAGGCTCCCCAATTTTTCCCAAATTTTTATAAAATGTTTTGGGTGCCCTAACAAAATTCAGGAGATGCTGCTGTATTTAGAAAATAACTGGGAAGGACCAAACTATGATGAACTCAAAACTTCCAGGGGCCTATTTGCAAAAACTCCATCTCTCTCGTTCTGTAGCGACCGTTACCATCGCGTGCAGCCGGACCAGCGGGGCCCCCTCCACCCCTACCGCAGGAGGACAAGCATGCCGAGCCCCACCTCGCGCGTGCTCCCCATCCCGCACCCCATCGCTCCTCTGTCCGTGCTCCCCTCTCTCTTCTCCCACGGCGCCATGGCCGCCGAGCTGCGCCTCCGCATCGTCGGCGATTGAGGACGCCCCAAGCCGCGAGAAGACCACCAGCACCTCCGACGTGCTTCCCTCCCCCTCCTCGTGGCAGGAATCGACGCGGGGCCGCCGCATTTGACCTCGCCGTCCTCGACTTCTTCCACGACCGCCGCCGCACTCCGAGCTCGATTCCGGCCGTCTCCGCCGCACTCCGACCTCGCCATCCTCGCTAGCGTGTTTTTTACCCAAGTAGCACATGATGCTGATCTTTAACCCAAGTTCTATCTTGTTGATTCCTTGTTAGTTTTTGCATAATGTATTATCGTCCCTAGTCTGTGTACTTGAGTAGACGCTAATGCTATTGTTCGACCATTCGGAGAAAGATACTAACTGTATCATTGTCAAATCTCCAGAATGGCTCGAGGAGGCCGTGGAGGCCGTGGTGGCCGCGGTAACCACAATGATGATGAGGATGATCTGCCGCCACCACCCTCGATGGCTGAGGTCTTGATGGCCATTGAGGAGAACCGTGGGCGCAATGAGCGTTTGCTTGAGCAGTTGGTGCAGCAGAATGCACGGAGGAACGAGTGCAACACTCTCACTGAGTTTCTGCGTTCCCAGCCACCCACCTTTGCTGATGCTAAGGAGCCATTGGAAGCTGATGATTGGCTTCGCGCTTTGGAGCGCAAGTTCTCCGCGCTGCATGTCCCAGTGGCTGAGCAAGTCAACTTTGCCACCTATCTCTTGGTTGGTGCTGCTGGCTGTTGGTGGGAAAGCCATGTGGCCTTGTTTCCAGCCAACCATGTCTTCACTTGGGCTGATTTTCGCACTGCCTTCCGTGCGGAGTACATTCCTCAGCCGATCATGGACTTGAAGAGGAGGGAGTTCCTGGATTTGCAACAGGGACGGATGGACCTCCGCACTTATGGTCGTGAGTTCAACCATCTCTCTCGTTACGCCCCAAGGGATGTGACCAATGATGCTGACAAGCAAGAGCTGTTTCGCAAGGGTCTTTCACCGCAGCTCCGCTATGAGTTATTGCCCTTCAGGTTCCAGACCTACCAGGAGCTGTTCAACTAGGCTTTTACCCTTGAGCAAGGAAGAAAGGAACTTGAAGCTTCCAAGAGGCCCGCACATGGGGACCACCAGAGTTCCTCGGGTTCTGAGAGCAAGAAGCGCAGGGTGTTTGTTCCCTACAGCGCTGTACCGCGTGCTCCATTCATGCCAAGGACCGCGGGATACAGGCCACCCCTCCGCGCCCCACTACTTCGACACTTGGGATAGGCGGGAGTGGGTACCGTCCTATGCTACCTGCTCCACCTGGACTCACTTGCTACACCTGTGGCCAGGCTGGCCACTACTCCAGGGAGTGCCCCCAGAAGGCACCTCTCGCGATAACTCCTGCACGAGCCCCTACCACTCCAACTGGCAAGGCTGGACCTATTGTGCGTGGTCGCCTGAACCACATCTCTGCTGAAGAAGCTGAAGAGGACTCCGGCGTTCTCATGGGTGAGTTATGGATCAACAACAATCGTGCTACAGTTTTGTTTGATTCTAGAGCATCGCATTCATTCATATCCATAGCTTTTGCAAAAGACCACAAAATACCGTTTGAGAAATTGAGCTGTCCCTTGTTGATTGCCACTCCTGGCTCCAAATGGCAAACCGATGGGGTTACTCCTGAGGTCCAGATTACTATTGGTTACTACTCTTTTCCTCTCGCCTTGGTAGCTCTAAGGTCAAGTGGCATTGATGTCATAGTGGGCATGAACTGGCTAGCCAAATACCAGGCTAATCTCGACTATGCTGCCAAGACCGTCACCGTGACCAATTCCTCCGGTGACAGTGTGAAGTATTGGTCTGCATTGTCAAGACCTCCGTCCTCCATCATACCCAACTCACCTGAGATTCTTCTATGCTTTATGGAAGGCGAATCCCCTCCTGAGATCCAGGACATACACGTGGTGTGTGACTTCCCGGATGTGTTCCCGGAAGAATTGCCTGGCATGCCTCCTGACCGAAGTGTGGAGTTTGTAATAGAGCTACTTCCCGGTACCGCTCCAATTTCCAAGAAGCCCTACCGTATGCCGGTGGAAGAGTTGGCTTTGTTGAAAGAGCAAATTGATCAACTGTTAGCGAAGGATTTCATCCAGCCTAGCAGTTCACCTTGGGGTTGTCCGGTACTCTTTGTGAAGAAGAGAGATTCTAACGTGCCTCGTCTAGTCTCGGACTATCGACCGTTGAATGCGGTGACAATCAAGAACAGGTATCCTATTCCTCGCATCAATGATCTGTTGGATCAGTTAGCTGGTGCAACCGTATTCTGCAAGATGGATCTGAGGTCAGGATACCATCAGATAAAGATCAGAAAGGAGGATATTCCAAAGACGGCATTTGTCACTCGCTATGGCTCGTATGAATATACCGTCATGTCCTTTGGTCTCACCAATGCTCCAGCTACTTTCATGAGGCTCATGAACTCTGTTTTCATGGATTATCTCGACAAGTTTGTCGTCATTTACATCGACGACATCCTCATCTATTCCAAAACCAATGAAGAGCATGAGGAACATCTTCGTTTGGTTCTGACAAGACTTCGAGAACACCGCCTCTATGCCAAGTTCTCCAAGTGTGAGTTTTGGTTGGATAATCTTGTCTTTCTTGGTCATGTGATATCCGCTAATGGTGTGGCTGTCATTCCTGACAAGATTCAGTCCATTCTGGATTGGAAAACTCCAATGTCAGTCAAGGACATCCGTAGCTTTCTCGGATTGGCAGGTAACTACCGCCGGTTCATCGAAGGTTTCTCCAGAATAGCCAAGGCCCTCACTGACCTTCTCAAGAAGGATAAAAAGTTTGTATGGACGGCTGGAGCTGAAGAGAGCTTCAAAACACTGAAAGCCAAACTCACCTCCGCTCCTGTGCTTGTCTTGCCGGACACGAGCAAGGATTTCGTCGTCTTCTATGACGCCTCTCTACAAGGCTTGGGCTATGTGCTAATGCAAGATGGCCATGTGGTGGCATATGCTTCTCGCCAACTTAAGCCGCATGAGCACAATTACCCTACTCATGATCTAGAACTTGCCGTGGTGGTCTATGCTTTGAAGCAATGGAGACCATACTTGTTTGGTAACCATTGCGAGATCTTCTCGGACCACAACCCGGCAAAGCAAACATCGTGGCTGACGCGCTAAGTCAGAAGTCCTATTGCAACAATCTGATGATTGAGAAGGCCCAACCTGCCCTCCATGAAGAGTTCTCTCGTTTGAACTTAGAAATGGTTCCCTCGGGCTACCTTGCAAATATGGAGATCAAATCTACTCTTGTAGACCAGATTAAGGATGCTCAAGCCCGTGACAAGGGCATTCGAAAAATCAAGGAGAATATTGCTAGCGGGAAGGCCAAATGTTTCTCTATCAATGAATCCGGAGTTGTTTATTTTGGTGACCGCTTGGTAGTGCCAAAGAAACGAAAATTGAGGGAGCTTATCCTCCAAGAAGCTCATGAATCTCCTCTCTCTATTCATCCTAGAAGTACCAAGATGTACCAAGACCTTCGACCACAATTCTGGTGGACTCGTATGAAACGAGAAATCGCCAAGTATGATGCGGAATGCGACACATGTCGACGGGTAAAGGCTGAACATCAAAGGCCTCCCGGTACTCTTCGCCCTATTGCCGTCCCGGAATGAAAATGGGATGAAATTGGTATGGACTTCATTACCGGGTTTCCCCGATCTCAAAGGGGCAACAATGCAATATGGGTAATCATTGATCGTCTTTCCAAGGTTGCTCACTTCCTACCAGCCCGTGATGATATACGGGCAAGTCAACTTGCTGACTTATATTTGGCTCGTATTGTTCCATTGCATGGGGTCCCTTTGAGGATCATATCGGACCGTGGAAGTATCTTCGTCTCCAAGTTTTGGCAGAGCTTCCAAACTGCCATGGGGTCCCGTCTCAACTTCAGTACCGCCTACCATCCTCAAACTGATGGTCAGACTGAAAGAGTGAACCAAGTGTTGGAAGACATGCTTAGGGCATGTGTGATCTCTTTTCGTAAAGGTTGGGAAAAGTATCTCCCTTTCGCGGAGTTCTCCTACAACAATAGCTATCAAGCTAGTCTGGGCATGGCTCCCTTCGAGGCTCTATATGGAAGAAAATGCCTGTCGTGGAGGGATCACGGCAGATGCCATGGGTATGGCTTAGTTGGGGCCGAATGGTCGTTGGGGGAATCCGGGGAGGGTTTATGCACTCAAGATGTGCACAAGCAAGAACATGCAAGAAACCACAAGAACATGAACAAGAGACCAAGAAAGCCAAGAACACAAAAGACACCACGATGTACCCAGGTTCGGGGCCTTCGTGAGGAAGTAAAACCCCTACTCCTGCCTTTCCTCTCTCAATATATCAGTGTAGTTCTCAGGTACAAGGTGCTCCTCGAGCTGTATGATGCTGCCAAGTGAGAGCTCTAGATAGAAGATGAAACTATGAAGGGGGAAATGAGCTAGGGTTTTCGCCGTCCTCCTCCCTGGAGGTAGAGATGCCGCATATATACACAGGCCGAAGTACATTTTTACCCCTGCCTACAACTGACAATGGCATGGCCAAAAGGTAGAAGACAAGCCTCTGCCTCCTGCCAGCTCAACGGCCGGACTGTCAGGCCAGCCAGGCCTAGCTTTCCTCTTCCGGTCATACTTCAGTAGCCTGCCGAGGTCTAGCCTGTAGACCTTTCCCGAAATAGCCGAGTCAGCTCCTAGGCCCCCGAGCTTCCGGGAAACCCGTGGACGGACCTCGCCGTCCTCTGAAGCCTCGGGCTACGAGCTCTGCGGCGCCCGTGACCTCTCTGACATGCCTCGATCCTTGCTGCCAACCTCGGATAACACTCCGGATCCTATACCTCGGTAGAGAATACCTTATTCCTGTGGTAGCTAGCTGACTGCCCCGAGGTTGATACCTCGGAGGATATACCTCGGAGAATATACCTCGGACGTACACCTTACGTCGGATGACGCCTCCTGCGTCCTTGCTCAATCGTTACCTCGGACAGCTTACTACCTTAACCTTACATGTCTTGACCTCATCATTACCCTACCCGGGGGTAACCCCCCGACAGTAGTCCCCGAAGCTGATGTGGTCTTGCAGCCTCGGATGAAAGGCCGCACCAGGTTCAACCCGAAACCACATGCGCTACAATGTTTTGCAGGTTACCGAACCAATACTCCGAGAAATCCATCGGTCTGTTCCTCGGCCATACTGCTTTTCCGAAGTATCCGCCGAGATCTCGGACGTCAACCCCTCGATTTCTGCATCTTACTGACTTCGGTCAGAGAACACTGTTCACGTGTCCCATCCGTCACTTCCTGGTCCACGATAGTCAAAGCACTCGAGTGCTTTCCACCACGCGGCCCACGTCAGCGGAGGTTTCCCGCTTGCGCCGCTTCGCGCTCCAGTAACCGCGCCGCACGACGGTTTGCCTCCTGCAACCGATCCTGTGGCCTGCTCGCCCACCGCTATCTTCGTGCCACGTGGGCATTGTGCACAAACGATCCCACTCGCCGCTCCGATAACCGCGCGGTAGTGCGCAGTTACCGCCCGCGGTTATAAATACGGGCCCAGGGCAGTGCTTCCCTCTTCTTCCTCATTCACTCGCCGTCTCGCCTCCATCGCAACCAGTGCCGCCGCTTCCAGTTGAGAAACGCGTTCCCGCCGCCGCCGACGAGCAGCTCCTTCGTCGCCGCTGCGACCGCGTCACCGGCGCCGCCCTTCAGCACCTCATTTTCACGGTATGTACTCCCTTTCTTGATACCCTAGGCATTGCTCTAGGTTTCTTCCTCTTCGCGCTTTGGTTCTTCATATGTTCTTGAATAAAACTCTATTTACCTCCTCCGGTAGATCTTACTCGCATACTTTTTGGGTAGAAATGAGTTTCATACCTCGGATAGATGTTCGCCTAGCATAGATATGCCTCTATGTACATAAGATCGCCCAACTCCTCCTGAGTTAGCCAGATATAGCCTTAGATTCCAGATTTACTTTTTCCTTTGCTAAACTTCTGTGCATTCTCTGCAGATTGATTCTGCCGAGATGTCTCCTCCTGAGACTTCGGAACAAACCGAGGTTCCAGACCTCGAACTGGAGGTCGGAGAACGAGCCGGCTGGGAAGGTTCGGATGTAACTCCGGACGAAATCCAGTGGCTCAGGGCGACTCGGCGGATTCCCGCCGGGGTAGAGTGTCGCCTGCCAGAGGGCGAACTCGAGCCTCAAGTCAAGCAAGGGGAACGGGTGGTCTTCGTCGCGCACTTCCAGCGCGGCTTCGGACTGCCCGTTAGTGATTTCTTCCGGAGCTTCCTCGACAAGTTCGGACTCCAGGTTCATCACCTCCCCGCCAACGCCATCACCACTCTCTCCTGCATCGTTTCCTTCTCTGAGGGATACCTCGGCCTCAAAGCCACGGTAGACCTCTTTTCTCGCTACTTCCAACTCAAGCGGCAAGTGATCCCGGATCCAAAGAACAAGGATCTGCCCAAGCAATTAACCGCCTGCGGAGCTGCCACCATAGCTCCTCGCCGAAACTCCATCTTCCCACGTATCACTACTCCGGACACCGTTCGCAAGTGGCTCCGGACGTGGTTTTACGTGAAGAACTCCGGCGAAGAGGACCTCCTCAACCTGCCGGCGTTTAACCTCAGCCCTCCTACAGAACAGCTCAACTGGGACTACACTCCCCCTCACACCGGCGAACTCAAGTCCATCCATGGGTATATTGCGAAATGGCAGGACCCGGAGGACCCCGGGAACGACGGGAAAGTCCTGACGGCCGACGACCTGGCCTGCACATTCGTGAAGCGCAGGGTCTCCCCTCTCAGGCGAGGTCTCACAAGATCTGCCACATGAGCGGTCTTTATGACCCCACCCGACATACGCACGTTGCACTGGACAACGCCGCGGTAGCTCGGCGAGTCCGAGCTATCACCAAGTCCAAGATCTCTGACGCTTGGACATGGGGAAGGGAACCCCACTACCGGACCAATCCAGCGAAACAGGTACGCTATTCCGACGTTTTCTTCGATACTCCTTTACCACCGAGGTCTTGCTACCGACGTTCACCTTGACAATTTTTCTTCCTAACTCCTTTTCATATGTCTGCCATACAGCTGTTCGCCCGCCAGACCGCCGAGGATGGAGTCCATCCTGGACCACTTCGGCAAGGATCTCCCTGTCGAGGACCCACCATCCAACGTGGACCCTGACGACGAGGATTATATGCCCATTGCCTCGGCCCGCATCACCACCGCGGGTAAGCCTCAAGCACAAGCTTCAGTTCAAGAGATTTCGGATGACGAGGAGGGGTTCCTCGTCATGGAACCAATAAACGCGGTACCTCTCTCCCGCCTTCCTCACCTTCCGAACTTTACTCCAGCAACCAGCCGGAAACGCGCTGGTGCCGCAACTTCGGCCGCCGAACCATCCGCCACTGGAGCCTCCGGACCCACTGAGGCTCCGGTCAAGAGACGCCGGCTGAAGAAGTCCGGACTTCCTCCTCATGCCCGGGGGGCAGAGGCTTCCTACCTCGGATGGGTAACGCTTTGCTTCTATAGCCAACAATGTTTGTTGCTTAAACATATTATCTCGGTATTAACACTTGACCATCTTCTTTTCGTTGCAGTGCCCCCATAGACGTGGATCAGGAGGTATCCTCCATGACTGCACCCGTTGGTGCCTCTGAAGCCATGACCACCCCGACGAACTCTCGCCCGGATCTCCTCCACCGAGGTCTGGCCCGGCCTTGGGGAAATCTGCCCCCACCCGAGGTCAGACTTCTCCGCGTCCTCAAACGGATGCGGGGATCAATCGCGCCAGAACTCCGGCTACCGCCTTGCCGGAGCCTCGACTCTCCCCCCGCAGCCAGACTGCCCGCAACCAACAGCAGCAACAGCAGAAGCATCAGCAGAAGCAACAGCCCAAGCAGCAGCCCCAAAAACCAGTTCGCCAGACTACCTTGCCGTTGGAGAAGGGCAAGGAGAAAGAAAAAGAGACGGTGAAGTCTAAGGTCACCCCCAAACCAACATCTGGGTCTGGCACCCTGACTATCTCTTCTCCCTCAAGGATGCAACCGAGGTCTCCTCCCCCGGTGACACGCCGAATTCCTCCATTCGCCGCACCCATTGATGAGACTGCCCCTCCGGCCGAAGAATATGCTCGGAGGGCATCTCTTATATTGGATAACCGGCCTGCTTCAAGCTCCGAGGCTACTTTGGCCTTGGAGGCCTCGGTTAGGGGCATCGAGCAGGGCGGACCGTGGGGATTTCCTCCTCTGCGCACTGATAGTGACCAGAGCCTCGGCTCCTTGGAACACTACAATGCAGACTGGAATTCTGCAGACATGGACGAGGTCTCTTCTGCCTCCTTGACCGCCCAAGGGGACGAGCATCCTGCGGGGAGCAGCGCCTGCGCCCGACGCATGCTTGAAATGCAAACTTCTGCTTTGCTTGCTACTCGAGCTGTCAACGTAAGTTCCACTTTCTTTACTTTCATGCAGTATCTCCTCTAATATCCACCATCTCCAGTCCCCGAGATTCGAGGTAAACTATTGACGCTCCGCCGGAGTTAAAATTGTTTGGCTTGAATCTTAACTCTCCATTTTCATCCGACGTATCCAATCCATTTTATCTCACTTTAGCATGCACCTCGGGTACGAGTCCCCGAGACTCCTGTCGAGGCATACCCCGGCAACATTTTCCCAATGATTTGACTCCGAGTCCCCGAGACTCTTGTCGAGGTATAGCCTTTCTAACCGAGCTATATTTTTCTTCCTTGCAGAATGCTATGAACGTCCGCACGGATATCTTTCATACCCTCTTGTTTGACCACAAGAAACTCCACGACGAGCACAAGGCCGTCCTTGCAGAAAAGAACTCTTTGGACGAGAAGCTACAACAAGAGAAAGCCGAAGTAGCTCGTCTGGTAAAGGAGCTCAAGCGCATCACTGAGCTGCGGACGTCTGAAAAAGAGCAGCTGCAGGCGGAAAAGGCCAGTGTTGTCGAAACAGAGAAGAAACTTCGGGAGGATGCCGCCAAGGATCACGAGAATGCGCTCCAGTTAGCCGAGACCCGCGCCACCTCGGCCACCGAGGCTTATGAAGCCCTTCAAGCTTCGGTTAACCAGCTCCTCCCGACGCTGCAACATATCAACCAAGAAATGGACAGTAAGCTTCTTGCCCCCCTTAGCCTTGCTTTGTCCTCAACATTACTGGCTCTTTGCCGAACTGTTTCTTTCATTATTAACAGGCTACCCCTCTGCAGAGCACTTCACCTACACCCAAGTCTCGGCCCGCAATATCACTGCTCGGCACAGGGAGAGGCGTAACGAGACGAACCCCGATTGGACCGTTGAGGACCACATCGTGGCCATCAAGCTCGGATCCATCCCTTGAAACCATTGGGTCGAACTCCTCGACGCAGGTCTGTCTGCTTTCCGAGCCTTATGGCCTCTTGCCGACGCTCCCAAACTACGCCCGAGCTCGCCGCCAAGCTTCGTGAAGCCGAACAAAGACTCCGAGAGTGGCGTTCATCTTCAGCTCGCGCTGGAGCTGATGCCGCTCTCAAATTCATCATGACTTGGTGCGAGAAGATCGACCTCGAAAAGATGGACACTCTTCGCCGAGGCTCGCCCTGGTCCTCGGACCCAATTCTCATCAAGCGCCGCGAAAAGATGGCTGCCTTCTTCGCTGGATATGCCAACACAAAGAACTTGAGCGAAGGAGACACCTACTCCGACGCCGAGGATTACGAGCCAGAAGACGAGGAATACGAAACAGAATCCGACGTCGAGGCCGAGCAAGGTGACGACGGTGAAACCCGCGAAGCAGAAACCGAGGCTTCTCCACAACCTGATGCCGAGGTTACTGCCGACGTTGCCAGCACTTCCCAGGCTACCTCGGCTCCGGACGAAATCCCTGCTGCATCGGCTGCTGCCGACGTAATTCCTGATGCCTCGACCTGAACTTATGCTTGGCCAAAAAACTTCATTAAATCCCCGGTATGCCGGGACGCAGATGTAATCAAACTTAAGTAGTTCCTTTGCTACCTCTATTACTATTATGCTCATTCGAACCATGCTTTTCTAAGCTTTATGTCGAATCCTTTTGAATGATTGCTCGAGTTTACTTTCGTGTTTACTATATTTGGCATTCTTTGCTCTTGTCTGCCATTCTGGCGTTCGACAGTCGAGTCACAAGATTGTTGTTCATAGCATACAGTACTTGGTAAATTCCGAGGTATGTTTCAAAGTCATCCGACATAAAAAAGAAGTAAAAACAGGGGTTAGTAAACGACATATGCCGAACTGTCTTTTTGGACCGAGTCCCCGAGTTCATTTTCATGTTTCCCATGTTCTTTCGTCTTTGCTCTTGACTGCCATGCTGGCGTTCGTCAGTCGAGTCACAAGATTAGTTACATAGCATACAGTACTTGAAGTTTGAGACGAGGTTCAAAATAGCTCGGCATACGAACGAAGAAAGAGTACAAACAAAAAGAAACATGCAATCATAAGAGCGAGGCAGTCCCCGAGCTCACTCTCGAGGTGCCGAAGTTTTTATTTAAAGATCAGCCGAGGTACATACATTACTTCCTTCAACAGTAGAAGGGTCGGAGTAGAGCTACATTCCATGGACGCTGAAGCTCCAAATCGGGTCTATCCAGCCCATCTCCCCTTGGTTCCTGTGCATCTATAAGATAGTATGAATCATTGTGCAGAGCTCGGCTCACAATGTACGGTCCCTCCCATGGAGGTGACAACTTGTGCCGGCCTTTACTGCGCTGCACAAGCCTCAGCACTAGGTCTCCTTCATTAAACTTTCGGGGTTTTACATGCCGGCTTTGATAGCGTCGGAGACCCTGCTGATATATTGCTGACCGAGATAAGGCCAATTCTCTTGCTTCCTCAAGCAAATCTACAGCATCTTCCCGAGCTTCTTTAGCCTCGGCTTCTGTGTACATTGCCACTCTGGGCGCATCATATTCAATGTCGGTTGGCAGCATTGCCTCGGCCCCATAGACCATGAAAAATGGCGTATAGCCAGTTGATCTGTTCGGTGTGGTCCTTAGACCCCACAGAACTGCTGGTATCTCATCGATCCAACACCCCGGTGTTTTCAACAGTGGTTCTATAGCCGAGCTTTGATTCCGGCCAATACCAATGCATTTGACCTTTCTACTTGCCCATTAGCCTGTGGATGAGCCACCGAGGCTACATCAAGTCGAATTCCCTTACTCATGCAGAACCGAGCAAACTCTCCGACAGCAAAGTTCGTGCCGTTGTCTGTAATGATACTATGAGGATATCCATATCTCAGGATTATTTCCTTCAAAAAGGTCACTGCCGTATGACCATCCACCTTTCGGATTGGCTTCACCTCGATCCACTTAGTGAATTTGTCCACCATCACCAGTATGTGAGTCATATTGCCTCGGGCTGGCTTGAATTCTCCCACCATGTCCAGACACCAAACTGCAAAGGGCCACGTGATAGGAATGGTCTTGAGCGCCGAAGCTGGCATGTGCTGCTGCTTGGCGAACCTTTGGCACCCTTCACATTTCCGAACTATATCTTCTGCATCGGCATTGGCGGTGGGCCAATAGAACCCGTGCCGGAACACCTTGGCCACCAGAGCTCTTGTGCTGCAATGATGTCCACATTCTCCTTGGTGGATCTCTAAAAGCATCTCCTTGCCTTCAGCTGGTTCGACACATCGCTGCAACACCTCGGTCACACTTCTCTTGTATAGCTCCTTGTTGATGATGGTGTATCCCTTAGCTCTCCTCTGGATTCTCCTTGCCTCGGTTGTATCACTTGGCAAACTTCCATCGGCTATGAATTCATGATCTGCTCCGCCCATTCCGGCACTGGTGCAGAGGAAAAAGCCTCTCATCTATCTCCATTGGTTCGGTCGCCATGATCTCCTTCATGATTTCCTCCACCATTGCTCGGCCAGTCCCCGAGTGTTGGTGCGAAGTCCCCGGGTCAGACCCGAAGTTCCCATCATCTACTCCATAGGAAAAGCTCCATCAGTCCTCGGATACTGCGAAGCAGTCCCCGAGTCCGGCCAAACGCATCCGACGTCTACCTCCATAGGAATAGGCTCAGACTCCGAACTTGGCGGTAAGAAAATTGACTCGGAGTCAGGAGAGGCTTGATTGAAGGAGTTCTCAAATGGTTCAGCGCTATCCCCGGTGGCACCGGTTCTTTGGATGAACCGAGCTTTGACAATACGTCGGCGGCTTCATTCTCCCCCGAGGTATGTGCTTGTACTCACATCCTTCGAAGAACCCAGACACCTTTTGCACATGAAACCGATACAACTCCATGTTCGCATCCAATGCATCCCAAGTGCCGGTGGATTGATGCACCACCAAAGCTGAATCGCCGAAGCATTCTATACGCCGGACACCTATCTCCTTTGCCACCTTGAGCCCATGGATCAGGGCCTCATACTCCGCCACGTTGTTCGACGCCGAGAAATGGATTTGCAGCACATACTTCAACTGGTCTTGCTTCGGCGAGGTTAGGACTATGCCGGCACCTAATCCGACCTTGGTCTTGGACCCATCAAAGTGCATCTTCCAATAATTATAGTCCGGCAAGGGCGGCTCATATTGCATCTCGGCCCAATCGCATAAAAAGTCCGGTAGCGCCTGCGACTTGATTGCATCTCGCCTTTCATAATGCGGAGTATATGGAGATACCTCGATCGCCCATTTGGCAACTCGCCCAGTTGCGTCCTTGCATCCGATGATCTCCGAGATTGGAGCATCACATACCACCGTCATGGGATGCTCTTGGAAGTAATGCTTCAGTTTCTTAACCGCCAGGTATACTCCGTACGTCATCTTCTGGTAGTGGGGGTAGTTTTGCTTCGACGTGGATATCACCTCGCTCAGGTAGTAGATTGGTCTCTGCACCGATTTGCCTCCTTCGTCTCGCTCCACCACCACTGCAACACTTACGACCCGGTTTGTAGCCGCAATGTATATCAACATCGGTTCATTCTGCAAAGGGGACGCCAACACCGGAGCAGTGGACAACATCTTCTTCAGCTCATTGAACGCCGCGTCCGCCTGCGGGGTCCAAGTGAAACTGGTACTTTTCTTCATAAGTTGATACAATGGTAAGGCTTTTTCTCCTAGCCGACTTACAAACCGACTTAAAGATGCAAGGCATCCCGTGAACTTCTGCACATCTTTTAAACAGTTCGGCAACTTCATTCTTTCGATCGCTCGGATCTTAGCCGGGTTAACTCTATACCTCGGCTTGATACGAGGAAACCGAGCAATTTTCCAGCCGGGACACCAAAGGTGCACTTGTCCGGGTTAAGTTTCAACCGATACTTTCTTAAGTTTGCAAATGTCTCTTCGAGGTCTTCGATGAGAGTATGCTTCTTTTTAGTTTTGATAACAATGTCATCGACATACACTTGCACATTCTTGCCCATTTGAGAGTGTAAGCACTTCTGCATACACCTTTGATAAGTTGCCCCGGCATTTCTCAAACCGAAACACATGACACGATAGCAATACGCCCCATACGGGGTAATAAAGGCAGTCTTTATTTGATCATCAGTGTTCAGTGGGATCTGGTGAAAACCAGAATATGCATCAATAAAAGACAACAGCTCACATCCAGCCGTAGAATCGATCACTTGATCAATCCGAGGTAAAGGAAAGGGATCCTTCGGGCACGCCTTGTTCAGGTTGGTGAAGTCAATGCACATGCGCCACACCTTGACTATCGCCGGTTCGTCCTTCTTTTTCTCCACGAGGACTGGATTAGATATCCAGTCCGGATGCAGCACTTCCATGATGAAGCCTGCAGCCAGTAACTTCGCCAGTTCTTCGAGTACCACCTTTCTTCGGTCATCTGAGAGCCGCCGCGTCGGTTGACGCACTGGTTTCACCTCTGGCCGAACAAACAAAGAGTGCTCTGCCAACTCCCTCGGAACACCTGGCAGGTCTTTAGCCGACCATGCAAAAATGTCCCGATTCTCACGGAGGAAGTGACAGAGCGCGCTTTCCTATTTCTCGTCCATGCCAGCACCAATGATGGCGAAACGCTCCGGGTTCTCCGAGTCCAGCGGGATTTTCTTGGTCTCCTTGGGCACCTCGAATGAAGCGCTCATGTCCGGAGTAATTAGTCCGGACATGCCGAGCTGAGTAGACTGCGCCATTGCCACCACCTTCTGAAGTTGCTTCTTCTCCGCCGCGATCACCAAGGACTCGGCTAAACTAGATCCCGCCGAGGCACATTGCATAGCCTTCTTGTAGTCACCAGAAATGGTTATTATTCCCTTGGGCCCCGGCATTTTCATCTTTAGGTAGGCCACATGAGTGGAGATCATGAACTTGGCCAAGGCTGGCCTTCCCAGCAAGGCATGGTAAGGGCTCTGCAAGTCCACAACCTCGAACTCAAGACTTTCAACTCGGCTGTTATCTCGGGTACCAAAACCCACGTCGACCCAAATCTTTCCCATAGGTGCACAAGAGACCCCGGGCACAATACCGTGAAATGTACAGCTGCTAGGCTGCAACTGGTTCGGTGAGTATCCCAGCTTGACCATTGTGTCTCGGTACATGATATTTATGGCACTCCCATTGTCCACCAAGACTCGGGTGAATCTCACATTGTTGGTCGGCCCACAAACGTCGGATCCACCACCAGTGCATAGTTTCCAGGGCTCGGCATGATCCGAGGTGTATCTTGCCTGCTCCAAGTGATCTCTTGCTCGGACCATTCATGTATTTCACCACGCGGAGTTACTGCATTCACCTCCTTGGCACGCCTCAGCATACTCTTCTTATCAGTTGACTCAGTCACAAACACCACGTAACTCTGATGTACTTCCCTATAATCATTACCGGGGTTCTCATACCTCTGATTCTCAAAGGACCACGTTTGGCTTTGGCCGGCACCACCGTTGTTGTTGTTGCCCTGGGCACTCACTGCATTCACCGGTTTCGCCTGCACCATCTTCTGGTTTTGGGCCGCATGCACCGGGGTTGAATTTGCTCCGGTTAAGCTCTGATTCTGCGCCGCTATGGTCGGCTTATGCTGCTGCTGCGCGTTCGGATATTGAGGTCTACGCCATTGGTTCGGTGGCCCACTCCGGTTTGTCCCAGCTTTCGCCCCTTCTGCAGCGGTTCGGTGATGAAAACTACACTGCAGAGTGGTATGGTTGGGTGTTTGCCATTCCTGCCATGATAGATACATGGCCCATTCACCAATGACTCGTAAGTCACAGGTGGTCCGGCCTCCTGCCACTGCTTCGCACCACCTCCCTGATTCTGGTTCTGGTTCGGAGTCCACGCCTGACCCTCAGTCTTCGGTTTCTGGGCGCCTCCAGGTCCGGACTGACTTGGGTTTACAGCATTGACTTGGAAATCTGGTTCTCTCCTCTTTTGCCCGAACTCTTGACGGTTATCAAACCTCGGTCCGTTGTTGCGATTGTTCATCGGATTCCTCCTGTTCCGGGCATTCCCATCCATCAGAGGCTGCATCGGATCGCCAAGGGCATAGGAATCAGCTATCCGAATCGTCTCGGCCAGAGTCTTTGGCATATCTCTCTGGAGCCTCTGCCACAACATGCTACCATACCGACATCCATCAGCAAACCACGCTATAGCCTGTGCTTCGATAACTCCTCACAGGAGTTCCGAACATTGCTCCACCGAGTCAAGAATTCTCGGTCAGTCTCATTGTCCTCCTGCTTGCACGCCTGCAAAAGCTGAGGTCGGTTTGGCCTCTTGTAAGTGCTGGCGAAGTTGCTATTGAATGCCTCCTCTAAATCCAGCCAGCAATTGATGCTATTCTCCGGCAAATTGTTCAGCCAGATCCGAGCAGGACCTTCCAACATGTGCGGGAGATACCGGACCGCCCATCGGCGATTGCCCCCCGCAATGTATACTGCTGAAACATAATCAGCTAGCCAATCTTGCGGCTTGGTGCTCCCATTGTACGGCCTGGTACTCCGACCCAACTGAAACTGAGACACTGGTGGAGGTGGTTCCTTCATGATCCGAGGTCCAAAACACGCCGGACCAGGAGGGCCTTCCTCTTCCAACTTCTCGGACATGTAAATCCGATCTAGCTTGTATCGCGCGTCACCTGTAGGCAACGTCCGAGCTCCGATACGCTCTCCCAATGCACCATCCACTCTATAGAATCCAGCCCGCTCCATGGCTGAATTTCCATCATCATATCGGTCGCCACCTCGACCGACGCTCTTCGGCTGCGGAACATACTCCGGCTCTTGCTGATACTGCTCCTGCGGCCGGGGTTGCTGCTGATGCCTCGGGGGCTGAGGTGGTTTACCTCGGCCAGCCGACGCTGCTTGCCCACCGTTCTGATTTCCCTGAGCTGAACGGCCTTTAGCTCGGCTTGCATCACCTGGGCCGGGGTCTCCATTGGCTCGGCTAGCGTCGCCGACCTTTTGCTTTCCAGCTAACACCGGATCGTACACTTGCAGCTGCATCTCCTTGTTCCGACCTGAAGTGACACTCCGGGCACGATCGGCTCCTCCGACGTGTGGAGACGAGGCTTGCCCCTTGGACCCTGGCTAACTGGCCTAATCGAATGGACCGCCTGCGAACCGCCAAGCCCGGCCTTGCGGAGGGCTTCATTTTGCTTGCTGGCCACATGCACTAACTCATTGAGCCGCTTCTGCTGCTGCGCCATGCATCTCCGGTCAACTCCGATAGCCCGGCCCTTACTGCTTCGGCTGCTCTAAGGTTCTTGCTGGTGAACTATACACCGGCCTACCAGTAGCCGACCTGCTACTTGTTGCCTTACTCGAGCCCGAGACTGCAGCCCTAACCATCTCCTCATAGAGGTCCTTGCCTCGGTTGAACAGAGCAGCTTTCTTACGCCGCACAACCGGAGTAAAACCATCCTCTATACCATGTGCAGCATTGTACTCCTTCTGCTCCATATCGAACTGCTGCTTAGCCTCGGCCAGCAACCGAGCTTCTCTCATCACTCTCTGGCGCTCTGCCTCTAACCCGGCCACCGTATGCTCCACACTTGCCTCTACTGCGAGTGGCCGAGCTAACCTATCAACGATAGCTTCTAAGGGAAATTCTTCCCTTGGCATGCCCAACTGCTCATTCTGACTAGGTTTCTCGTACGGAAACTTCGCCGTCCGACCTGATTTCTCAGGCAGCGCGGTTGGCGTCGCCTCCACCTCGGCTAGCGCGACCTTGCCAGCATCTGCCTTGCTAGCTGCAGGCTGGTACCAGCCACCATCACCTCCACACACCTCGGAGGGCGAGTGACACGCTGGCCCAAAGCCGCCAGGAGAGGAGTTTCGTCGTCCACGAGCACCTGCTCCGGGTACTCGCGAACCACCTCGACAGCAACGTATGTGGGGAAACTGCCGAGCATCATGAGGAAACCATTGGTGGGGAAAGGCTTGCCGGCGAAGCACCCCGCATTGTCACTCACAAAGGCGAACTCGCCGATGTTGGCAACAAGGCCAGAAAGAACACACTCAGAGGAGCCCGTCCGGATGGAAACTCCACCCAACGCCTCAATCTGCCCCACGGTGGGCGCCAACTGTCGTGGTGGGATCACGGCAGATGCCATGGGTATGGCTTAGTTGGGGCCGAATGGTCGTTGGGGGAATCCGGGGAGGGTTTATGCACTCAAGATGTGCACAAGCAAGAACATGCAAGAAACCACAAGAACATGAACAAGAAACCAAGAAAGCCAAGAACACAAAAGACACCACGATGTACCCAGGTTCGGGGCCTTCGTGAGGAAGTAAAACCCCTACTCCTGCCTTTCCTCTCTCAATATATCAGTGTCGTTCTCAGGTACAAGGTGCTCCTCGAGCTGTATGATGCTGCTCAAGTGAGAGCTCTAGATAGAAGATGAAACTATGAAGGGGGAAATGAGCTAGGGTTTTCCCGTCCTCCTCCCTGGAGGTAGAGATGCCGCATATATACACAGGCCGAAGTACATTTTTACCCCTGCCTACAACTGACAATGGCATGGCCAAAAGGTAGAAGACAAGCCTCTGCCTCCTGCCAGCTCAACGGCCGGACTGTCAGGCCAGCCAGGCCTAGCTTTCCTCTTCCGGTCATACTTCAGTAGCCTGCCGAGGTCTAGCCTGTAGACCTTTCCCGAAATAGCCGAGTCAGCTCCTAGGCCCCCGAGCTTCCGGGAAACCCGTGGACGGACCTCGCCGTCCTCTGAAGCCTCGGGCTACGAGCTCTGCGGCGCCCGTGACCTCTCTGACATGCCTCGATCCTTGCTGCCAACCTCGGATAACACTCCGGATCCTATACCTCGGTAGAGAATACCTTATTCCTGTGGTAGCTAGCTGACTGCCCCGAGGTTAATACCTCGGAGGATATACCTCGGAGAATATACCTCGGACGTACACCTTATGTCGGGTGACGCCTCCTGCGTCCTTGCTCAATCGTTACCTCGGACAGCTTACTACCTTAACCTTACATGTCTTGACCTCATCATTACCCTACCCGGGGGTAACCCCCCGACAATGCCGCACTCCTCTGAATTGGTCCGAGACCAGAGAGAGGGCACTCTTTGGTCCGGATGTGATCAATGAAGCTGAGGAGAAAGTCAGAATCATAAGGGAGAATCTGAAGATTGCTCAGCCTAGGCAGAAGAGCTACTATGATAAGCACCATCAGGAAATTCACTATGAAATTGGTGATAAAGCTTATCTCCGCGTCTCTCCCCTTCGTGGCGTTCGCCGCTTCGGTATCAAAGGGAAATTAGCACCTCGCTATGTTGGCCCTTTCACCATTCTGGCCAAGCGAGGAGATCTTTCGTATCAATTGGAGTTACCGGTCAAATTCCCAAATGTGCATGATGTGTTTCATGTCTCCCAACTTCGCCGGTGCTTCAAAGATCCTATCCATGGAATCAATCATGAAGAGCTAGACCTCCAGGAAGATCTCACTTATCGCGAGCATCCTATCCGTATCCTGGATGAAGCCGAAAGGAAGACCCGGAACAAGACCACCAAGTTCCTCAAAGTTTAATGGTCCCACCATTCCGAGGAAGAAGCTACTTGGGAAAGAGAGTCTAGTCTTCGAGAGGAATATCCCGATTTCTTTCCGCGATCTTAGAATCTCGGGACGAGATTCCTGTAAGGGGGGTAGAATTGTAACAGCCCAAAGCTGAGAACCTAAAAACCAGTGTAAATTTTTCACTTTTGCATTCCTTCATTGCATCATGGCATCCATTTTATGTTGCTAAACAACACACCAATTGGTTTGGCATCATTTGAAAACCAAACATGCCAAACTTGCTTAAACAAATCTCAAAAACCTGAAGGCACTCAAACTTGTACAACAAAAGTTTCTTGACACCTTATATTTGTCAAGGAAGTTCCAAGAGTTCAAAACACTATTTTTGTCTTGCTCTAAAATTCCTAGAAGATTATAAATTGGGGAATTTAGGATTTTGCCTAAATAAAACTCTATGAACAAATGTTGTCCAAAACTTTTTATTTCAACATGCCAATTTTTGAGTAGCTTCTAATCAATATGGGGAGGCTCCCCAATTTTTCCCAAATTTTTATAAAATGTTTTGGGTGCCCTAACAAAATTCAGGAGATGCTGCTGTATTTAGAAAATAACTGGGAAGGACCAAACTGTGATGAACTCAAAACTTCCAGGGGCCTATTTGCAAAAACTCCATCTCTCTCGTTCTGTAGCAACCGAGACCGTCGCGTGCCGCCGGACCAGCTCGCCGCCGAGCTCGCCGCGGGGCCCCCTCCGCCCCTACCACAGGAGGACAAGCATGCCGAGCCGCACCTCGCGCGTGCTCCCCATCCCGCACCCCATCGCTCCTCTGTCCGTGCTCCCCTCTCTCTTCTCCCACGACGCCATGGCCACCGAGCTGCGCCTCCGCATCACCGGCGATTGAGGATGCCCCAAGCCGCGAGAAGACCACCAGCACCTCCGCCGTGCTTCCCTCCCCATCCTCGTGGCAGGAATCGACGCGGGGCCGCCGCATTTGACCTCGCCGTCCTCGACTTCTTCCACGACCGCCGCCGCACTCCGAGCTCGATTTCGGCCGTCTCCGCCGCACTCCAATCTCGCCGTCCTCGCTAGCGTGTTCGTGGTGAGCTACTGCCCGTCACAGGCCCCTTCTCCCTCCCTCTCACGCCTAGCTCGCCGTAGCACCACACGCCGCCGTGCGTCGCCGTAGCCTCGCGTTCGTGCCCATGCATTGGCTGTTCTCTTTTTTCTCTTTTTCGAGTATTTTTCCAACCGGAGACTCCGGCCCAACTCCGGGGTCACTCCGGACTCGATCCAGTGGCTGCCGTTGATGGCTCGAAAATGGCTGGACCGAAAACTCCGGCCCTTGAGCCCCTATTGGACCGGAAATTCCGGCCTGGCCAGAAAATTTGCAATATTTTCTTTTTCTTCGACGGTTGCTTCGATACAAATGATCGTTATATCTTTCCATGTTTAATCACTTAAACCCTAAATCTCTCACATGTGCATGACATTCATATGCAAGTAAACATAGAGTTTCAATTATTCAACTTAACAAGTAAAATTGATTCATGACCTAACTCCACGGTGTATTCGAGAGGTGCATTCAAGCATCCGGACTCCGTTTGAATTGAATAGGTTGGATCATCCTCATCTCGGGGATTTAAATTGTCATGTCATCATGTGTTTGCGCTTTGCCTTCGTTAAACTTGTGTGGTGATTGATTGTGCTTCCGTGGTTATGTTTCGGTAGATCAAGCCGCCGGGGTTACTCCACAATACCCCGAAGAGCCGTACTACCACACTTTGACCAAGGCAAGCGTAATCCCCCCTCTGAGCATATCTTATCCTATGTTTTCGCAAATATTTTCTCCACTATAATATTGCATGCGGTTCCAAATGTCAATTTTATTGGTTTAGAGTATCCATAGTTGCATTAAGATTCCGATGCCATTACCTGTTTCCCCTCCTATTATACATAGGTTTGTATTGTTGGCCGGAGATACTTAACTATGCAATGTTGATGCTTAGCCATACTTAGTTACATGTTTATCCGTCCGATGAATGTGTTATGTTGGGAACATGTGGTGAATGTTCAGATGATGGTGGAGAATTGTGGTAATAGGTAATAAGATGTTATAAAAGGTGGGGATGAGAGGCCACTGTGGTTGTGGTGCTTTGTCTCGTTCTCGCCGCCTAGGTGCGAGTTCTTTACCTCCTGAACCAAGGCTGAGCGTGCAGCCATGCGTGAGGCCTATGCAATTGCAGGAACCCTCATAGACTAAATAACTCGGGCGGGGCTAGCCACGGTCCTCTAGTTCGGGCTTCCATTTGCGCGTGCGTGATGATGGTGGTATGAACTGGGATGAGGATGGTGGTGTTAGGAAAATGAGTGGCCATGGGGCAGGGTGTGGTGATCTCGTGTCCTGCCGCCACTGATGATCCTGAAAAGTCCTAAACGAGGGAGAAGTCGACACCGCTCCCACCCAGCCGGTTTTCCAAGGAAGAGAGCTAATGCGTAGGTAATGGGCCGGACGGTACGGGTGGCAAACATTGTACACCCCTGCAGGGTTAAATCTTTTCGAATAGCCGTGTCCACGGTTACGGACAACTTGGGAAAGGACGATAAGATCATAGAATAACGTGAACGGAATGATTAAAAACTGGGTACTAAAGGTACCACTTCAAGATTGCATGGTGAGCTTCCTCGAGGGTGATTTGGGGAGGTGCCTTTGATGAACATGTACAGTGGTTGATGATGGTTGATGTTGAGAAAGGTGAACAAAGAAAAGAGTTACTTCTTACCTCTCTTAAAAATGCTCTGAATAGTCGATGCCATTGAGTTAGGTTTTCATAAATAAAATCAGCTTTATGCAAAACAGCCATATGACTTTGAAAGCCTCATCGAGCTAAAGCTCTATATATAATCTTGCGAGTTCGTCGAACTCAACGTCGTTTGTTTTGTTTCAGAGGAGGACTTCACCGACCTCGAAGGTGGGTTCTTTGTGGACGTCGACGAGTAGTCTGGGGATCCCAGGTGGCAGCTTGGGACATCCTGGAATAGCTGGCGTTGGATGTTTATCTGTAGGCCTCTTAGGCCATATTTTGGATCTTGTTGTTTAGAACAACCTATTTCGCTTCCGCATGATGTACTGTTGGGTCTGTGACATCTGGTTGTAATTTGCTATCTTTCTCTATTATAGGAGTTGAACTATAATACTTTGTGTCGTAGAGTCTGTGATGTGCCAGTTGTTCAACAAGTCTTGATCTCTCTATTATACATTGAGGGTTGTGCCTGTGTTAAGGCATCAATCGGGGTGTTGCGTTGCCGATGATCCATTCCGAGCAACGCCTGCCAAAGGTTTTGGCCGGGGATTGGTAAACCCGTAACCTCCGGTTGTATCGCTTAACCGGTGACACACAGCATCACTGTATAGCAGCCTGGTCGGGGCGCCACAGCAGTGTCGATGTCGAGCCCCGAGCTTCGTTGGCCAGAGTTTTTCTTGATCCGCTTATCTGCAGCCCCCGAGCGTTGAGTTGACGTACTTGAAAGTCGGCTCGATGCTCAGAAGAACTTGTGGCGTTGTAGATCGGATGACTGTAATTGTCGAGGTTTGTGCCGCCTTGACGAAAAGGCGGCTCGAAACTTGATGAAAATGCTGCGACTTAGGCGATATTTGTTTGCATTTGTTGCCCGGTAGTCGGGACACGCTGGTTGCTTTTCCATGCCGATGATCAACAGCCGGAGTGTTCCGACGGACGTGGCTTTGCCATCCTGTGGGCCCGAATCATGGAAAAATTCAACCGAGGTGAAGCGGGTCGGCACGGATGCGCGATTTTACGCAGATATCGGATGCTGAATCCGCCGCCTCGAACAAGACGAGATGGGCGAGTATTTGCCGGTCGGCGAGACCATGCACGCGAGTAGCGGAGCCATGGCCCGCTAATCGCCTTGCCATTGATCGATTCGCCTTCGCCATCCAGACGCACAGATGCGGATCAGCCATGCTGTATGCGCGCGAACGCGTGTCGGAGCGGACGCGGAAAGCTGGCGCAGACATGCGTGCAGCTGCCTCTGCCGAAACAGAGCATTACCCGGCTCGGAAGCCAAAGCAAGACGGCAACACGAAGCCCCCGTGCGTAGGAGCTGGTGTAGATGATGCTCGCCAGTACGTCGATAGCCTGCCGCCATGTCTTCTTGTTGATGATGAAACTTGCCGATCATACCGGCGAACAAGTCGGCCAGATGAGATCTGGTCGACGAAGATAATGAAGATGATCCCGCTCGGAACGTGTCGTTTGACGCCTTATGCCCCACGGTGGGCGCCAACTATCGTGGTATCGACATCTTGGATAGGAGACGGGGTCTAGCTAGCCGAGGGTGAACGAGGGGCAAGAAGGTGGACGTCGTCGAGGTCGGGATTGTACACAGCAGTTTACCTAGCTTCAGATCTCGCAGTAGTGGCGAGACCCTACGTGCTACTATAGCTCATTATAAGGCAATAACCATGAACAAGTTACAATGGGTATGGGATTGTATGGAATCGTGCCCTAAAGGCGTCCCGAGGTCTGGCTTATATAGGCGGCTGATTGATGACGTGGATCACACGTTCGTTGGGAGACCCTAAGAGGAAGGTATGAAGCAGTGTAGCAGCAGTTCCCTCGGTATGAAACCAAGGTTTAATCGACCAGTAGGAGGAAGAAATCACTTCTGAAGGTTGTTGGTGGCGTCGTTTACTCGATCACCTGGAATCTGCACACAACACAATCAAATTACTTTGCCCCAACGAAACAGTGAGATTGTCAATCTCACCGACTTGCTGAAAACAAAGGATTAAACGTATGGTGTGGAAAACAGTAGTAAATTGCAGAGAATGAAAATGAACAATGTTTGCAGTTGGTTGTATTATCAGTGTAAAAGAATGGACCGGGGTCCACAGTTCACTAGTGGTGTCTCTCCATAAAAGATAACTAACATGTTGGGTGACCAAATTACAGCTGGCAATTGACAAAATATTGAGCGCATGAGAATGCATATATATGACATGATGATTATTATGATATTCATGTGGACATTACGACAAAATACATATATCGTTATCCAACAACGTCTATGACTAATAATCCACCTTCAGGTTGTTATCCGAGTTCCCCGTTGGTATTAAGTTGCAAGCAACGGATAATCGCATTAAGCAATGTACGTAATGTAAACAAATGCATTAGACCTAACGGCGCACCCTTTAAGCTAAGCATCGGTTATTTTATCCCTAGTGACAACAACACATCCACAATCTTAGAAGTTATTGTCACTCTCCCAGATTACCGGAGACATGAACCCACTATCTAGAACAAATACTCACTCTTGGAGTTACAAGCATCTAATTGGCCAAATCATCTACTATTAACGGAAAGCATGCAAGATCATAAATAACATATAAGATAGATTGATAATCAACTTGACATAGTATTTAATATTCATCGGATCCCAGCAAACACAACATGTAGCATTACAATAAGATGATCTTGATCATGATAGGCAGCTCACAAGATCTAAACATGATAGCATAAAGTGGAGAGACAACCATCTAGCTACTGCTATGGACCCGTAGTCCAAGGATGAACTACTCACGCATCACTCCGAAGGCAGGCATGGTGATGTAGAGCCCTCCGGTAATGATTCCCCTCTCCGGCAGAGTGCCGGGAAGACCTTCTGAACCTTCCGAGCTAGGGTTGACGGCGGCGTCGTCTCTGGAACTTTTCGTGGATAATGACTCGGGTATTTAGGCTTTTCGCGTCGGGATGAATAAATAGACGAAAGGGCGGCGGCTGGAGACACCCGTGGTGATGTAGCCCAACCAACGGCTCCTACAACAAGATCAAGAGTCAAAGCTCTCCATGATAAGGTGAATTCACTCCTATCTACTTCATTCGGATACTTTGTGCATACTCAGGAACCACCTTGATGATGACCCACAATGGATTGGAGAAGATGACCAAGAGAAGACCCAAGAAGATGGCCAAGAGATGACACAAGACGAGGGAGAAGAAGTGGAGAAGACTGAAGGACCGGCCTCCCAGCCAGCCTGGGCCGGATCCAGGGCCGGTTGGCCTCCAGACACGACCGGCCTCCAGACCGGCCTAGGCCGGGCCACAGGCCGGTCCACCTCCCGACACGACCGGCCCTCCAGCCGCCCTAGGCTGGACCCAGGACCGGGCACCAGCCCGAGGCAGCCGGCCTCCCAACCGGCCTCGGCCGGCCCTAGGACCGGGCGAGCTCCAGAACTGGCCAGCCCCCAGCCGGCCCCCAAGCCAGCCTCGGCCGGCCTCCAGGCCGGTTTCCCTGATAATTTCAGCCTGTGCGCTTGACGGGCCCGCGAGGCCTTGTACCTCCCACTGACGAGGTGTACCCTCATCAAATCCCATGGTTAAGGACCTAGGGTTGAGATTATGGGGAGAGAACGTGGTAGTACTGGTAGTTTCGTTGGCTGACAAGCAGAGGCAAAGATTTACCCAGGTTCAGGCCCCTCGGGTGGAGGTAAAGACCCTACTTCATGCTTGCCTGTTATTGATCGCTGGAGATTATGAGTTACAAGGTGGCTCCGGCGAGATGTCGATCTCGCAAGAGCTTTGGTGGTTTGAGTATGGCTTGGTCCTAGATCGGCACCCCTCCCAGCTTTTAAATAGGCTGGGTCTCGGGAGTTTGTAACCGACCTAGTTTACACATAAGGAAAGTATAAACCGACTATGTCTATGTCTAAACTTGGAGGGTACTCCATCTTGTTGGGCCTCTCGTCTTGGGTTTCGAGTTGTCTCTTCGCTATTTGGCCTTTAGTCATCACGTGCACCAGGTACCCTCACGGTAGGGTACCCGAGATGTATATCCTTGTCAGTAGCCCCCGAGTACTTGTCTGACTCGAAGAATCGGGCATGGACTCATTCGTAAGTGCACGTCATATGCTTTGTATTATGTGTATTATAATTGGAATTCCTGTATGAATAGCACATGTTGGCTATGTCGAGTATTTCATCGACTGTGGTTTTTGCTTATGATGATCAAGGGATAATAGCTTAGCAGGCCCAGTTCACTCGACGGATCGGGACTGGTTAACTACACATTTGGGTAAAACCTTACTAGCTTTCAATCAAACTCGAGTCCCCGGACTCGAATCTGGAACAAACTGGTCAGATTCGACTAGGCCGCTGAGGTCTTACTGAGTCGATCTGCAGTATAACTTTGAATTTTACCCAACACGTCCGTCGGGATTTTTCATCATGTCTGCTGACACGGAAAGTATAAGGATTGACGTTGCTGGAACGGTCCTTAGCCCAGCTCGAAAGTTCGGCGGGTCTTACCTTTGCACTATGCGTGCAGCATCCGAGGTATTTGCGACGGACGCAACTCGGGAATGTTTCGAGTATGATTTTGCATATGAACGTAGTCGATATATTCGTCGACTGACCCTTTGACACTATTTTATCGGGTGCGCGACAGCGCTCCCGATGGGAGTAGCCCCCGAGATTGTGCTTTATTGCTTGCAATGGAGGATAATCTCAAAATCTTCTTACCCTACATATGTTAGTCGAAGAAAATCTTTTGCCATAATTCTATCGGGTGCGCGGCAGCGCTCCGATGGGAGTAGCCCCCGAGATTGTGCTTTATTACTTGTAATGGAGGATAATCTCAGAATCACTTGGTCTTGAGCATCTTTAGTCGAAGAAATTTTTGATACGCTCCCGATGGGAGTAATATGTCTTTGATCGAAGAGACAGTCGAGTGACCATACACTCGAAAACAATCGAGTGATTAATATGCTTTGGGCGAACCCGAAATCTTTTCTGAACAAATCTGCTGCAATGACGTCAGGGATGACGTTTTATGGCGACTGCGCCACCTGACACGCGGTGGCGTGCGCTATGCTGAGATAGATGGGACGTGACACGTCTTGTGGGCCCATTTGCAGCCGTTTGGACTGGATTTGACCGTTCAGGCACGATTTCTCCGGGGCCATGATGGTAGTTCCTAGATTCCCGTGCGTAGTGGGCGGAGTGGCCGGCGACGGTTGCCCTCCGTGGCTGCCACGTGTACGGTTGGATTTGCTTCTTTGCCCACGATCTCGCATCGACGGTGCGGATTCTTTTGCATTGAGGTTAAAAGGGTGCGGCAGCGTAAATAGTATTTTTACTTGCCATTTGCTCTCCGCCGCCGCTGCTTCTTCTTCCTCCTCGCGCATCGCCATAGCCTCCTAGCGAAGCTTTTGCAACCACCTCTGCGATGACGAAGCCTACCACCCGAAAGGGCAGGAGTGCTGCGAACGCATCGGCGGACAGCGCCGCTGGAGCCGCTGCCAGCGGTTTGAAGAGGGACAAGGGCGCTTGGACCAAGTCCACCTGCAGCAAGAGGATGCTCACCGGCCTGCGGAACGACGGGCTGATCCCTGAGGACACCTTGCAAGTTCGCATCCCCGGCGCCGAGGTAATCCCGCGCCCAGGCCCCAATGAGCGGGTCTGCTTTGTTGATTTTGTGAACAGGGGATTCTCCTTCCCTGTTCACAACTTTCTTCGTGCACTGATGCACGTGTATGGAGTGCAATTGCACGATTTTACGCCCAATGGGCTTTTGCACATTGCGTGTTTCTTCGTCCTTTGCGAGTGCTTCTTGGGCGTCGCACCCCACTTTGGTCTGTTCCGCCGCATCTTCAACGTCAAGCGCCAGCACAGCGCCAAGGGACCTGGTGGTTTTGGAGTACAGGCTCGACCTGATGTCGAGTACTTCAAGATCAACTTCCTGGAGTCTGTGCAAGGATGGCGCCAGAAGTGGTTCTACATCAAGGATGTGACCATAGGCGCCCAAACATTCGGGTTGCCTGCCTTTGACGCAGACGCCCTGGTGAAGAAGAGGCCATCCTGGATTGCCCAGCCGACCGGAGTCGAAGCCGAAGAGGCTGACATTCTGATGGAGAAGGTGCTGAAGCTTCAGACCACTGTTGGTCGAGAGGTCACGGGCATCCATCTGCTAGCCATTATGGCCAAGAGGCGAGTGCAACCCCTTCGAGCCCGAGCACATGCTATGTGGGGATACAGTGGTGCTTCTGATCCAACCCGCTCACGCGCAGTGGAGCTTTCTGATGCGGAGGAGGAGAAGTTGGTAAAAGCCTTACCAAATTGACTGATGAAGATCCCTGCGAGATGAACTCGCCTGTGCCTCCTTATGAAACCAGCAACCCTCTACTAGAGGTAACAGTTGATACTATATCTCAGTTGATATGTTATGCATGTGTGATGTTGAATCCTTTGCTGTTTATGTGTGCAGGGACACAAAATGTATGAGTCGATGCCTCCCTTGCCAGAGAGCGGCCCAGTGCCAGACAATGAGCCATTCGAGGCAGATTCTGATGATGAGATGGCCTCACTCGCCACCGCACACACGCCAGAAGCCGATGAGGGCGATGCTGAGGTGCAGGGCAAGCAGAAGCGGTCGCGCGACGAGGAAGACACCGCTGACTCGGAGGAAAAGGAGGAAGACAGGACGGAGTCGATGACGGCGCCACTCGAGGTGCCTCCGATTCGCTCGCTTCCCCCACGACCACCGAAGAAATCGCGCCCGAGCATGGGTGTGCTTAACCCTGGTCGAATGGTCGACCTTACTGAAGAGTAAGTATTACGTGCCCATGCTTTGTCACTTTATGAATAATGCCACCTTGTATTTATAATGTGTGATACAGTGTTTCCTCGGATGAGGATATGCCTCCGCCACCAACGGCGGAAAAGAGTAGCGCAGCATCCACTGCACGGACGCTGCCACCAGAGCAGCCGCCTACCCCTGCGACTCCTGCTGCTACAGCCACAGCTACACCACCCGAGCCGGAGGTTGCAGCAACTGAGAGCGGAGCTGCGGCTGCAGGTGTCCCTGCGTCGACTTCTTCCTTCTTGGAGCACGTAAGTTTATGCTTGCCGTAGTTTTAATCCTCATCGAGTGCCAATTTTTTGCCTAGACTCAGTTATTGAGTTATGAATTTGCCCATGTCGTGCACTTAGGCATTTGTGCAAGAGTTGCTGAAGGCTGGTGCCAAGTATGTGCACAAGGAGACGGAAGCCGCCACCCTGCAGCAGCAACTCGAAGCTGCGAAGAGTGCGTATCTCTTTATGCTATTACCACTTGTTGAGGGTGATTCCTCTTGCAGTCTGCTGACCATGTTGTTTGTTTTGCAGAGGCCGCCGCTGATGCGGCAGAAAATTTGAACAACGCCACCCGTCGAGTGGCTGATCTGGAGAAGAGGCTGAAAGCAGCCGAGGTTAGAGAGGAGTCGGCAATTGGTCGACTTTCTGCCGCCAGCACCACTTAACTGGTACGAATTTTTGCTGTGTTCCTTAGATGTTTGAGGTTTCTGATATATGGTGCTGATTATTTTGTCCACATGCTAGGCGTGATGGATGGCCCTACTGCTACTGGCAAGCAAAGCCTTGGCACCTCACTCGATGAAAGTGTGGCTGTCTCGGAGGTTACCAGTAGCAGAGCAGGGGAGATGCTGACGCAGGCGGCGAGTGCCTTGGGCGCCCTCCATGGCAGCTTCTTCCCCGGCGAAGAGCTACCATCTTCCTTTGCAGAGCTGGTTGAGCTATTCAAGCCTGAAGGGACTGCCGTCGCTGACTTCTGTCGCGAGCAAATGGTAAGTGGTGCTCAGACTACTTTTCTCATGTTGCTCGCGCACGGAGTCGAGGCAGATTTTGACGCAGCTACGAAGAAGTTTCCACGGGGTTCTGATGGCAGAACCGTCGGGCTCGGCACTTGGATGGAAGCCGCCAAAAAATATGCCCAACAGCTGGTAACAACTGTTGAAGAAAGGGCAGCCAAGGTCCAGGCGAAGAAAGCTTCCTCCAAGAAGTCGACGACTTAGCTAGTGATCCCTTTGTTGACTAGGTCTAGGAATTTCGTCATTTTGCTTTTGCTATATGTAAATCATCAGACATCGTATCTGTCTTGTTATGAAATATGAACTTCAGTATCGGGAGGCGCAGCCCCCGAGCCTTTTGCTTGAGCTCTTCATGCTTCCTTATGCATTAATTATTCTGACTGTAGAACCGAGCCTCTAAACCATCGACTGGCCCTGTTGTGGGTGGTTCTTCGAAGTCGCGAAGCGTGAATGACCAGAAAATTATGGACTACCTTCAGCAAAAGCTTTCCGAGGTTACTCGCGAGCTGAAGGAAACACAAGATGCGTATGCTGAGTTGCAGTCGAGGCCATCCCCAACTACGGAACGGAGGCCTTTTTGCTTGAGGAGTTGGAGAGAGTAAATCTGCAACTCGAATGTAAGATATTTTTGGATCATCGAGATCTATTCTTTGCGAGGTGACTCGACTGGGCGATGATGAGCCCTTTGTTTTTGCGCAGGTGTTTGCTCTGACCCGATAAAGGAGGAGGCACGGATTCAGGATCGACTCGACGGTCATGCGAGTAGTACTGAGTACTCCGCCCACCCCTTTTGGTCAGACAGGGCGAGGAGCGCCATTTTGGTAAGGCTTCTGGACCGGGCTTGGCGCACTGCCATTCGACTGGAGACTTGCAGGTTGGCTTTATTTCGAGTCCACGAAGCTTTGTTTCCTTTGAATGAGCAACCACAGGGCCTTGTTGCATTGCTGAAGAAATTTCGAAAAGGCAAGGCGATCAAGAAGTTTGTGCGCGAGCAACTGATTAGCGGGGCTAATGTTGCTCTTGCCTTTGTGCGATCGCACCTTCCGCACCTTGATTTGAAAAGGATTGCGATGGGACCCGCACCCTACCAGGTGGTGGTCCTGTGCCAATGGAGGAGCACTACCAAGAGACACGGTGGACGCATTGGTCCTAATCCATCGTGTGCTGAAGGAGGAGGAAAAATGGACCGAGCCCAAGGAAGAACCTGTTGAATAGGTTATGTGTAGGGGTGACCCAGAGTGTAAAACGCAACACTTGTGAGTATTGTACATTGTTTGTTTACATGTATGCAGCCCCCGAGCCTGTTGAGCGGGGTGTATGAAGCAACTTGCTGTAAAATTAGGACTATCCAGCCCCCGTGCATTTGAGTGAGGTTGATAGAAATACTTTAGAGTATGAAACATAAGCTGCACAGCCCCGAGTATTCGTGTCGGCTGTGAATTTTTGCAGTACTTGAAGCTTCACTTGATGCTTCTAGGCTCAACTCCCGAATAATTGAGTGGGGTTGAGCAACTTTTGTGTTTATGTATGATTTTTATGACCCAGCCCCCGAGTATTCGAGTGCGGCTGGGGTATTATGTTGTGAACAAGCGGAAGCTCATGCTTTTTGAGATAGCGCAGCCCCCGAGTGCTCGGGTGAGGCTAATTTTGTGAGAACAAGTTATGCGAGTAGTAAGCAGGGAGAAATATGAGGAATCATTGATTATATTCCATTTTTGAATGTTAAGCTGCAGGCCGCCTCATTAAAAACCTTCCAGTCCCCTTAGGTACCCTGGTAAGGAAAAGAGCGCGTCTGAAACCTGCAGCCATCCGACATATGTGCCTATTACATTGTGCGACTGAGCAATCTAAGCATAGAAACGGCGCAGCTGCGCAACGTTCCAAGGATTATGCGAGAGTTCTCCTGTCTTCGCGTGCTTCAGTCTGTATGCTCCACCACCAATGACCTCGGTGATGATGAAGGGTCCTTCCCATGGAGAAGCGAGTTTGTGCACCTTCTTTTGCTTCAGTCGAAGTACCAGGTCGCCAACCTCGAAGGACCTGGTACGCAGTCGACGGCTGTGGTAGTTGCGGAGGTCCTGCTGATAAACAGCTGTGCGTGCGAGCGCCGTGTTACGTGCTTCTTCTAGCAAGTCGACTGCGTCTTCGAGTGCCTCGTCTGCATCTTCTTCGTTGTATGCTTCGACTCTTGGTGCATTGAATCTTACATCAGATGGCAGGATTGCCTCTGCACCGTACACCATGAAAAATGGGGTAAATTGTGTTGAAGCATTGGGAGTTGTGCGTAAGCTCCATAGCACAGACGGAGCTCTTCTACCCAAGCACCCGCTGCCCTTTTGAGTGGCACCAGGAGGCGCTTCTTGATTCCACTCGTCACAAGCCCATTGGCCTTTTCGACTTGGCCATTTGACTGCGGGTGCGCCACAGATGCATAATTGAGCGTGATATCTTGCTCTTTGCAGAAGGATTTGAATTCCTCAGCCGTGAAATTTGTACCGTTGTCAGTGATGATGCTACTTGGCACACCAAAGCGGTATATGATGGATTTTATGAAATTGACTGCTGTAGTGGCAGTCGAACTTGTGATAGGTACTGCTTCAATCCACTTGGTGAACTTGTCGACCGCCACCAGAAGGTGAGTATGCCCTCCATGGGAGGATTTTTTGAGTGGCCCAACCATATCGAGCCCCCACTGGGCGAAGGGCCAGGCCAATGGTATTGTCTTCAACGCCGATGCGGGTGCGTGCGGCTTTGTGGCGAATTTTTGACAGCCGATGCACCTTTTGACTATGTCCTCCGCGTCTTTGAGTGCTGTGGGCCAGTAGAAGCCTGCGCGAAAGGCTTTGGCTACGAGTGATCGACTGCTGGCGTGATGCCCCAGTACCTGCATGAATATCACGAAGGATGGCTTGGCCATCTTCAAATGCTATGCAACGCTGGAACATACCTGATATGCTGCGCTTGTAAGTTCACCGTTGATGACAGTGTATGCTTTAGATCGTCGAGTGACGCGTCTTGACTCTGTTATGTCTTCGGGTACCTCGCCGCGGAGTATGTATGCGAGGAAAGGTTGAGTCCAAGTTGGCTCGATGAGGAGTACCTCGACTGGGGGTCCTCTGTGCTAGGTGTCTTGCTCTTGGCTGGTGCGGCTGATGTAGGAGTTGCTCGCTTCTTTTTGATGATCTGTGCTCGATGCGCTCGAAGAAGACACCAGGTGGCACTGGTGCTTTGGTCGCACCAATGTTGGCTAACTTATCTGCTTCTTCATTGCTCTCACGCCCTATGTGCCGCAACTCGCAGCCTTCGAAGCTGCCCTCCATGAGGTTGTACAGGTCACGGTAGGCGATCATGTTATCTGCGATTGCGTCGCAGGCCTTCATTGTTTGCTGCACCACCAGATTCGAGTCGCCGTAGATCATCAGTCGAGTGCACCCGAGGGCTTTGGCCATCCTCATGCCATGGATCAGAGCCTCATATTCTGCTTCGTTATTGGACGGGAACTCGAACCCCATTTGTAGGATGTAGCGGAGCTTGTCGCCTTTTGGTGATATGAGGATAACACCTGCGCCTTCGTTTTTCTTTGAGCCGTCGAAGTACATAGTCCATGAGTTGGACACATCTGGTGCTCCTGGGAGCTGAGCTTCAATCCACTCGGTGTGGAAGTCAGGTAAAACTTGTGCTTTGATGGCCTTCGGGTAATCATACTTGATGTCTCTTGGTGCTAGCTCGATGAGCCATTTTGCTACTCGCCCAGTTGCGTTGGGGTTTGTGAGGATGTCCCCGATCCCTGAGGTGCTGATTACAGTGATCGGGTGCTCGGAGAAGTAATGCGTCAGCTTCCTTGAGGACATGAACACGGCGTAGCCAGCTTCTGATAGTGCGGGTACCGCTGCTTTGATGTGGAGAGCACTTCACTCAAGTAATAGACTGGACGTTGTATGCTTTGGGCGTGTCCCTCCTCCCTTCGTTCGACTACCAGTACGGTGCTTACCACCCTGTTAGTTGCAGAGACATATAGGTACAATGGCTCGCGTTCCCTTGGTGCGACGAGGATTGGAGGGCTTGTGAGGACTCGCTTGAGATCCGTGAAGGCTGCTTCGCTTCTGGCGTCCACTCGAACTTATCTGCTTTCTTCATCAGTCGATAGAACGGGAGTGCTTTTTCGCCTAGCTTGCTGATGAATCGACTGAGCGCTGCCACTCGACCCGCTAATTTTTGCACGTCATGGAGCTTTGAAGGCCTTTGCATCGTCAAGATGGCCTGTATTTTCTCCGGGTCTGCCTCGATTCCTCGAGCTGAGACTAGATACCCGAGGAGTTGCCCGGCTGGCACGCCGAACGTGCACTTCTTCGGGTTGAGCTTGATGTGGAAGCGTTTGAGGTTTGCGAATGTCTCTCGCAAGTCATCGAGTAGTGTGTTTTCCTCTCTTGTGGTGATGACGATGTCATCTACATAGACCTGGACGTTTCGCCCAATTTGCTTCTTGAGGCAATCTTGCATCATGCGCTGGTATGTTGCGCCTGCGTTCTTGAGCCCGAAAGGCATTGTGGTGTAGCAGTAGACCCCGAGTGGGGTTATGAACGCCGTTTTCTCTTCATCCTCTTCCTTCATCCTTATCTGGTGGTAACCCGAGTAGGCATCCAGGAAGGACAAGCGAGCGCACCCGGCGGTGGAGTCGACGATCTGGTCGATTCGAGGTAATGGAAAGTGATCCTTTGGACATCATTTATTGAGTGTTGTGAAATCTACGCACATCCAAAGGATATCTGTATGCTTCTTCTCTACGAGTACGGGGTTGGCCACCCATTGTGATTTCTTGATCTCTCTGATGAATCCTGCTGCGAGTAGCCTGTCGACTTCGGCTTCGACTGCAGTTCTTTTTGGGCCGGATATGCGGCGCATTGTTTGCTTGACTGGTTTAGCATCTGGAAATAACTGGAGAGAGTGATCGGCGAATTCCCTGGGAATACCTGGCATGTCGGCTGGACACCATGCAAATATATCTCAGTTCTCACGGAGGAATTCGACGAGCGCGCTTTCCTATGTGATAGGCAGACTCGACGAGACATTGACTGTCTTGGTCGGGTCAGTCGGGTGCACCTGATGTGATCTTGTGTCATTGGTGGCATTGAATGCTCTGTCGACTGACACCTTTTTGTGTTCTGGCATAAGTGTTCTGTAACATCCCAAAATTCTTATCAGGTTTATATTCCAAAAATGAGAGCCAACAAAAACTTTTGTTGTTTATTGTATGTTAATTGCCTTTTGTTACTTGAGATGTTGTTCTTGCTGTTTGTGTGAGTGTTTGCTCTAGTGAACACTAGTAAGAAAGAAAGAAAGCAAAATATAAAATCAAAGCAAGAAAAATAAAAGTGACAAGTTGTCACATAAAAATCTTCAAGTGACAAACTCAATTAATTTCAAACCAAAGTCAGTGGAGTTGTAATGTAAACACTCCCCATTTTGTTCCTACCACTTTCCCCTCTCAAATATTATTTTTGAACTAGTTTTAAAAATTCAAAAATAAAAACAAATGAAATAAATTAAAATAACATAAACAAAGTACTTTAAAAGAAAATGTTTCAAAACATTTTATTATTTTATGCCAATTTTTGTGGAGCCTCTACATGTTAGGGGAAGGCCCCACAAATTTTTGCAAATTTTTCTAAAATGTTTAAGTGCCCTAATTAAATCCTAGAAAACCTTCTGGTTTTTAAAAAGAAACAGAGAAGGACCTAGTTGTGATAAAAGAAAAGAAGGAGCAGGGGTTTTCTGCAAAACCGTCGTCGACTCCAGCCCCGACGACCATCGCCGTGTCGCCGCGACCGTGCTCGCCGTTTCCGCGCTCCCCAGGCCCCCCCTGGCCGCGCACCCCCTCGCCCCCGTGCCTCTGCAGCCGCGGCGCCGCAGAGGAGAGCAGTTACGCCGCCCTTCGCCTCGATTTCCCTCCACCGTCGCCGTGGCAAGCTCGCCGTCGTCGACCAAATTGGCCCTGCTCGCTGCTCCCCGACACGCCGCGCTTGGCCGAGATCTTCTAGAAAACGTCCGGACCCCGGTGAACGCCTTGTCTCCACGTCCCTCGCACCGCCGCGTCGGATTGGGGAGAAATATCTCCGCCGTGTCGCCATGGACGTCGCCGTGCACTCCGTCCACCGTACGCCGCATCCCGCGCTATAAAACCACCCCCGCACCCTCTGCGAACACCACACCACCCCACTCCCTCACTGACCCCTCTCAATTCGCCGTGCACCGCCAGGAGGGCGTGCTGTGCCGTAGCCACTGCCGCCGTCGAGGTCCGTCGTGGCCACGACGCCACACTGCCCCATTCTTCCCTCTTTGGCCTGCACTTGCTTCCCTCTGCTTCACCGCACTCACCGCACCCTTTTTCCCTTTGATCAGTGCCCAGACGCGGCCGTGGAACCTCGCCGGAGCTGCTGTCCGTGGCCGAGGAAGACGGAGACCTCGCCGCCGACGAACCACTCCACCCCAGCAAGTGTAACTCGGCCAGAAGCTTCCACCTCACCACCGCCGTCGATCTGCATCATCTCCGCGACCTTCCGAGCCCTCTAGGTGAGAGATTCATCCACCTCGCCGTCGCCGGCGCGGCAGCGCCGCTCGTTTTAGGTCGTCGCCGATGGCGACCTCGTGAGCCGTTGGATCGAAGATCTACGGCCACGTACCGCTTCGTGTTAAGTTAGACTGCCATGTGGGTCCCACTGTCATAATTTTAATCTTTTCCCTCGCGCGCGTACCGTTTCGCTGAGTCACTGACGGGTAGGACCCACCCGTCAGGGATTTCAACATTATCCACAACAGTGGATTTTTCTAATTTAAATTCTCTGAAATTCTCAGTACTGATGTCAACTTTAAAATTAAATATCTCGAGATTTAGGAATCCAAATAAATCAAACTCAAATGTTCTGGAAAGCTTATGAAATTGTTTAACCAACACAATTGGTCTCATGTCATTTAATTAAATAATTAAAAAGTATTATTGAAAATCCACAGAAGGTTTAAAATCTAAACTTGTTTGTTTCTGATACTCTGTTAGTCCAAATAATTCCAAACCAATTTTGCTAGCTTAGTACTGCCTTGTGTTAGCTCCCCTAATTTTGGTAGAATTAATTAAGCAGTATTAATTGCTGACTTTAAAATAAACCCTTCTGGACTAAAACAGACAAATATGTTTATTGGTTGATCCAAATGAGTTAGGACCAATTTTGTTAGCTCACATATATCCATGTTTAGTTACCCCTAAAAGGGTTTAATTTTTGGAACAATATAATTTAATGGTAGCTAAAACTTGATTTTAAGCTACTGGATTCAATCCAATGTGTAGGGAGTTTGGTAACTCCAAATGATCCAATTCAAATTGGGTTGTATTCTACACATCAGTGGCTTTCCATAGAATTTAGTTTGTATTTTTGTGACCAACAGAACTCAAGTTGTGGAATTAAACATGAATAACTAGTTTCTGCCATAATTTGGACTTAATTAAATAATGTTTAATTCAATTTATTTGAAAACCAAATTGTGTGGTTTGATGTGTGCAGTAGCCAATTGTGATGTTAATGATGGTTATGTTGAGGTGATTGCTTGTATAGCTTAGTGATTGTTTGTATTGTTTGTTTGTTAATTAGACGAGAACGTTGTCGGATATATCGAGGAAGGAGAGTTTGCTGAATTTGAAGAACAAGAGCAAGATCACTTTGCCAAGCAAGGCAAGCTATTCTCTGAGCTTGCACTACCAACATATGCATCTACTTTCATAATATGTTTACTCTCAAAGCAAGATTTACAAAACCCATTTCAAAAATATATGGATATTATTTTGCCACCCTATGTAGTAGTTTATATAAAACTTTAGGATGGGAAAACAATGTTGTTTATTCAAAACTCCTTTGAAATGTCTTGTGAGTTTATGGAACGCCGAGATGTCGGTGCTGTGTTGGAAAGTGGAAAAATGGTGATGTTTGTGAAAAATGCACAGTGTCCTAGTACTATGGAAACCAATCCTACCCTGTGCGACCACATTTACCACATATGGGAAAAGGCGTAGTCATGTAGTTTGCTCTTATTAGTATGGGATACCTCATCGACGGAGATGACTCCGTTATGCATGAGGGGATGGTCCGAGGATCTACCCCCTGACCCGGGTCCTCACACAAGTTGGTGGGGAGGATAGAAGGTTCCACCATAAACCGCCGGACAAAACTATGAGTCCTCACACTTAGGGTTTCTGACGGGAAACCGGACTGGGTGTCGATGGAAAGTGTCATATGGGAAGGATCCTATACTAGCATGAGCAAATAAGAGGCTATGGCCGGCGGCTTACTTCGCATACACCTGGTATGGCGAGACGTGGCAGACACGATGAGTTGCCGGATGGATGTGGGTTAAAAGCGTGCTACCTCTGCAGAGTGTTTAAAACTATTCGAATAGCCGAGTCCTCGGATATGGACAATTGGGAGACTGTCCTAAGACCTTGTGCAAGTTTTAAAAAGGCTTTGAGTTTTTAAAGAAAAATGAAGTGGAGATTGTTTCCTACACCTATACCAACGGATCGGTATGAGGTGGTTGGATGAAAGTGGACCATGACGGGCTATGGTCGGGAAAAGGAGGAGTTTTGGAAAAACAGATGAAAACGGTGACTTCTTTAAAATAGTTATAAAACTCTTCTTACCTTTTTCAATAAAGATATAGAGATGTTTTAAATAAGAAAAGTTGTCAACTAAAATAAAACTGGTGCATACTCATGTTGGGATAGTTTGCGAGTACATTCAAATGTACTCATATTGGTTTCGTCCCTGGCTATTGTCCTAGCCAGACTACGAGGAGGAACACTACGCAGAGCAGGAATATGGCGACTTCTACGCCAACTAAGGATCTCCACAAGTCAGCTGCCTGTCGGGTGTCATCGTTAGAATATGATGTCGATTACGCCGTAGCTTCCGCTGATATATTTGGTTTGGCCCATGAAGGCACCTATGTAAGAACTTGGTCTAAATGACCATTTATGTAAGACTTTTATTCGGTACTGTAATGGATGTAAACTTTGGTATCCAATTCGGATTATGTGCAACGACAGACTGATCACGGGATCGTTGTGTTAAGCATAATCGGGTATTTCGGACAGCTAGTCCGGGGTCCCCACAGACTTGGTATCAGAGCCATCCTGACTTTAGGAAACCTTAGTTAGCATGGTCGTTTGTCAAATGTTACAAAAGATGATTTCTAAAAAGAAAGGAATGAAGTATTTTGAAAATTGCTTATCTCCAATCCTCTTACTTATGCAAAATTTTACTCTCATTAAATGTTACATTTTCCTTAGTATCCCTAAAATTTTGTACACCTCTCATTAAGTTTAAAATTTGACTCACTTGTTGCCCTACTATATTAAAATTTTGATATACTTGTCACCTAACTAACTTAAAATTTTGCTTAAAAACTGTAGATGGCACTCCACTGGACCGAGTTCGTTCAGCTGGAGAAGGACAGCAAGCTGACGTTTGAGAGGGACTTGTTCGAGTTGACCAAGCTGTTAGGTCGCCCCGCTCCAGAGTTTGAGGGAGCTCAGATTGATGTTCACGGTGTTGGAAGGCTGAGCTGGCTCATCAGTCGTCAGTTCGCAGGAACATCAAGTCTCCCAATTCCAGGACGCTCATCTTCACCACCAAGGAGGCCACCTGGGTTGACGGTCTCTGTACTGCTACACAGAGGATGCTAGCCCGACTTTGTGAGGAGCACAAGGCGGAGTTAGTAGACTCCCGTTTCCGGTTCTACGGGAGGCGCAACTGTGATGGACACCCTACTCCTTCACCTTACCACCCGATGTTTGGGAGCTACATCATGGACATGGAGATCTTACTTCAGTGCACTCAGGATGATCTGTTGCGCACTAGGATTCAGCTCACTTCGACCGCGAGTCGCTCGTTGAGCTTCGCGAGAACGAGATGAAGCTGATGGTGGAGAAGGTTGCTCTTCTCAGGAAGAGGGCCCAGCTGAGGAAGACTATCGTGAAGCTCCGCACGAAGGTGGCAGAGCAGGATGGACTGATTGAGGATCTTGAGCACCATACTGACGAGATGGAGGAGGAGGGCGAGGATCTCCGCAAGGAGAACGACGCTTTCCTCAGTGACGATGATGACTTCGTGGAGGAGATGGACTGTGAGGAGGAGGATGATGAGGAGGAGTTAGTTGACGAGGAGGAGGAGCCACTCGAGCCAGTTCTCGAGGACGAGGAGGAGGATCCCGAGGAGCCAGCCTACCAGTCAGATGCTGACGTGTTAGAGCTGGAGGTTCCACCTCAGTAGGCGAGTGACTTGATCACTACCGCAGGATTAGGTTGACCCCTATAGCTAGTCGAGTAGTAGTAGTGGTTCTTTTGGAAACCAGATGTTATGTATCCTAGATGTAAGCTTGATGTTGTTGTGAACTCCTTGATGTATTGTTTGTGAAATATAAGTATGTTTGTCTTGTTTAAATCTGTGTGAACTATTTTCATATAAACTTAATTAATCAACACTTGAGAGATCGTCTTTTCCCTTAGTCGAACTTTTCTTGCCTTGTCTCTTATACCCGGTGTGCTTCAGGATGCCACCCCGTCGCAGCAATGCGGAAGGATCAGGATCAGCACCACCACCACCGGACCCAACCCCCACCCAACTTCTCGCACTTATCATGGAGGAGCGTGAAAATGCCCGGCAAGAGCGCCAAGCTCATCTCGCTGCCTTACAACAACTCGCAGCCGCTTTAACAACAACAACAATAACAACAACAACAACAATGGTGGCAATGGCAATGAAACCAGCGATCTACCTTGGGTGATTTTCAGAAGACCAACCCACCCACCTACTCCAAGGGACTTCACCCACTAGAAGCCGATGATTGGCTTCGCACCATCGGCAATAATCTTGAAGTTGCTGCTGTGGGAGAAAATGAGAAGTGCTGTATGCAACCCACTATCTCGCTGGACCTGCAAGAGCTTGGTGGGAAACTACCAAGCTCTCCAGCAGCTGGTCATGTCATCGACTGGGCTGAGTTCCAGGAGAAGTTCCGCAAGAAGCATATTCCCAGTGGACTCATTGAGAGGAAGAAGGATGAGTTCCGTAAGCTGAGGCAGGGAAGTAGAGATGTGGTCGGTTATCTTGAGGAGTTTACCGACTTATCTCGGTATGCTCCTGATGACACCGACAAGGAAGAGAAGAAGATGGAGCGTTTCATGAGTGGACTTCATGATGAACTTCAGTGTGCTTTGGTTATCCATGACTTCCGTGATCTGGAGTCACTTGTGGACAAAGCCATCCAGCTGGAGACCAAGCGCAAGTCGATGTATGAAGGTCGCAAGAGGAGGATGAATGCTCAGGAAGGCTCGAGCAGCCAGAAACCTCGTATCTTTCAGCAGAACACCAGGCCTGCCTATCGTCCACCCCAAGCTCCACGCCCCAATTACCCTAACCGCCCAAACAACTTCAACCGTCCCAATGACAATAACCGTCCCGGAGGAAACTTCAACAACTTCACCGCAATCCCAATGTGATCTGCTTTGAATGCGGCAACAAGGGTCACTACTCCAAAGAATGTCCCAATCCCAAGAGGAATGTCCAGCGCCCCAATGCGCCGGCACAGAACAATGGTCAAGGCCGCAATGGAAATGGAAATGGCAAGAATGCCGCACCTCGCGGAAATGCTGCTGTTGCCAAGGGTCGTCTGCACCACATCAATGCTGAAGAAGCTCAGGATGCTCCGGATGTTGTGCTGGGTACGTTCCTTGTCAACTCAGTACCTGCAACTGTTCTGTTTGATTCTGGTGCTACCCATTCATTTGTTACCCAAGAATTTGTTGCTAAGGGAGGTTTAGTTAAGAGCCTCTTACCCAAACCCATGGTCATCCAAATCCCAGAATCCACCGTAGAGACCAAGATGTTTTGCTCCGATGTACCCCTTGAGATCAAAGGAGAAAAGTTTCCAGTTAACTTAATTGTTCTGGGAACCCAAGGCATCGATGTTATACTCGGTATGAATTGGTTAGCCAAGTACCATGGTCGAATTGACTGTGCCAGAAGAGCTGTATCCATCACCACCGACAAAGAAGTAGAAGTGGAGTATGTGTCTAAAACTAGTCAACCTCACCCAGGCTGCCATGAGAGCATAGCTCGACCCGCCCTAGATGAGATCCGTGTTGTTCATCTGTTCAAGGATGTTTTCCCAGAAGAATTGCCTGGTATGCCGCCAGATAGGGATATTGAGTTCATAATTGAGCTTATCCAGGAACATCCCCCATATCCCAAAAGCCTTATCGGATGAATCCGGAAGAACTGGTTGAGTTGAAGAAGCAGTTGGCTGATATGCTAAGCAAAGGTCTTGTCCGCCCAAGCGCTTCACCATGGGGATCACCCATTTTTGTGGACAAGAGAGACGGTACCACACGCCTGTGTGTGGATTATCGCAAGCTGAATGACGTGACCATTAAAAATAAGTACCCTCTTCCCAAGATCGAGGATCTGTTCGATCAAATGAACGGAGCCCGAGTCTTTTCAAAGATCGATCTTCGGACAGGTTACCATCAGTTGAAGATCAGAGAGACAGATATTCCCAAGACCGCCTTCACCACTCGTTACGGTTGTTTGAATACACCGTGATGTCTTTTGGTCTGACCAATGCCCCAGCCTATTTCATGAATCTCATGAACAAGATTTTCATGGAGTACCTCGACAAGTTCGTGGTAGTTTTCCTTGATGACATCCTTATTTATTCCAAGACCGAAGAAGAGCATGCTGAACACCTGCGTCTAGTTTTGGAGACCCTCCAAGAGCACCAGCTGTATGCCAACTTAGCAAGTGTGAGTTTTGGCTCAGTGAAGTGGCATTTCTGGACATATTGTATCCGCTGGAGGAATTTCTGTTGACCCTGAGAAGATACAAGCCATTCTTGACTGGTTATCCCCAACCAATGTTTTTGAAATCCGAAGCTTTCTCGGACTTGCCGGTTATTACCGCAAGTTCGTTGAAGGATTTTCCAGTATAGCCAAACCTCTGACCCAACTGTTGAAGAAGGACAAGAAATTTGAATGGACTCAGAAGTGTGAGGATAGTTTCCAAGAACTGAAGAAGAGACTAACCTCAGCCCCAATCCTGATCATGCCAGACGTCACCCAGAGTTTCGACGTGTATTGCGATGCATCACGCCTCGGACTTGGTTGCGTTCTGATGCAAGAAGGCAAAGTTGTGTCGTACCTGTCCCGGCAGTTGCGACCGCATGAAGAGAATTACCCAACCCATGACTTGGAGTTAGCTGCTGTAGTCTTTGCTCTTAAGAAGTGGCGTCCCTATCTTGCGGGACATCGCTGCGAGGTCTATACAGATCACAAAAGCTTGAAGTATATTTTCACCCAGAAAGATCTGAACCTGCGACAGAGGAGATGGATGGAATTAATCAAGGATTATGATATTGGAATCCATTATCACCCCGGAAAGGCTAATGTAGTTGCCGATGCCCTTAGTCGCAAACCTTGCACCCTGAATGCCCTGATCCAAGCCGAACAGCCAGCCTTGTTCAAAGACTTCCAAGATTTTGGACTAGAGCTTGTTAGCCATGGTTATCTCGCCAATCTAGAGTTAACCCCAACCCTGATGGATCAAATCAAAGAAGCCCAAAAGGTCATGAAAGCATAGAGGGAATTAGGAAGAAAATTTCCCTCGGCAAAGCACCCGGTTTTACCGAAGATGCTGAAGGAGTGCTGAAATTCAATGACCGTATCTGTGTGCCCAATGTCACGGAACTTAAGGAGTTAATCCTGAAGGAGGCCCATGAGACCCCTTATTCAATCCACCCCGGCGGAACCAAAATGTACCAAGACCTTCGAGAAAGATTTTGGTGGCATGGAATGAAGCGAGAGATTGGTTCATTCGTAGCCAAGTGTGATATCTGTCAGCGAGTCAAGGCTGAACATCAGCGACCCGCTGGATTGCTTCAACCTTTGAAAATTCCCGAGTGGAAGTGGGACGAGATTGGAATGGATTTTATTACCGGACTTCCAAGATCCAACCGAGGCCATGATTCATCTGGGTCATCGTTGATCGACTGACCAAGGTTGCCCACTTTGTTCCTGTCAAGACCACTCATACCGGAGCTCAGTTAGCAGACCTGTATATTTCCAGAATAGTGAGCCTGCATGGTGTGCCTAAGAAGATTGTATCTGATAGAGGCACGCAATTCACCTCAAGATTCTGGAAATCCCTTCATGAAGCCCTCGGAACCAAGTTAGCCTTTAGCACAGCTTATCATCCCCAGACCGATGGCCAACTGAGCGAGTGAACCAGATATTGGAGGACATGCTTCGCGCATGTGTTCTATCCTATGGTTCCAAGTGGGAAGATTGTCTTCCGTTTGCAGAGTTCTCGTACAACAACAGTTATCAGTCTAGTCTGCAAATGGCCCCTTTTGAAGCCCTTTACGGCAAGAAGTGTCGTACACCCCTGAATTGGTCCGATACCGGAGAGAGCAAATTGTTCGGACCAGATACCCTCCGAGAAGCTGAAGAGCAAGTTCAGCTTATTCGTGAACGCCTCAAAACTGCCCAATCCCGTCAGAAGAGTTACGCTGACACCAAGCGCCGTGATCTCACTTTCAGTCGGAGATTATGTTATCTCCGAGTGACACCCCTCAAGGGAATGCAGCGTTTCCATGTCAAAGGAAAGTTAGCACCAAGGTATATTGGACCCTTCAAGGTCATTGCTCGTCGAGGAGAAGTATCCTATCAGCTGGAGTTACCCCAGGAGTTAGGAGATTATCATGATGTCTTCCACATTTCCTTGCTCCGGAAGTGTCTTGAAGTTCCTGACCAGCCTGATGTTTTCAAAAACATCGACCACCTCTCCATCGACCTGAACCAAGACCTGACTTATCGTGAGAGACCCCTCAAAATTCTCGAAGAAGATGTTCGTGTTACCCGAAGACGTGCGATCAAGTTTTACAAAGTCCAGTGGACTAACCACTCTGAAGAAGAAGCAACTTGGGAACGCGAAGATTATCTTCGAAGCGAATTCCCAGACCTCTTAACCAGCCTAGCAAATCTCGGGACGAGATTTATTTTAAGGGGGGAAGGATTGTAACATCCCAAAATTATTATCAGGTTTATATTCCAAAAATGAGAGCCAACAAAAACTTTTGTTGTTTATTGTATGTTAATTGCTTTTGTTACTTGAGATGTTGTTCTTGCTGTTTGTGTGAGTGTTTGCTCTAGTGAACACTAGTAAGAAAGAAAGCAAAATATAAAATCAAAGCAAGAAAAATAAAAGTGACAAGTTGTCACATAAAAATCTCAAGTGACAAACTCAATTATTTCAAACCAAAGTCAGTGGAGTTGTAATGTAAACACTCCCCATTTTGTTCCTACCACTTTCCCCTCTCAAATATTATTTTTGAACTAGTTTTAAAATTCAAAAATAAAAACAAATTGAAATAAATTAAAATAACATAAACAAAGTACTTAAAAGAAAATGTTTCAAAACATTTTATTATTTTATGCCAATTTTTGTGGAGCTCTACATGTTAGGGAAGGCCCCACAAATTTTTGCAAATTTTTCTAAAATGTTTAAGTGCCCTAATTAAATCCTAGAAAACCTTCTGGTTTTTAAAAAGAAACAGAGAAGGACCTAGTTGTGATAAAAGAAAAGAAGGAGCAGGGGGTTTTCTGCAAAACCGTCGTCGACTCCAGCCCCGACGACCATCGCCGTGTCGCCGCGACCGTGCTCGCCGTTTCCGCGCTCCCCAGGCCCCCCCTGGCCGCGCACCCCCTCGCCCCCGTGCCTCTGCAGCCGCGGCGCCGCAGAGGAGAGCAGTTACGCCGCCCTTCGCCTCGATTTCCCTCCACCGTCGCCGTGGCAAGCTCGCCGTCGTCGACCAAATTGGCCCTGCTCGCTGCTCCCCGACACGCCGCGCTTGGCCGAGATCTTCTAGAAAACGTCCGGACCCCGGTGAACGCCTTGTCTCCACGTCCCTCGCACCGCCGCGTCGGATTGGGGAGAAATATCTCCGCCGTGTCGCCATGGACGTCGCCGTGCACTCCGTCCACCGTACGCCGCATCCCGCGCTATAAAACCACCCCCGCACCCTCTGCGAACACCACACCACCCCACTCCCTCACTGACCCCTCTCAATTCGCCGTGCACCGCCAGGAGGGCGTGCTGTGCCGTAGCCACTGCCGCCGTCGAGGTCCGTCGTGGCCACGACGCCACACTGCCCCATTCTTCCCTCTTTGGCCTGCACTTGCTTCCCTCTGCTTCACCGCACTCACCGCACCCTTTTTCCCTTTGATCAGTGCCCAGACGCGGCCGTGGAACCTCGCCGGAGCTGCTGTCCGTGGCCGAGGAAGACGGAGACCTCGCCGCCGACGAACCACTCCACCCCAGCAAGTGTAACTCGGCCAGAAGCTTCCACCTCACCACCGCCGTCGATCTGCATCATCTCCGCGACCTTCCGAGCCCTCTAGGTGAGAGATTCATCCACCTCGCCGTCGCCGGCGCGGCAGCGCCGCTCGTTTTAGGTCGTCGCCGATGGCGACCTTCGTGAGCCGTTGGATCGAAGATCTACGGCCACGTACCGCTTCGTGTTAAGTTAGACTGCCATGTGGGTCCCACTGTCATAATTTTAATCTTTTCCCTCGCGCGCGTACCGTTTCGCTGAGTCACTGACGGGTAGGACCCACCCGTCAGGGATTTCAACATTATCCACAACAGTGGATTTTTCTAATTTAAATTCTCTGAAATTCTCAGTACTGATGTCAACTTTAAAATTAAATATCTCGAGATTTAGGAATCCAAATAAATCAAACTCAAATGTTCTGGAAAGCTTATGAAATTGTTTAACCAACACAATTGGTCTCATGTCATTTAATTAAATAATTAAAAAGTATTATTGAAAATTCCACAGAATGTTTAAAATCTAAACTTGTTTGTTTCTGATACTCTGTTAGTCCAAATAATTCCAAACCAATTTTGCTAGCTTAGTACTTGCCTAACTCCCCTAATTTTGGTAGAATTAATTAAGCAGTATTAATTGCTGACTTTAAAATAAACCCTTCTGGACTAAGACAGACAAATATGTTATTGGTTGATCCAAATGAGTTAGGACCAATTTTTTAGCTCACATATATCCATGTTCAGTTACCCCTAAAAGGGTTTAATTTTGGAACAATATAATTTAAATGGTAGCTAAAACTTGATTTTTAAGCTACTGGATTCAATCCAATGTGTAGGGAGTTTGGTAACTCCAAATGATCCAATTCAAATTGGGTTGTATTCTACACATCAGTAGCTTTCTATAGAAATTTAGTTTGTATTTTTGTGACCAACAGAACTCAAGTTGTGGAATTAAACATGAATAACTAGTTTCTGCCATAATTTGGACTTAATTAAATAATGTTTAATTCAATTTATTTGAAAAAAAATTGTGTGGTTTGATGTGTGCAGTAGCCAATTGTGATGTTAATGATGGTTATGTTGAGGTGATTGCTTGTATAGCTTAGTGATTGTTTGTATTGTTTGTTTGTTAATTAGACGAGAACGTTGTCGGATATATCGAGGCAGGAGAGTTTGCTGAATTTGAAGAACAAGAGCAAGATCACTTTGCCAAGCAAGGCAAGCTATTCTCTGAGCTTGCACACCAACATATGCATCTACTTTCATAATATGTTTACTCTCAAAGCAAGATTTACAAAACCCATTTCAAAAATATATGGATATTATTTTGCCACCCTATGTAGTAGTTTATATAAAACTTTAGGATGGGAAAACAATGTTGTTTATTCAAAACTCCTTTGAAATGTTTTGTGAGTTTATGGAACGCCGAGATGTCGGTGCTGTGTTGGAAAGATGGAAAAATGGTGATGTTTGTGAAAAATGCACAGTGTCCTAGTACTATGGAAACCAATCCTACCCTGTGCGACCACATTTACCACATATGGGAAAAGGCGTAGTCACGTAGTTTGCTCTTATTAGTATGGGATACCTCATCGACGGAGATGACTCCGTTATGCATGAGGGGATGGTCCGAGGATCTACCCCCTGACCCGGGGTCCTC
>CAMZMU010000095.1:3515799-3634742 GCA_947311845.1 Poa pratensis | reverse complement strand
CGAGGCCGTCAAGGCGCCCCTGCCACCTCCATGGGAAGTGCGGCTTGAGCGCATCCTCGCTCGACAAGCCTGGGCGACCCTGGGTTGCTTTGGACAAGTAGGTGCTCGAGTTTGGTGGTGCAGCTTCCGTGACACGCTCTTGTCTTTTGCAAACTGAAGTTCTTTGTTCTTGTAGGGCGGCTCCTTTGAAGAAGAAGAAGAAGAAGAAGTCCAAGCCACCCTACGAGGGCGTGACTCGGGCTTGAAGCTGAAGTCCACCCCGGGCTTCTACTGAGGCACCGAGGGCCTCTGGTGACGGCCAGGTGCCCAAAGAAGCATCCGCTGGATCTCTGTTTCCTCCCGACGGCAGCCTGAGGCTCGGCCACACCGGCCGACCGAGGATGACTGCACCGGGCCCGAAGATCATCCACCTCCCTGCGCGAAAATGGAGGAGGGCGTATCGGGGGAGCTCGCCTGCCATTCCGCCGAGGGTCAGCCCCCGCCCTCTGGGCATGCCTCACCAGACCATCTGGATCGCCCCCCCGAGATTGTTCCTGATGGTGGTGAGGCTAGGGATGGCCCAAGGCGCCCTGCCTCAGGTCCTTCGCAGACCTCCGAGGAATATGGCTCTGTGGCACAGTCAGAACTGGGTCTTGGAGCCAGCTGGCCACCGCGTCGGCGCCTTCCTTCGCGGGTAACTTCCTGCAGGTCTCTCGCCGCAACCTTGATGCCCTTGAGCGCGAGATCCTGGCCGAGGAAACCAGGCAGGAGAGAGAATGGGAGCGGCAGGCTCGAGACTGGCTCATGCTTCGTTCCGCGGTGGATAGTACCCGTCACGCAGATGCGGAGCGTGCCGTCGTAGGGAGCGGGCCAACGCGGAGGCGGCGGGAGATTCGCGAAGGCGCCATCCGTGATGCCGCGAGACCATGGAGCGGGCCCAGGAGCGTCTTGCGAGTTGGAGGCTCGTGAGGGTGCTCTTCACCAGGCTGCCGACCTCCAGTTGCAGGGCCTTAGAGACCGGGAAGCCGCTCTAGCTGCCCGTGAAGAGGCGATGCTTGAGCGTGAAGACGTCGTTCTTCTCCGTGAACGAGAGTTGGAGTGCGGTCGTGCCGATCGGGCGCCGAGCGCGCTCGTCTTTAGTCTCTGGAGCAGTCCGTTGCGGACGCCGAGCGGTCCCTGGCGGCCGCTCAAGCGAGCTACCAGACCCGTATCGACCGTGTGAACGCCAAACTCGCGCCAAGCAGAAGGAGCAAGAGGAGTCCGCCAAGGCCCGCGTCAAGGCTGGTCGCCGCGCTACCTCGAAGAGTACCGTCAGAGGCTCGTTGATCGAGGCTCACTTTACTCGCAAGTGGCAGGAGCTTAACACAAGGATCGCGGATCTCGAGTCGGAGCTGTTTGAAGCCTACACCGCCCTGGAGACGTCCACGGGAGCGAGGGAGACAGTGAGGCCGAGCTGCTCTCTTGCAGGCTCAGGTGGGGCCCGTTGCTCATGTCGCCGAGGAGGCACGTGACCGCACAGCCCTTGCTAGGACGCTCGAGGACCAGCACGCGAGGATGTTCAGCCACCTGGTATCCCGGCCGGGCTGTGGCCAGCCGCTTCGGGGCTGAGAGCCCGACGCTCCCTGGAAGTGCCGACACCGCTGCTCACATCCATTTCTTCACCTACCTTGTCGAGAAGCTGGAGCAAGCGGCAGAAGGTGTGAACGTCATCGTGGAGGAGGGTCGTGAGCTTTTGACTGCCGCCGGGCAACGCGTCTTCTCCAACCTGCGCCTGCTTCATCCCGACCTTGACATCCGCCCTGCGCTAGCGGCCGTGCCACGGGAGATTTCTGGTGAGCAAGCAAGGGAGGTGCGTGGGCTCGCGGAGGCGCTGGCGGTGATGTACGTTCTCCACAATGATGGTGGTGGTGCCGGTGAAGATGATACAAACAACGGTGGAATTGGCGGTTCTAACGAGGAGAGCTCCAGCGGTGAGTCTGCGAGCGCTGAGGGAGCTCTAACGGTGGTAGCTCTGCTGATTGACTCGCTCATGAAGCCTTTTAGGACCTGCTCAAGGACATCTCTTAACTTATGTGTTGTAATGAGTAAGACTTATGTTTGAAGTATTGGCTCCTGTTTCCTTGTATCATGAGGTTTTGTACTGCTTCGTCCATTTTGATGTGTTCTACGTTGTTTGGGACCAGCCCCCGAGTGCGGTGACACCGGCATTGGTATGCTGGGCTGGCACCCGACAAGGCCAGAGAGTGTTACGTCTCGCGGGGCAATGAAGATTCTTGAGGTTTGATACTCAAGAGTTCTCTTAAAACGTTTAAACAGCTCATGGAGTTCAGGGGACAAAACCATGATGCCTTCAGGAAGAAAACTTAGCTTTGGTGGGGTGAAGACCCTGAGGAGCAATTTCAGCCTGCGAGCCAAAGCCTCTTGAAGTCTGTGGGGAGAGCATCAGACTGCGCCTCACGAGCCCTCGTCTCCTTGGGTTTCTGCCCCGCTTATGCGTCTTGTTCTTCGACAGAGGCAAAGACAACAAGAGTTGTGATGGTGCACGCTTGCAGGTTCGCGCCTAGTGTTGCACGAGGAAGTTTGGCACCAAGGACCTTGGAAAGTGGCGTGTACGAGGGTGTCCCCCCGAATCCACACATGGTTTACTTGGATTTTTCGGAGCTGTTGGGACTGACCCGAGCACAGACACCGTGCCCCAGCCCCCGCTCGTGTAACGCTCAGGGGAAATTAGCGTGCACCAAAAGTTGGCTTATCGAGAGGTAAGGACATACAAGGGTATGTTCGGTGCGAAGCGCGTAGGTTTACTTGCTGAATGAATAGGTTCATTACAAAATGTGCCTCTGTGGGCAAGGAGACCCTCATGAGGAGGAGTCTCATTGAGGCTGTAGTGGCCGCGTGGCACCCTCAAGAAATAAAATAGCCGCCGTGGCAAGCACGGGGTCACACTAGAAGTGTGTCGGAGTCTTCTTCAGCCCAAGATGAACACTGGGTAAAGTGTCGATGGAGAATGTCTTGATCAGAAATCACAAAAAAGGCGCTGCAGTGAGCGTGTCACTGCTTGCCGGAGGGAGCTACGCTAGTCCTCCTACGGGGAGGCTGGGTTCTGCCACTCGCGAGGGTAGCCCCGAGCCGCTAGCGGCCAGGTCCAAACTCTTGGCATCAGTCAGTTCCTTGGAGGAGGAGGAGGAGGAGGAGGAGGGCTTCTTCTGCTGCGCTGGCATGACCAGTGGCCCTGGGGCCAGGAGCGCTTTGGAAGAAGCCCCCTTGGCGAGTGGTGCCTTGGTGGGGCGGGCCTTGGCGGGTGGCACTTTGGCAGCATAAGACTTGGCAGGTTAAGCCTCGGCAGGGCGCTGGGCGCTGCCTTCTTCGCCGCTGCCTTTTCTTGTGAGGTGAACTGCTTCTTTTTGGTTGGTGCGAGGTGGTCGAGGGCGTCCTCGTCAGCTGGGTAGGTGGCAGCCGCGACTTTGTATACGTCCACGACAGTACGCACCGAGTCTTTCTCATCACAGCGGATGGTGATGGTGCTGTTGCAGCCTGGTATCTTGACGATGTTGTAGGCATGGTGCGTGACCGCCATGAACTTGGCCAATGCTGGGTAGCCCAGGATGGCGTTGTATGGCAGGTTGATGTGGGCTACGTCGAAGTCGATCTGCTCGATGCGGTAGTTGTCTTGGGTGCCGAACGTGACAGGGAAACGCACTTGCCCGAGGGGCACGGTGGTTCCATCCGTCACTCCCGAGAAGGGTCTGGTTGGCATCAGGCACTTGTATGGCACTTGGAGCAGGTCGAAAGTGTCCACGGAGAGCACATTCAGGCTGCTCCCCCATCGATGAGTGTCTTGGTGAGGGCGACGTTGTTGATGGTGGTGTGCATACCAGTGGAATGGTACCCACATCCGTAGTGCTCTTGGGATGGTCGCTAGATTCGAAGGAGATTTTGTACTATGACCACTTGAGGGGCTTCCCTGCGCCGACCTTCGGGAGGGCGGCGTTGACCTCGCGAGCGAGCTCCTTGAAGTGGCGGTTGGAGATGGGAGCCTGTGCTCCGCCAAGGATGCATGCGGCCACCCTGCGGGGCTCTTGGTAGCCCCCAGCATACTCATCAGGGAGGTTGTTGTTGTTCTCTTCAGGCTGCGGCTGGGCAACATTGGCCTGCTGAGGGTACTGTCCTTGCTGAGGGTACTGGCCTTGGGGAGGGTACTGACCCTGCTGAGTGTACTGGCCCTGCTGAGGGTACTGGTGAAAGAGCATGCTAGCTCTTAATCAGTTTTGGAGTTTAATAACAACACATTAACAGGACTAACAGTGTTACTAAGTTGTGCAGGTTTTCATAGATTAAACACTTAGTCCAAAGATGGAGAGAGGGGTCTCAAAGTCTGAACCTATTCCAGGCTAAAATTCACCTGGCGGTAGTACAGCTGGGCGCTGCGGTAGTACCGCTCCTCCTGGAGCTGAACTACTACAGCGTCCCAGTGGAACTCCATGTGGCGGCAGTACCACGGTCGGTACCGTTGCCATCAGGCAGCGGTAGTACCGCTGGAGATACCGCCAGAGGTACCGCTAGAGGACTTCTAGCCTCGGGTATGCCAACGGTACCCGGCGGTAGAGGCATCGTAGTACCGCTGGAATTAATTCTTTTAATCCCAGTGGTAGTACCTGCCGTGCCGGCGGTAGTACCGCCATCTGGTGGCAGTGGTAGCCCTTGCGGTACCGCAGCCACTGGACAGCGATACTACACTGGGTACCGCTGGAATACCCGCGGCAGTAGTACCGCTGGGTCCAGCGGTAGTACCGCCGTGCAGATTTTTCTACACATAACGGTTCGATTTTGGGGGGCACTATATAAAGGCCCCTTCTTAAGCTGCGATTTACATTCTCTCTCCTCCATTACTGATGAGCTTCAACTTCCTAGATCTCCGACTCCAACCAACCAATCGCCTTGATACTTTGAGGAGTGAAGGAGGAGGTCTAGATCTACATCCCACTGAAGGAATTTCAAATTCATTCATCCCCTTTGTGGTTCTTGTTCCTCCTTGGGTTGCTTGTAACCCAAGGAGGCCTTGGTGCATTTCGGAAGCCTCAACTTGTTTGCGAGGTGCTCCGGGACATTGTTGGGAGGCTCCAACTCATTATGGAGTTCCCCGACCTTTGTGTACGGCTTGGTCAACGCCTCGAAGGTGACCTCATAGTGGAAGAGCCGAGCCCTCATGGGCAAAGCTCACGGAGAATAAAGTGAGCACATCCGTGCTTTTGGAGTGCCTAGGTGGCTCCACACTCCTCCAACGTAGACGTACTCCCCTTGGGAAGGAACTATGGGAATCATCTCCGTGTCTCTACTTTGTGGTTACTTCTATCCTTTACTTGTTGTTTCCGCTACACTTTGTATCTTGCTTGTATCACATAGGTTGTATTCATCTAGTGCACATCTAGTCAACCTTGTTATACTTGTTCAAAGCCCTATTTAAAAAGGAAAAAGAATTAAAATTGGTAGTCTCCTATTCACCCCCCTCTGGACGACCTTTTAATTGGTATCAGAGCCTGGGCTCTTATCTAAGGCTTCACCGCCTAAGAGAAAATGGTCGAAGAGAGTGATCCCGAAACTTCCGTCTCCAAGTCTCAACTAAATGAGATTGTGGGTATTCTTGAGACCAAGATCAATGATCTAAACAACAAGATTACCTCCAATGTCATTAATGAGATGCGGAAGATGTTCGAGCAAATTACGGGAAAGTCCCCTCATGTGGATGACGCTCCATCCTCTTTAGACTCTCCCAACAAAGATGGCAATGTCTTGTCTTTGGAAGTCGATCCCGAGAAAGCAAAGGCGCAAGCCAATGTCGACTCGGGAAAAGGAGAGAATGGTACATCATCCACCTCGAAGGCTAATCCGGGGGTGTATTCACAACTTCCACCGGAACAAGTGTATAACGAAATCCACTGACAAGTTGACAAGCCACACAGTGCCAATATGGGCACACCTCCTAAGCTTGACCCAAAAGACTTTCCTAATTGGCAATTTTGCATGAAATCACATATGTCTAGCTCTTGTGTTGATTTGCTTGATATTATAGAGTGAGGCTTCTCTCCAAGAGATCCCCACAATTTGACTCCAAGTGAGAAGGCAGATCATCAACGCCACCGCTATGCATATGATCCAAACCGCTACCGGTCCAACATACCTTACTCACCTTTGAAGGTGCACGACGGTGAAGCAATCATGGACTGCTCTTCATACTTTGTTCTTGGGGAATGAGAGCATTCAACGCTCTAAGTATGAAGCCGCTCAAGACGAGGTCAATGAGTTTGTGATGATGGATGATGAGACTCCCGAAGAACTCTATAGAAGACTCACCGCCCTTGCCGTCACTTTGGGGACTTTGGCTATGAAAAGATTGGTGATGATTGGATCAAGCGCAAGTTTCTCAAGGCAATCACCCCGTTCAACCAAAGTTTGGTTCAAACCATTCGATCAAGGCCGGACTTTGTTTCCCTTGACTCCAACACGGTGGTTAATGAGTTTGTGTCCATTGGGATGGTGGTCAAGAGCTCCATCCATGCTCTTGCTCGCCAAAGAGGCCTTGCGGGTCAATCACCAAACGTTGCTTTGAAGACCAAGGCCATTTCCCACGAAGAAGTGGTTGAGCATGAAGATGAAGAGGATGATCCGGATGATACTAAGCTCGCCTACAATGAACACATGGCTCTTGCCACGAAGGCTTTTTGGGGCAATCATCCTAAAGGTGGCAACTCAAGATCTTTCGGAAAAGGTGGCAAGACAAGGATTAAGCGTCCAAGAACTTGCTACAATTGTAGCAACCAAAACCACCACATTGCCAAGTGCCCGTACAAGAATAGAGAGGACACCAATGGCAAGCTTGTGAGGAAAGACAAGAACAAGACCTTCGTCAACAAGAACTTCGTGAAGAGGAAGGGTCCCAATGCCTTGTGTGTCCAAGATAGGAAGGTGCTTGAAGAGTACACGTCCGGTGATGAGGATGAGGATGTTGAAGGTGTGGCACATGTGGCCATTGCTACTACTTCCTCTACACCGGCATCCCTATTCGAATCCCCCAATGAGAATGAGGCCATCCCCTACACATGTCTTATGGCAAAAGCCACCGCGGTAACTTCTTCTCCTAAACCCATTGCTTCTACACCTCCTTCTTTATTGGATTGTGTGGAAAATGTTGAGAAGGAGGACCAAGGTCCAAATGTGGTGGACTTATGGCTAGCTAAGCTCAAGGAGGAGAATAAAGTTCATGTGAATGCTCTTATTGAGCAACTTGATGAGACTAACCTTCTTGTAGATGAAAAGGAGGAGAAACTTTTGACCATGGAAGGTAATGAACGTGAATACGCTAATGAGATAGCGGAGCTATCTATTGCTCTTGAACAGGAGCAAACTCATAGAAGTGTTCTTGAGAAAGCTCTATCTAACTCAGAGGAGTCTTATGCTATTGATATGGCTAGAGTGAAAAAGGAGCATGAACATGCTCTTGCTTTGTCTAAAATCTATAAGAATGAGAAGAATGAGCTAAGTATTGGCCATGCTAGATTTGAGAAGGAAAACAAGAGACTTGATGAGGAACTCAAAGCCCTCAAAAGGTCTTTTGATGAACTACAAAAGTCTCATGATCAATACTTAGGGTCAACAAGTTAAAAATTGCCTTGCGTCTTCCTCTATTACTAATGTTGCTAGCTCTAACCCTTGGTGTGAGCATGCTAACCTTGTTGAGGAGAACTCTAGGTTGAAGGCCCAACTTGAAAAAGGTCTTGCCTCTTGCATTCAAGGTGAGAAGAACCTAAATGATCTTTTGAGCAATCAAAAGGATCAAGTTGGGAAAGAAGGACTTGGGTTCTCTACCAAGTCAAAGAAGAAGAACAAGAAAAAGAAGAAGTCAATTCCCCCTTCCAAGAATATTGTCTTTGTTAAGGAGGGGGAGATGACTAAGGAGAACGAATCCAACACCATTGTGGGTGGTGAGGCCACAGGGGGCAACGCCACTCACAATGACTTCGCCGAAAAATATAACCCTTCTTATGTTCTTATGAAATCTAGAGATGGACATGTTTATGCTAAATATGTTGGCACTTCTTATGGTGATGATTATCATTGGGCTATTTGGGTTCCAAAGACCCTTGTGACTAACAAGAAAGGACCCATTCAAAAATGGGTACCTAAATCAAAGAATTCATCTCTTGTAGGGTGTGGCGTCCGGTGTGGGTCAATGGACGGTGGATAGTGGCGCATCCCAACACATGACCGGACGCATTGACTTGGTGGATGATATTGAACCTCATTTACCACAATATTCCCATGTCAAGGTTGGCGACAACCGCGAGCTTAAGGTATTGGGACGCGGCAAGGTTGTTGTTGCGAGAGAAATCTCAATCAAGAATGTCCTTGTTGTTGAGTCCCTTGGTTACAATTTGCTTTCCGTCTATCAACTTACTAAATGTAGTTATGGGTGTTACTTTGATGACGAGACCGTGATTATCACCGTGAAGGGGTCTCTTAAAGTAGTATTTGTTGGGCATGTCGAGTTCGGTATGCATGTGCTTGATTTCTCGAAAGAAAGCACTTCTATCACGACTTGCCTAATGGCTAAAGTTGATGTGGGTTGGCTTTGGCATCGCCGACTAGCCCACACCAATATGAGAATATTGCATGACCTTCAAAGTGGTAATCACATTCTCGTACTAACCAATATTAAGTTCTCCAACGATCGTGTGTGTAGGTCTTGCATTCTAGGCAAGCAACATGGAGAAGCCCATCCACAAAAAACGAAGATCACCACCTCCAAGATTCTTGAGCTCATTCACTTGGATCTTTTCGGTCCTCTATCTTATGATAGTCTTGGGGGCAAGAAGTATTGCTTGGTGATTTTTGATGACTATTCAAGATACACATGGGCCTATTTCTTCAAGAAGAAGAGTGAGACTCAACAAAGAGTCATTGACTTCATCAACATGGCCCAACGTCAATATCAAGAGAAGATCATGGTGATTCGAAGTGACAATGGGTCCGAGTTCAAGAACTACACCGTTGAGGGATTTCTTAGTGAAGAGGGGATTGCACATCAATACTCTACTCCATACACCCCTCAACAAAACGGTGTGGCAGAGAGGAAGAACCGTACACTCATGGATGCGGCTACGACAATGACTGCGGAGTATGCTTCTCCATATAACTTTTGGGCCGAACCCATTTGTCGGGGGAATACTTTCTGGATTAACCCGCGGCCCAGTGCGGCTTACTTTACTCGCACGGACAAAGGCCCACTTGGGAGCAAGCCCAATATTGAACCGCCATAAGGGGAAAGTTCTAGAAGACATATCCCGGAGGACGTGAAGACCAAGTAGTCTCCGAGTAGGCCTCTGTGGACATATTCCTTGTGGGGAAAGTTTCCTTTGTAACCTAGCGAGCCTCTGTGTATATAAAGAGGACTCGCAGGACTTAGAACGGGTCAAGCTATCAAGCCCTAAACCCTAGTTCATACGGCGAGTACCAGATCGGATCGCCTCCATTGTAACACCTCGATTATCATATCAATACCAATCTAGGGTAGGCAGGAAGTAGGTCTTTTACCTCACATTGAGGGGGCCGAACCTGGGTAAATCTGTGTTGATCTTTGTTCCTGCGATCCCAAGCTCGGAGATGCTTGACTCGCGTAATCCCACACCTACGAAGTCATCTATGACACCTGACGTGACAAACCCACGACAGTTGGCGCCCACCGTGGGGCCTGCGGTCAAGAGCGTCACGTTCCGCGCAGGATCCATGAAGGGAGCGGAAGATCTTGTTGTTGGCCGTATCATCACGGTCGATGGCACACCCCTCATCGACGATTCAAGCTGGGGACCGGAAGCAGATTACTTGGAGACCGGCCACGTCATCCCCTTTGGGTCCATCAACGTCTTTGTCGGCTTCATTGGCGGCGAGTCAGAGGATCCATCGCAACATGGCGACTCAGAGAAGGAGTCGCGGTAACAGTGGACCAAGAAGAAGAATCTATCAACTACGAGTCGCTGCCTCTTGAAGACGAAGAAGGCCAATCCATTGAGTATGTCCTTGAGGAAAGGCTATGCGAAGGCCCTGTGGATAGTGGCTCGCCCTCTGTAGAAGATCGGCATGTTGAAGGGGTCTACAGGACCACAGAAGCGGACGAAGGGCATGCCACCAGGCAGCTTAGCCCCCACACCGCCGGAAGCAACAGAACAAGCCGCGCTAGACGCATCTGGAGTCGCGGTATCCGCCGCGATGACGCCAGGAGTCGCGGCCTCAGGAGTCGCAAACAGAGAAACTCCACCTGGAGTCGCTCCTGCGGAATCAGGGTCAAGGGTAGCCCCCAATGCATCGGTCACACCGCCACAAGGAAGCGTGCTGCATACGCCGATATCTGCGGTTAATGCGGCTGCTAGGGTAACAGAACTGGAGGCTACCAGGATCGGGCTATATGATGAAGTCCAGAGAATCGCGGATGAGAGAGCCAGGCTGGCGCGAGAGGAACAGCGCCTCCAACAAGAGCAACTGCGACTCATCGAGGAAACCAATACTCTGCAAGGAATACAGGCTACCTTGCCACACAGACGCCACGCAAGTCGCCTGCAGCCAGGAACAGTAAACCCTACGGAGTTGTTCCAATCGCCTGAACCAGCAATTGCGATCCCATCAGTCGCCACCAACACAGCGCCCGCTCGCATGGTCAGGGGTCGCACAACCTTCAGTCGCGGTACCCGCACACGTGGCACCATCTGCCATGGTTATGCGGTCCGTGGCCCCGTTAGCCGCGCCAGCGGTTCAAGCAATCGCTGTACCATCAATCGTACCAGCGGTTCCATCCTTCGCAGCACCAAGAGAAGCAGAGATACCTGGATCGAGGGCCATAGTGCAGGCTAACAACAGGGCCATGATGCCCCCGCCACTGCCACAACCAACCTTTGTTCAGCAGTCGCCACAGCAGCCTCAAAGGTTCCACACACCGCAAGGACATTATGTTAGCCCGGTAGAGAACCTCTTTGCGGCTACAAACATCCTGGCCAGGTTAGCACCAGCAGGAAACGCACAATAGACAGAGAGGCGAGACGCGCCATTGAGATGCTGAGCACAGCAGTAATACAGCAGGCAAACATGTCCGAACACGCAGGGCGGCTGCACTCCACTCCCTACAATAGCAGAGCAACGGCAGAAAGAAGCATCCACGCGGAGTCGCCGCGTTGCGACTTCAAGTTCGGCTAGGCGACAAAGGGAAGATCAACCTGCGGCTCAGAATCAACCTCAGCAAGTTCAACCCGTAGAGATTATGCAGCCGGCGCAGCGACTAATCAAGTAGGAAGACCAGCTTCGTCCAATCTATCGTCGCGACTCAAAGGCCCGGTCTGCTTCAGCGAAAAAATCAGGTCTGAACCGTTTCCTGCGGATTTTAAAGGACCTCGCAAGGTCGCCAACTACAACGCAAGCATGGACCCTGTCACTTGGCTCAACAATTACGAGATGGGCATGAGCATCCTAAACGCATCCGAAGAGATCTGCGCACGTTACCTAAACATGATGTTAGAAGGCGCAGCTCACATATGGCTGCAGAATTTGCCACCAAACTCAATAAACTCTTGGGATGAGATGAAGGAAGCTTTTATCAAGAATTTCCAAGGAACATGCAAGCGACTCTGCAGCATAGAGGACCTTGAGCGTTGTGTACAGAAGGAAGGCGAGTCGAGTCGCCACTGGATGAGAAGGGTCGCCGAGATCATACATTCCTCGATAACATACCACCCAGTTCAGCAGTCCTTGTCATGGAGAAGAATTGCAAATTTGAGCCGCTAGTCCACAAACTAGGTCGCATGAAGGATAAAGTCAAGAGCCTAAGCGAGGTAATGGCGGCGGCCAACAAATATGCTAGCTCGGATAAAACCAGGGACGCATCTGATGGGGAGGAAGAGGAAAACACTGGCAAGGGAAAGAAGGCCAGTAGCAAGCCTCAACAACAGCAAGCTAGCAATGCCAATGCGAGTTATAACAAGCGCAAAACGAGGAAGGAAACTCAGGGTTAGTCGCAAATACGAATACTCGTTACAAACAAAACAGCAGCAGAGGAAGGAATTTTCACCCAGTTAATTTGGAAGAGGTTTTCAACCGCCCCTGCGACATCCATATAGGAAAAGATGGGAAACCACCCAACCACACGAAGGCACAGTGTTATCATTACAAAAAGTGGAAGGATGGACAGCCACTCAGCACAAACTTCAATCATCAAAACAACGAGGAAGGTAAACACGGCGGAGGCAACAACAGCAACAACGCCGTCCCAAATCCGCAGCCAGATCAGCCACAATTCCCAAAACAGTTGGGTCAGTATCATACCATTGTGGTGAATACTTCAAGGAGGGAACAAAAGCTGCGACGACGCAATCAGGCTGTTAATGCCGTAGTACCAGCCGTCCCACAGTGGCTAAAGTGGTCCGAGCAGCCAGTGGTTTGGAGCCGCGAGGATCACCCAGGAGAAATAAATGAAGAAGGAAAACTCGCGCTGGTGGTTGCTCCTCAAGTCGCAGGATACAAGTTGAGCAAAGTACTGATGGATGGAGGCAGCAGCATCAATATATTATACTATGAAACCTTCAAAAGAATGAACCTCCAAGAAAAGCAGCTATACCCATCAAGAACAACGTTTCACGGTGTTGTGCCAGGCATATCAGCTCAGCCATTGGGGCGAATCAACTTGGAGGTCGCCTTTGGGACACAAAGCAACTTCAGGAGCGAGTACATTTGGTTCGAGGTTGTAGATTTCCAGAGCCCGTATCATGCGCTGTTTGGCAGAGAAGCATTCGCAAAGTTTATGGCTAGGCCGTGCTATGTGTACCTAAAGCTTAAAATACCAGGCCCTAGGGGAGTCATCACCATCAATGGCGACAAAAGAATAGCTCAAGAATGCGAAGAGGGCGACAAGGCCATAGCCAGAGCAGCTTGCATCGCAGAGAGCGCGCCCATGCGCGAGTCGCAGGAGAATTTTGATGACATCATGAAGGCTAAAAGGCACTTGCCTGACTTGCGACTTCAGATTACGGCCGCAAGGGAGGCAAGGAAGTCAAAGGCTACAAGCCATTGCCAATAAAGACACATCCCAGGCATCGCGAGTTGCCATCAGCAATTATTAAGAGTTTACATCATCAAGTAAGCCACTCAGGGCTAAAAAACTTCACTTCTGATCGCCACCTAGGCGCGATCGACCCATTCTGGTCGCCACTCAGGCGCGACCGACCCAATGCAACAATTCTGATCGCCACCTAGGCGCGATCGACCCATTCTGGTCGCCACTCAGGCGCGACCGACCCAATGCAACAATTCTGATCGCCACCTAGGCGCGATCGACCCATTCTGGTCGCCACTCAGGCGCGACCGACCCAATGTACAATTCTGATCGCCACCTAGGCGCGATCGACCCAATTCTGGTCGCCACTCAGGCGCGACCGACCCATGTAACATCTCTGGTTGCCACCTAGGCGCAACCGACCCAAGCATCACTTCTGGTCGCCACCTAGGCGCGACCGACCCTATGTATCATATAATGATTCTGAAATAAAGCATCTCAAACTACCAATTGAGCTATGAGTCTTTTATTTTTTAATCATTGGTCCCTTGGGGGTGCGGCAGCTTTTTAGCGCGGCCTATTCCTTGGGATCGCCAAACAAGTGGCATTTATCGTGATTATACTCAACCTCTCTTGGATGCGACTTGCACTATGCGGCCAAAGTACTGGGGGTGCGGCGTCAATCGAGTTTGATTGCCTATCATGGCCGCTCACGACCCTGAACACGCACTTTTTACCTGGGAAATACTGAGCCGCGCAAGGGCCTAAGTGAGGAAAAACCGAGACAAATCATAAGGACCAGCCTATTGGTCGAAACATGTACTGCTAAGAGTACTTAAGCAAACCATAATATTGTCTTATGACACATAAATTCTAACAATTATTACAGGCCGCTAAGGGCCAAGATCACCAAACCATTGTTTTCTCTTCTTCACTTGTGCGCAGCTTTTGGCCGGTGGGAAGGAGGAACAGGCGGCTTACCAAGCTTGCCAGAAGGAGTAATCGCAGGCTCGCTGGAGGGCTCTTCAGTCGCGGGCTTGGGGGCTGCAGAGCTGGATACGCCTGGAGAGGGGTTCTTTTCCTGCGGAATCACCGCACTGGATGACGGAGCGGGTAACTTCTCCCACCTGCTTCCATCTGCATTATACTTGCCCATATAGGTCGCAAGATCTATCCCCTCCACCAGCTCAGTCGCGTGGCCGCGCATATCCTTCCAAGTCGCCGCATATTCTGAGGCCGTCAGTTCGGTGCCATCCACCTTCTTCGAGGGCCTACCTTTTGCAACCTTGGCAGCATCAAAAGAAGGATAGTATGTCTTGGCCAAAGAAAGAGCATGAGCCGCGCCGGTGCGAGCTGAGGACTCCTTCCAGTCCAAAAAGAACTGAGGTGCCCTAAGCAGTCTTTTTAGCAGCCCTTCAGAATCACCGGGGACTGGCTTGGTCGGCAGCAGGCACTTAGACAATGATTTCATGGCATCACAAGTTCTTCGCGAAAAATCGCGGATATACTCCAGCTGTTCTTGAGTACGGCCGCGCTGCTCTTGGCATCTTCACCTACATCGAGGCATGTCTCCGTCAGCTCTACAACATACAGGCAAAGATAGTAGAGAAAACAGATGCAGATATGAGTCGCAACACATACCAGTTAACTCTTGAGTCATGATGCACACTTTGGCGTAGACGAGGTTATGGGCATCAGAAACTTTCTTCAACTTTTTCTCAAGCTCGCCAATGGAAACAGCCTTAAGCCTTGCGTCCTCATTGGCATCAGCAATGGCGTCTTTCTGAGCACTGACTTGGAGGTCCAGCTGCTGGACCCTTTCTTGGAACTTCTCTTCAACAGTTTTAAGCCGCAGCTCGGTGGCTTTGACTTGCTCAGATAACTTGAAGCTTTCATCAGATAGCTCGCCCATCCTGGTTTCCCTTTTCTTCAGCTCAGCGTCACGCTGGCCAAGGAGCTCGCGCAGCCTTCCAGTTCAGAGGGAGTATCCCCCAGCTGCTTTTCCAAGGCAAGTTTGGCAGCCGTTATGGAGCTTAGTTCCTCCTACGAAGGGTGCATCAGTTAGTAAGTATATATCAACAGATAAAAGAGAAGCATCAAGTCTCCCTTTACAGTCAAAGAAGAAACTTGATCCTTGGGGGCTAGAGACAGATAACTGGAGATAGAAGTTTACCTTATAAGCCGCAGACAGGTCAGACAGTGCCTTGCGGAGCTCCATGGCTTGCTTGTCATTTGAGGCAATGATAGCCTCTGACAGTCTCTCAGCGCGGCTTGTGGAGGAGGAAAAAGCAACCTCAGTGTGCAAAATTGGCGACTCAATAACTGGCGCATCAGCATCCTTGGCCATTACATCTATGGAGGAGGGGTTGACCTTCTCCACGTCCTGGATCATAAGGGGATCCGTTCTATCCTCCAGAGCCACCTCTTGGGTGGCTGTGTCAAGAACAGGGACCGTGGCCAAGTCATCAGTGGTGGCCACGCCCTCTACCATGGCGGTATGAGTCGCAAGAGGAGAACGCGGCTCAACCGCGGTTTCGGAAACAATTCCAGGCTCAGCTGCGGGTTTAGCCGCACTTCTGCAAAAAGCAAGGGCATTGTGTGAAGAAGAAGCACATAAGCCAGAATAAAAGTATTATAAGCACAGGGAAAAGTCACTAACTCTGGAGCCATCTTCACAAAGGCCATAAGTTCACCGCTTGACGGTGAAGACAGGCCTTGGGTCCCAGAATCTACGAGCAGAAGTTTTGCGTGTCAGTAGAGGAAAAAGAAAAAGCATTCAAGATGACAAGACAACAGAAATTACCAGAGTGGGGACCCATGTCTTCTTCAGCCGAGACGGTGGCTTTGAACACACGCTTGGCCGCGAAAGAGGTCGCGCCCGTAGCAGGCTTGCGACGCTTCGTGGCCTCAGGGTTTTCCAGAGCATCAACCTCTGGCTCCTCACGAGATAGCCTCTTGGAGGCTCTGCGGGGAGTTGGTCCGGCCGCGGCCGCAGAGCTCGCGGCTGGTACTGGACTGTCATCCTCGTCCAGTTCAGTCTCTTCATCCTCTGAGGCCGCAGAGGCGACAGAAGGGATATCAGCAGTTTCGCTGCCCTCTAGAGTGGGCAGCAACTTCTTTCGTGCGGCACGCTTAGGAGCAGCAGTGCCGGAGACGGTCGCAGGTAGCGACCAGTAGTTCTCATCAGCCTGGATCAGGAAGATATAAGTTGCAGTATCAAGAAAAGGAATGCGACTCAACTACGAAGACAAAAAGACAGAGAAGAGGAGTTACCTCAAAAGGCTTGTTGTTAACACTAAAAGGGGCAAGCCCCACCTTGTCGAAGGAAATGTCCTTCTCCTCAGTCACGGGTGACAAATTCTACCCAATCCTCAGGCCTCCAGTCCGAAGCCTTGATACGATCAACGTCAGCAGAAGTGCCTGTGCACTCAAGAAAGGATCGTTGTCGTGGACTCACGGGCTGAATGCGCCATTTGGTCCAGCAAGAGAGAAGATCAAGACCAGTAAGACCATGACCTATTAAGGCACGGACCTTGATCAGCGACTCATTGATGAAGGGCATGGCCGAGTCGCGGGGTTTTGATTTCAGTGCCTCGGTAGGCACGAAGAGGGTGTTGGACCAGGAGGGAAGGCGAGTTTCGTCCTCCGGTGAAGTATCTTGGCAATAGAAGAAAGATTTTTGCCAAGCCCTGGGTCGATTCGCCAGAGCCAGTTTGGGAAGAACAGAGTTTCGATGACGTTGCAGAGAGATGGCGCCGACCTGAACATAGGCGCCACCCTTGGAGACAAGTTGGCTGTTGCAGGTGAAAGAGGCCAGCCACAGATCGATGTTGGGGGCTATGCCAAGATAGTCCTCGCACAACACATGAAAGTTGCTCACCTGGAGCATTGAGTTGGGCCCGATGTCGTGAAGACGGAGGCCTAGGCGTTGCAGCAGATTGCGGAAGAAGGGAGAACCTGGCGGCGTGAATCCACGCTCCACGTGCTCCACGAACATCACCAGCTCGTTGGGCTTGGGGCGCGGCTCGATTTCATCGCCTGGCGCCCGCCAGACGCCATCCTCCTTCGGCGGCAAGAAGCCAGCTTCGGCCAGATCTACAAGAGTTTCCTCCGTTACCCAGGATCCTTCCCAGTTGCAGGAGATCTTGCGCTTATCGTCAGATGGCTTCGCCTTGGGCGCCATTGCGAAGGGAAGATGGGATTGGGGAACTAGGCTCGGGTCGAGGAAGAAGACGGCGCGGCTGGGGATGAGGAGATTGCAAGGGCAAATGGATAATGACCTAGGTGGCCGCAGCTTATAACTGAAGGGGCCCGTAACTAACGGCACAATCTGCGCTCGCAACCAACGGCACAATTTGCGCCCGCAAAACAAGCAACGGTCCGCAAGTAAAGGGAACAGAATATCTCCAGAAGCGGGGATGAGTCGCACAGATAAGTCGCGGCTCTGAATCGCATCAATCAGAGATTGGTCAGAACGCTCACAATGCGGCTCAACAACTACCTCAAGTGACCAGGGGATCCTCACCGTGAAGTCCTAACCAATCTTGGGGGCTAATGTCGGGGGAATACTTTCTGGATTAACCCGCGGCCCAGTGCGACTTACTTTACTCGCACGGACAAAGGCCCACTTGGGAGCAAGCCCAATATTGAACCGCCATAAGGGGAAAGTTCTAGAAGACATATCCCGGAGGACGTGAAGACCAAGTAGTCTCCGAGTAGGCCTCTGTGGACATATTCCTTGTGGGGAAAGTTTCCTTTGTAACCTAGCGAGCCTCTGTGTATATAAAGAGGACTCGCAGGACTTAGAACGGGTCGAGCTATCAAGCCCTAAACCCTAGTTCATACGGCGAGTACCAGATCGGATCGCCTCCATTGTAACACCTCGATTATCATATCAATACCAATCTAGGGTAGGCAGGAAGTAGGTCTTTTACCTCACATTGAGGGGGCCGAACCTGGGTAAATCTGTGTTGATCTTTGTTCCTGCGATCCCAAGCTCGGAGATGCTTGACTCGCGTAATCCCACACCTACGAAGTCATCTATGACACCTGACGTGACAAACCCACGACACCATTGCCACCGCATGCTACATCACCAACCGAGTTTATCTCCGCAAGATTACAAACAAGACTCCATATGAGAACCTCCTCGGCAAGAAGCCGGACCTTTCATATTTCCGCGTCTTTGGATGCAAGTGCTTCATTCGCAAGAAAGGTAATCGCTTGTCAAAATTCGAGACTAGATCTATTGAGGGTATCTTTGTTGGTTACTCCACAAACTCTCACAGCTATAGAGTCTACAACAAGACCACCGGTCAAGTTGAAGAATCTAGTGACGTGAAATTTGATGAGGATAATGGCTCCCAAGTGGGGCAAGTTGATTCTAATGTTGTAGGTGATGTTCCCATGGAGCTTGCTTTGAGGAGGATGGCAATTGGTGATATCCGTCCTATTGAAGAGGACCCTCCTCAAGTTGAGCCACCTCAAGACTCATCACCTATCCAAGTTCCTCGAGTAATCCAAGAACAAGCTACGAGCCCTCAACCAAGTGAGCAAGTTCAAGAACAAAGTCATCCCATTGTTGATCAAGATCATCCCAATGTTGATCAAGTTCAACCCAATGGTGTCTCCTCAACACATGATGTTCAAGAACAAGCTCATGATGGTGTACAAGGCCAAGAACAAGTTCAAGATCAAGGCGGTGCACATGACTCCCATGATGAAGGTGATGATCAAGACACATCTCAAGAAACTTCGGAGGAGCTCAAGACAAAAAGAGCATTGAGAAGAGAACGTGGCCTCATCCTCAAAGATCACACTTTGGACCAAATTCACGGAGATGTTAGAAGCAAGGTCGTCACAAGAAAGCAATTAGCAAGCTTTAGCTCCAACCATGCTTTTGTATCCTTCATCGAGCCCAAGAAAGTCTATGAAGCACTTGAATATCATGATTGGGTGGAGGCCATGCATGAAGAGCTAAACAACTTCAAACGCAACAAGGTGTGGACGTTGGAGCCAAGGCTGAAATATTGCAAGAATGTCATCGGCACCGGTCTACAAGAACAAGCAAGATGCGAACGGCATTGTCATTCAAAACAAGACAAGATTGGTGGCACAAGGTTTCTCCCAAGTCGAAGGTGTTGATCTCGGTGAAACTTTTGCTCCCGTTTCTCGTCTTGAATCTATTCGCATCTTGCTTGCATATGCATCTCATCATAACTTTAAACTTCAACAAATGGATGTTAAAAGTGCTTTTCTTAATGGTCCAATTAATGAGTTGGTATATGTGAAGCAACCTCCCGGGTTCGAAGATCCCCACTTTCCCGATCATGTCTATAAGCTCGAGAAGGCACTCTATGGGCTTAAGCAAGCCCCACGTGTGTGGTATGAACACCTTCGCGAGTTTCTAGTCGATCGTGGATTCCAAGTGGGTGTAATTGATCCGACCCTTTTCACCAAAAAGGTTGGGGGGAACCTTTTTATATGCCAACTCTATGTTGATGATATCATATTTGGTTCTACTAGCAATGCTTTCAATGATGAGTTTGCAAAGCTTATGACTATCAAGTTTGAGATGTCATGATGGGGGAGTTGGAGTACTTCCTAGGTTTTGAAGTGAAGCAATATAGGAAAGGTACCTTCATCAATCAAGCCAAATATACCCAAGACATGATCAAGAGATTCAATATGGCGGATGCAAAGTTTAGCAAGATTCCCATGTCCACAAGTCATGACCTCCACACCGACTCCGAGGGTAAAGATGTTGATCAAAAGCTTTATCATTCTATGATTGGTTCTTTGCTCTATATTTGTGCATCTAGACCAGATATCATGTTTAGTGTGGGTAAGTGTGCAACGTATCAAGCGGCTCCCAAGGAGAGCCATATGATGGCGGTTAAGCGCATCCTTCGATATTTGATTCATACCCCAAACTTTGGTCTTTGGTATCCCAAGGGTTCAAGTTTTCAGCTCATGGGTTACTCAGATGCGGATTATGCCGGAGAGAAGAAGGATAGGGAGTCAACTTTCAGGGGTTGCCAATTCCTTGGTCGCTCTTTGGTGTGTTGGTCTTCCAAGAAGCAAAATTGTGTTGCTCTCTCACCACCGAAGCCGAGTACATCTCTGCCGCGAGTTGTTGTGCTCAATTGCTTTGGATGAGGCAAACCATGGACTATGGAGCCAACTTCGACAAGGTGCCTCTCTTTTGTGACAATGAGAGTGCCATCAAGATCGCCTACAACCCCGTGCAACATTCCAAGACGAAGCATATTGAAGTGCGTCACCACTTCATCCGGGAGCATGTGGAAAGAGGCAACATTAATCTCTCCTTTGTAGGTACCAAGGATCAACTCGCGGATATCTTCACGAAGGCCCTTGATGAAACAAGATTTCGAGAGTTGAGGAATGAGCTAAATGTCATTGATGCGAGTAACTTTGCTTGAGCACCGCGCACACCTACCCATAGTGTACTTGATAACTAGTTTGGATGTAGGCATAGTTGTAGGGGGAGTGTAGCTCAATTCATGAGTCAACATTACCCCTATGATGCCAATATAGACAATTCGTGCTTCATTTGGTCACTTTTGGTGACAATATGTGCTTAAACGATGAGTATTGGCCGGGAATCCAAGATATATCTTCACGGTTCTAGGTTGAGCCTGCTCATACATGGTGGCTTCGGCCACCGCCCTCCTCTTTGTGAGGAGTTGGAGCTTATTTGATTTTATTTGGTTTTTCGACTTCTTTCGCTTTGTGGAGAGTCCCAAGTTTGGCCTTTGTTATTCGACTCTTGCAAACTTGGACTTCTCTCTTCCCCCTGTTACTCTATCTATCCTAAGCTAAAATCTTATCCATCAAAACGATCTCTCCCAATTACAAAGCTTGCATGACCTTCCCGGTGGCAATTGTTGACACAGGCTCCCGGTATTACCGGTGGCACCAGCGGTACTATCGCTGCCTGGGATGTTTCGCTCCCAGGTGCAGTAGTACCGCCTATGCTACCGTAGTCTCCAGGTACCCGGTACTACCGGTGGACTCCAGCGGCTCTACCGCTGGGGACCAATAGTACCAGGTAGCGGTACTACCGCTAGCCTTCCCGGTACTACCGCTGTTGCTGTGTATTCACCAGCAGCGGTGCTACCAGTTGGCTACCGGCAGTACCAGCGGGCGGTACTACCGTTGGGGCCCAGCGGTACTACCGCTGAGGGATTTTGACAGTGCGGTTAAGTGGGACGTGGGGGTAGTTTTCCTCATTCTACCTCCCACACCCGACCCCCATTGTCTTCTCTCTCACCACTGCCGCCGCCATCACCAACCGCCGTCGGAAGGGCCTCCTCCGGCCAAGGACAGCCCCTCTCCGGCCTCGGAGTGCTTGAGGGCCTTCTCCTCCCTTCTCTCCTCCACCATGAGTTCGGGTAAACACCTCTCCCTCTCTCTCAACCTAGTTGATTCGTTGAGATGCGATTCGAGGCGTTTTTCCGTAATCCTAGTGGTAGAAGTGGTAGGAAGTGGTTGGTACTATGCTTAGAATCATTTTTGCAAACTTTTGTTGGTCGATTCCATAGATCGAGGTTGTACCGTGGGTCAAACCGCCAGATCTGGAGGCATCGGTACTACCGCTCGCTCGAGCGGTACTACTGCTCCACCGGTACTACCGGTATGTCCAGCGGTACTACCGCCGAACTAGAATTTCCCAGGAAGTATGCAACCTTGATTCTTCTCGTTTGGTCATGTTTTGTTTTGTGATACTTATCCCCTTGCTACCCCCCTATGCTATCACAGATCCTAGCAAGCAGGTTTGTGGGGGTCGCACTAAGAACTTGCCTAAGAGGTGTCGCATGGGCAAGAAAGTTGTCGAGGATGAAGAACCCGAGGTTATGCCCGAGAAAACAACTCGCCGTCAGCTATCAAATGCAGCAAAGATTCAAGCCGCTCAACAAAGGTCTCTTCTCAAGATGTCCTCCCGTGAGTTTGTCAATGAGAGGAAGATGAATCCGTATGCTACTCCAAGAGACCCCAAGTACACCACCACTGCCTTTCACAACCTCTTCCAATAGAAGATTTACTATGAGGTGCTCCCCAAGCACAAGACCAAGGTCGTGGAACAATTTTGCATTGATACCGAGTATATGGTCAACAATCCCGAGTATTTTCGCGAGGCCATAGAGGTTTGCAAAGAGTTTGGAATCTTTGAGTACACATTCAACAAGACTACAGTCCTCCGCTTGTGGCTCAATTCTTCTCCACCGTTCACTTTTTCAATGATGAGCCAAGGAGGGTCAAGTGGATGACCAAGAGTGAGAGTTTTGAAGCCAAGTGGTCAGATTTTGCTACCGTCCTTAAGTTGGTTGAGAATGGTTTTGTGATGAGTAATGTGGCCGATGCACAATTCTTTTGCATCTCCTACAACGCCAAGCCAATGAAGCCCTCCGTGCTCCTTGATCACTATATTCGGGGCCGTGGCGTTGTGGGGGAACAAAAGCACTTATTGAAGCTATGGGACATCATGCATAGGATCTTCCGCAACACCATTGCTCCCTATGTGGGTAACTTTGATCAAATACATGGAAGAATTATTGATATCATGTTTGAATCGTCCAAGATGGTTGGGCAAGGAAAGAAGCTTGATGTAATGATTTGGAATGAGATGTATGGAGTGGTCATGAATCAAAGGCCTCCCATCTTTGGTGCTCTTGTGCAAAAGCTCATATTTGCCGCATGGGAACACCATGGTCACTCATTGCGCCGGTTGGATGACAAGGATGATTATGTGGAGCACCGAGTCAAGGAACTACAAATGAAGAAGCACCTCCCTCCCATTTTCTCCGATGATGAAGTTGCCTCCGATGATGATGAACCCAATGATCCGGAGTTTGTTGTTGCTCCAAGGCCCAAGACAAGGGTTTTAGGAAGTGGCTTGCCAATGCCATGAAATCCATCTTTTGCCGCCAAGAGGATGCAAATGTTAGAGTTTGGAGGGAGCATGAAAGGGCCAAGTTAGAACGTCAACGCACTCGTCAACGCTTTGAGGCTTTGGGTGCTCCGATCCCGGCGGGTACCGAAGACAACATCACTACTTACTCCAAGTGGATTGGAGAGAACTACAACACTTGGGTTGACCTAGACCTTGAAGATGATGCCACCACCTCCCACGAGCCATGGACTCATACTTTTGAAGGCTCCACCTCCAACCCCAATAATGCCTCGGGTGATGAAGATGACGATGATGAAGGCGAGGAGGAAGACCCCGCGCGTGCCTCTTCCACGGATGACGAGTGACCTACACTTGGGACATTAGCATCGCCTCTTCCTTTTTGGTGTCTTGATGCCAAAGGGGGAGAGTGTTCTAGTAGGTTATCCGGGGATTTGCATGGGTGGAAGCACAAGCTCGTGTTTTTCTTTGATCTTTATGCTTGTGCTTCCCTTTTTATTCTATTCGAACTTGGTTTAGGTGAACTATCTCGTTGCATGGTGTAAGACATGTGGAACTCCTTTTTTTTTAGATAAAGGGAGTTTTTATTACTTAAAATGTTTAAGCATTACACCCAAGCTCTGCATAACTAAGATGCACACAGCCGAAACAAGTTTGAAGTACAAAACATAAAAAGGCGAATTACATATCAAAATGAGAAATTGTAAAAACGCCTATGGTGGTGTAGGGCCAATTCACAAATTATGCTGCCATCCATGTTGGGATAAAAAGTCTCTCGCCGTATCCTCCAGTCTTATACAGGCCTCCATAAACAGGTCTCGATGCCCCCACACGTTGCAACTGAGACCACGAACAGAGTGTAGCAGTAGACCTGTAGATAACCTGCATAAGAGAGCAATTTTTATCGTTTAAAACCTTGTCATTTCTACATAGCCAAAGCGACCATATTGCAGACAGCGCTGGCACCCTAATAAGTTGTTTGAACCTATTATCCACACCATTCAGCCAATTGCCAAAAATATTAGCAATCTTGTAGGTGGGTAAATAGTAGAACCTATCTGGATGATGGACCATATAGAACTAGCCAATTTGCACTCGAAGAATAAGTGTTTGATCATCTCGTCTTTATGACAGAAGACACACTGTCTATTTCCATGCCAATTGCGTTTTGCCAGGTTGTCTTTAGTAAGAATTACTCCTTGACGAAGATACCACGCAAAAACTTTGTTTTTTAGTGAAATTTTCATCTTCCAGATTTTCTTATTATTATCTACCGGCACTTCCGGCTGAATGAGTGTTGTATACATGGAGTCCACAGAGAATTTACCACAGTTGCAAAAATTCCACCGAAACTCGTCGGCCCCTTGTGTCAAATTGACAGTAGCTAGTCGTTGTAGCAACTCGTGCCAAGCTACCAGTCTGGGACCAGCAAGATCTCTCTTGAACGTCACTGTTGGATGATTATCAACCAACACTTGAGCAAGTGTATCGCTCTTATGACGTCCTTGGACTATATCGTATAGTGCTGGATATTGTTCCCAGAGTGGTATAGTACCCAACCACGTATCCTCCTAGAACCTTATCTCCGACCCATCTTTAATGGAGAAAGAACCATATGGGAAGAAGAATTTCTTCGTCGCCATTAGTCCAGCCCAAAAGTGTGAGTCACCTGATTTCCAAGAAACCTGTGATAACGCACTTGAGCCTATGTATTTCCTCCTAAGAAGAGTTTGCCACACCCATCTTCAGTCATCAGCTTAAACAACCACTTACCAAGGAGTGCTCTATTCTTGACCTGAAGATCATGAATCCCAAGACCACCATAGTCCTTAGGGCAGCACACTACATCCCATTTTGCCAGACGATATTTTTTTTCATTATCCCCTTGCCAAAAGAATCTGGACCGAAAGTAATCCAATCGATGCAAGACTCCCTTTGGCAGTTGGAAGAAGGATATCATATATATCACCATATTAGTTAGGACTGAATTTATGAGCACCAACCTCCCACCCAAGGATAATAGTTTTCCTTTCCAACTACTCAACCTTTTTTGAAGTCTTTCCTCAACATGCTTCCATTGAGCTATCGTCAACCTCCTATAGTGGATTGGGATGCCTAGATAGTTAATTGGAAACTGGCCAAGCCCACAGCCAAATAATTCAGCATATTGGGTAGCCTCATCCTGAGCGTCGCCAAAACAAAACACTTCACTTTTATGGAAATTAATTTTTAGACCGGAAAGTTGCTCGAACGCTGATAATATTAATTACAGGTTTCTTTCCTTTTCCATAAAAAGAATTGTATCGTCAGCATATTGGAGAATGGATAATCCGCCGTCCACTAGGTGCGGTAACACTCCAACAATTTGCCCATCGGATTTTGCCGCTCAATGATTATGGCTAAGATATCAGCAACTATATTAAACAATATAGTTGATAATAGATCGCCTTGTCATAATCTCTTTTTCGTCTGGAAGTATCTACCAACATCGTCATTCACTTTGATGGCGACACTTCCTCCGGAAATGAAATTATGTATCATTGCGCGCCACTCAGCTGAAAAACCTTTCATTCTGAGTGTTTGTTGCAAGAAAGACCATTTGACTTTATCATAAGCCTTTTTAAAGTCTATTTTTAGGATAACTCCATTAAGTTTCTTCCGATGCATCTCATGAACCATTTCATGTAAAATCACAACACCATCAAGGATATTGCGGCCTTGCATAAACGCCGTCTGAGTGGGTCTCACAACGTGATCAGCCACCGAATTAAGCCTAATAGAAGCAGTTTAGTGAAGATTTTGAAGCTAACGTTTAGGAGACATATAGGTCTATACTGATGGATCCTTTCTGCTCCATTAACCTTTGGCAACACTATGTGGAACTCCTTTTATTCTGTTCAAAACTATGTGTTGTAATAACTACCTTGTTTATGTCTTATCATGTTTGTGCAAGTTATGATTTATTGTTATATCTATATACTTACTCGGTTTACAAAATCTAGGGGGAGTGTTGATCCTATGGAATATGCACTTTGCATTCAAAAGGAAAATCTCAAATGATGCATATTGATAGGGGGAGCGTGTCTACATTTTGTGAACCATTTGTTAGTGTGTTGTCATCAAACTCCAAAAAGGGGGAGATTGAAAGAGCATGCTAGCTCTTAATCAGTTTTGGAGTTTAATAACAACGATTAACAGGACTAACAGTGTTACTAAGTTGTGTAGGTTTTTACAGATTAAACACTTAGTCCGAAGATGGAGAGAGGGGTCTCAAAGTCTGAACCTGTTCCAGGCTAAAATTCACCTGGCGGTAGTACCGCTGGGCGCCACGGTAGTACCGCTCCGCCTGGAGCTGAACTACTGCAGCGTCCCAGTGGAACTCCCTGTGGCGGTAGTACCACGGTCGGTATCATGGCCATCAGGCAGCGGTTCTACCGTTGGAAGTACCGCCAGAGGTACCGCTAGAGGACTTCTATCCTCGGGTATGCCAACGGTACCCGGCGGTAGAGGCATCGTAGTACCGTTGGAATTGATTGTTTTAATCCCAGCGGTAGTACCGGCCGCGCCAGCGGTAGTACCGCCATCTGGTGGCCGCGGTAGCCCTTGCGGTACCGCAACCACTGGACAGCGATACTACACTGGGTACCGCTGAAATACCCGCAGCGGTACTACCACCATGCATATTTTTCTGCACATAACGGTTCGATTTTGGGGGCCCCTATATAAATGCCCCTTCTTCTCCAAGGAGAAGCTGCGATTTACATTCTCTCTCCTCCATTACTGTTGAGCTTCAACTTCCTAGATCTCCCACTCCAACCATCCAATCGCCTTGATACTTTGAGGAGTGAATGAGGAGGTCTAGATCTACATCCCCACCGAAGGAATTTCAAATTCATTCATCCCCTTTGTGGTTCTTGATCCTCCTTGGGTTGCTTGTAACACTAGGAGGCCTTGGTGCATTTCGGAAGCCTCAACTTGTTTACGAGGTGCTCCGGGATATTGTTGGGAGGCTCCAACTCATTGTGGAGTTCCTCGACCTTTGTGTACGGCTTGGTCAACGCCTCGAAGGTGACCTCATAGTGGAAGAGCCGAGCCCTCACGGGCAAAGCTCACGGAGAATAGAGTGAGCACATCCGTGCTTTTGGAGTGCCTGGGTGGCTCCACACTCCTCCAACGTAGACGTACTTCCCTTGAGAAGGAACTACGGGAACCATCTCCGTGTCTCTATTTGCGGTTACTTCTATCCTTTACTTGTTGCTTCCGCTATGCTTTGTATCTTGCTTGTATCACATATGTTGTATTCATCTAGTGCACATCTAGTCAACCTTGTTATACTTGCTCAAAGCCCTATTTAAAAAGGAAAAAAGAATTAAAATTGGTAGTCGCCTATTCACCCCCCTCTAGACGACCTTTCAACTGGCCCTGCTGATTGTAGTTGTTGCCACGATCCGGCCAACGCCCGTTGTTGCGGTCACCTCCCCGCCCACCATTGCGGCGGTTCTGGCGGGTGTTGTGACTCTTCTCCAGCTCGAAGCCGTCCTCGGTGTTGTGGGTGTTCATCTTGTGGAAACCGCAGTACTTGCCGCCCCTCTTATCATCTTCTTTCCCTTCGCGCTTAAGCTTTTACCCGGGCTCAGGCTCCGCCGCGAGGACAGTCGGCGCCTTCCGCTTGACTGGCTCCCTGTTCTTGCTTTTGGCCTTCGCCACATCGGAATCATCCAGCTCAGGGCAGTTGCGGGCGAACAGCCGGCCCTCCTCTGCCTTGGCACACCTGTCGGCGAGGTGGAAGAGCAGCACCACGGAGGTGAGGGAGTCGGCATAGATACCGAGTTTTTCCTGCATTCTGGTGTCTGTGACGCCGGTAGAGAATGCCCTGATGATAGCATCGTCGTTGATGCGCGGAATCCTGTTGCGGACTTGGTTGAAGCGCTGGATGTACTTGCGCAGCGTCTCGCCCTTGCGCTACTTCACGGCGCGGAGGTCGTTGAGGGAGAGGGACGCTCATACGTTCCCTTGAAGTTGGCGACGAACTGCTCGCACAGTTCCTCCCACGACCTGATGGAGCCCTCGGGGAGGTTCATGAGCCACGAGCGGGCAACGTCCTTGAGGGCCATGGGGAACCAGTTGGCCATGACCCGATCGTCGCCGCGGGTGGCCTGAACCCCACAGTGTAGAGCTGCAGGAACTCCACAGGGTTGAGGGTGCCGTCATAGCGTGGAGGCAGCTCCAGGCGGAACTAAGCAGGCCAGACCACGCGTCGCAGCTCTCGTGAGAGGGCGAGGCAGCCCTTGCTGTATGTGGCATGGCCGCCAGCTAGGACGACGTGGTTGGGGTCACCGGCTGTGGCGAGGTCACGGACTGTGCGGTCCTGGCGCTCGAGGTTCACGCGGGCGTCTTCCGGGGCCCTGGTGATGATTTGGCAGCTGGCACCGCCGAGATGTGGGGAAGACGCGCTGTGTGAGGAGGCCCCGCCCGGGGCCCGGGCGCCTTGGTGTGGTCCACCGGATCCTCCCGCCGGAGCGGAGGAGGTGGGGGAGGGGGAGGAGGAGGAGGAGCGCCGTGCGCTACTCCTCCCTGCGACTCGGGTGGCACTATGGAGTGCGACGGCGCTGGGGCGATTCTTGCGGCATGAACGAGCTCGGTGACTCGCTAGAGCCACGCGTCATGTCCGGCCTCTGTGGGTCAGTAGCGCAGGAGTTCTTACGCCATGAGCAGCAGCCCCGATGTCGGCAGAGCGCGGGCGGAGGCCGACGCGATGTGGCCGTCGGATGGCGGCGGCGTGTTTTGCCGGGAAGGGTGGAGGGAAGAAGCATGTGCCTCCTCTGACCCATGATCCTCTTCTCCCTCGGAGGCGGCGGGAGCCACGCGCCTGCGTGGGTTGTTGATGACAGGGTCGTTGGCGACCCGGCTGGCCGCCTTGCAGCGGGTGTCGACCATGGCGGTGAGGAAAGTCGAAGAGAGCGCCTAAGTCCCCTACCTGCGCGCCAAATGTCGAGGAAGTGTCCTGAAGGAAACTCTCGCATAGTGTCGTTCGAACACTAGGGACTGAAACACGCACTCAACGAGACCCTTAGCGACCTCGGCGAGAAGACACACACACAACAAGGGGACACAGCGGTTTACCCAGGTTCAGGCCACCGTGATGGTGTAATACCCTACTTCCTGCTTGTCTGGATTGCACTGCTTGGAGAAGTTACAGTACAAGTGTTGGAGCTCAGGGGAAGTTGGGATCCCCTTCTAAGGCTAGGGTGATGCCCTATTTATAGTGCTCCGGTCCTCTTCCCAAATATCTTGGCGGGAAGGGTTGCCACATAGCACCAAGACTGGGTACCGGCGCGCTGCCCTAGATCAGATAAAGCCACCGTCCATGGCGCAGTTGCAAGGACTTGTCGGTGACGTCGTCGATGACGCCCGCGGTGGCGCGTAGCGCCAGTCCGTTCGTCTTGCACCAAAGAGGAAGGTCTTGGGCTCCGCTTTGCTTGTTGTAGATGGTCGGCATCCTTTAATCACCAAAGTGGAAAGCTTTGGCCAGCACGCACTACGACAGGGCGTAGGCGCACGCGTCACTATGAAGGAGACGCAGTTGCACATGGACCTTGACGTGGGGACACGGGTGTGCAGGGCCTTGTACTGTACCGCACGAGGCTTGGCGGCGATGCTTCCCTCGCGAGGGCGGCCTCACGAGGCTGTTTCTTGGTCGTCTGCAGCGTGTTCTTCTGAGGCTGCTGATACGTCTCAAACGTATCTATAATTTTTGATGTTCCATGCTGTATTATATCAATTGCTACATGTTTTGGTTATACTTTATATCATTTTTATGCATTTTCTGGGACTAACCTATTAACAAGATGCCACAGTGCCAGTTCCCTGTTTTCTGCTGTTTTTGGTTTCAGAAAATCTATTAAGGAAATATTCTCGGAATTGGACGAAACAAAAGACATCGTCAATAATATCACGAGGAGATCACGGAGTCCAAAGGGGAGTCGGAGCAGACCCACCAGGGGGCCACGCCACACTAGGGCGCGGCCCAGGGTGGGCCCGCGCCCCCCTATGGCGTGGTGGCCCCCCTCGGCCACCGACGCCGCCTCTTCGCCTATATATTCTCCGCGACGCGAAAACCCTATTACGGTCGATCATATTCCACGAAAAGTTCCGTCGCGGCCGTCATCGTCAATCTCAGATCGGAGGAGTTCTGAAGCTCTTCCCGGCACCCTGCCGGAGGGGAGATCATCACCGGAGGGCTCTACATCACCATGCCTGCCTCCGGAGTGATGCGTGAGTAGTCCACCCCTGGACTACGGGTCCATAGCAGTAGCTAGATGGTTGTCTCTCTACCTTGTGCCTCCATGTTTAGATCTTGTGAGCTGCCTAACATGATCAAGATCATCTTATTGTAATGCTAGATGTTGTGTTTGCTGGGATCCGATGAATATTGATACCATGTTTATTCAAGTTGTTTATCTATGTGCTCTTGATCTTGCATGCTCTCCGTTGCTAGTAGATGCTTTGGCCAAGTAGATGCTTGTGACTCCAAGAGGGGGTATTTATGCTCGATAGTGGGTTCAGTCTCTAGATATCTGGATCAGTGACAGAAAGGTCTAAGATGGTAGATGTGCTGTTGCTACTAGGGATAAAACATTGGTGCAGTGTCCAAGGGCACTTGTATTGATTACATTACACACTTTACTTCATGCAATAATCTGTTGTTAGCAACTTAATACTGAATAGGATGCGGATGCTGCCTTGAAGGTGGATTATTTAGGCATAGATGCGGTTGGAATAACGGTCTATGTACTTTGTTGTAATGCCCAACTAGATTTCATAGTAGACATCTTGGCATGTATTGCATTGTTATGCCCTCTCTATTTGTCAATTGCCCAGCTGTAATTTGTTTACCCAACATGCTAGTTATCTGTTCTGAGAGAGACACCACTAGTGAACTGTGGACCCTGGTCCAATTTCCTCATACTGTTTACACAACCTGCTGCAATCATCTGTTTCCTGTTACTTGCTGTTTCCTGCTGTTTTCCACACCATACGTTTAACTCTTTGTTTCTGCAAGACCGGAGAGATTGACAACCTCTCTGTTTCGTGTTGGGCAAAGTTCTGGTTTGTGTCTGTGCAGATTCCACGTTGGTGCAAGCTCCCTAGCGCCAGGGGGAGTCAACATCAACAACCTTCCGATAGATCGTCAAGTCCTACTGGTGATTAAACCTTGGGTAGATTATTCAAGGGAAAACTTCTGCTGTCTACATCATAACCTTCCTCTTGGGGTTCACCAACACGTAGCCATCAAGCTGTTTTCTGGCGCCGTTGCCGGGGACTTGGAGGCTATTGGAAAGGGGAGTCTCTCAGTTCCAATCTCTTTACTTTGTTTTTGTCTTGTTTTAGTTTTGTTTTGCTTGCTGTTAAAAATCAAAAAAAATTAGTTTCTTGCATCTAGTTTATTTCGGTTTGTTATTATGTCTAGTTGTTTACTTGCTATCAATGGCTTCTCTCTTTGATACTAAATATTATTGGCACGTGGGTTCACGGAGGAACATCAAACTTATTATGAGGAATACCGCTTGTCTCAAAAAGGGAAACATCTATGGGAACAAATAAGTAGATTGAATTATTTTGCTAAGAACTTGTGTTCTACATTTGATGAATCCTACTGCTTTAATGAATCTTTTTGTTGTAGAAGGCATAAACACCTCCCTTTCCAATGTGATTATAATGATAATGAAACCTTGGCTGCTTATGCTAAAGGAAACTATGACTTTGGTAATCTTGAACAAACTGAAGAATTTGTTGTTTTTAAGGGTGCTTATGAAATTGCTGGTTATATTCAAGATGATGATTCTCCTTATAAATCTGAGAATTTTTCTATACTTGGTTACTGCCTTGAATATTACAATGACAATCCTTATATCACTAAATTTCTTGAGAAAACTTATTCTCCAGAACAACTTGCTTCTTTTCAGGGACCTATGGAAGAAGAAATTGCTGAAACTGTGATCTCATTGGATGAAAAAGAGGAGAGTGAAGAACAAAAGGAGGATCTACCTTCTAATGATAGTAACTCTTTAACTCTTACATTATATGATTACCCTCCATGCCCACATAAGGAGGAAAAATGCTATATTGTTGAATGTCATGATTCTATTGAAATATCTCCTTTTGATAAATTTGAAGTAACAAGCTCCTTGACTCAAGAAAAGGAAATTGCAGAAAGTAAAAATGTGCTCCCTAATGTTATATATGATAATGCTCTTGATGATGGTCCTATATTGGCTAATGATATTTATTATACTATTATTGTCAAAAGTGGGTTTGATAACCCCACTGTTTTAGAGCTTAATAAAAATTATGTGTTTGTAGATCATGAAAAGCATGCTTTATGTGATAGTTATATTGTTGAGTTTGTTCATGATGCTACTGAAAGTTATTATGAGAGAGGAAAATATGGTTGTAAAAGTTTTCAAGTCACTAAAACACCTCTCTTTATGTTGAAAGTTTTGAAGCTATATTTGTTTCATCTTTCTATGCTAGTTGCTTTATGCTTCAATAATTTATTTTGTTACAAGATTCCTTTGCATAGGAAGTGGGTTAGACTTAAATGTGTTTGATATTTGCCTCTTGATGCTCTCTTTTGTTTTTCAACTCTTATTCTTATGAGAGCATCATTAAAATCTTCTAGCCTAGCTAAAAGGCATTAAAAGAAAGCGCTTTTGGGAGGCAACCCATTATCTTTTATTTTCAGTATTAGTCAAGGATGCTTGTTTACCTCTGTAGCAACTCCTTTGTATCTTTTATTTGCTGTTTTGTTGTGCCAAGGAGAGTTACTAATGCAAAGTTGGTATTTATTTTCGGGACTGCATTGGACAGATTGCTGTTCGTCACCGTTTAATTCAGTAGAAAATCAGAAAAAATCGAAAAATGCTGAAACTTTTTGTGCATGTTCCTGATGATGTTACGCAACTTTCATTATTTCAAAAGTTCTTCATCTGAGCATCGTAAGTGCCTCGAAAAAATTCGTCATTACAGACTGTTCTGGTTTGACAGATTCTGTCTTTTATTTTGCATTCTCTCTTTTACAAGTTTTTAAGTGGTTTCTTTTCGTGTAAAAGTGCCCACTTGAGCCTAGTAACAGTGGCTAATGTTTAAAATAGTTGGCTTGTGAGTTTTGTCTTTGCTAGAACTTTGAAGTATTATCTTTTAGTGCACTAACCTGCTAATGAGAAAAGCTGTTAAGTTTTGGTGTGAAGGAAGTTTTCAAGTGTTGATAGAGGAGAATGATATTACATGATCAAGAAGAGTGAAGAGCTTAAGCTTGGGGAGGCTTACCTCCCCAGCATATTTCAAGAAGACTCAAGCATCTAAGCTTGGGGATGCCCAAGGCATCCCCTTCTTCATCTACAAATTATCAGGTCATCTCTAATGGTGCTATATTTTTATTGCTTCATGCTAGTGTACTCTTCCTTGGAGCGTCAGTGTGTTTTTGTTTTCAGTTTGTTTTGTTTTGTTTGCTGTGCTATACTTGTTGGATCCTAGTATTCATGTTTGGGAGAGAGACACGCTCCACTTTTTCATTAGAATACTCTTGTGCTTCACTTATACTTGTTGAGTATTCCTGTCTAGTTGCTGTTATTGCTGTTAGCTCTCAGTTTTTCATATCTCTTGTTAGAGCTTTCAGTTTCTTTTGAAGAAAGTACTCTCTTGCTTCACTTATATCTGTTTGGAGAGTTGTCAAATAAGTTGATTGGTGTTTGGTTGGACCAGAAAAATGCTATGCATGTGGTAGTGGTATAAAATGCTTACATGAATCTTTTTAGATCGTTGTCTTGAGTAATTTGATGCTTGCCAATTGTTTTGAGCTGTCAAGTAATTAATGTTTAAGCTTGTGCATCATGTAAGTAATGGCTATTAATGAAGAACTACTATAAGGATTTTCTGCTATAATAATCTGTTGCATAATTGGAAGTCCATAGTAGTCTAGATAATTTTTGGATGAAGGCTATGTGTTAACAAGGAAGACAGTGGGAGTCTATGGTTCGTCAAACCTTGTGTTTTATGTACACTCTTGCTATTCCAGTTGATAATGATGTTTGCTTATAATAACCTTGCTAGCCTAAACTCTGTACTAAGAGGGAATGCTTCTTGTACATCCAAAACCTTGAGCCAAATCCATGCCACCTGTGTCCACCATACCTACCTATTATGTGGTGTTTTCACCATTCCAAGTAAATTTCTTCATGTGCTATCTACTAACTACTCAAAACTGTTACATTTCCTTTTTGTGTCACTACTTGAAAAGCTCATAAGGACGTAGTAGTGAGATTTGTCATCTTCCATGCTAATTAATTTACAAGGATTGGCAGCTTCATCTGCTTCTCCACCTTTTATTTTGCATTAAAGAGCTGGTTAGTCCACCCTATAAATAAATAAATAGACACTCCTCCATGGTGAATGTTGGTGGGCACCCGAGGATTCGGTTAGCCATGGTTTGTGGAAAGTAAATGGTTGGGAGGAGTGTCACCAATAAGTGCTTGTTACAAGTGCAGTCCTAAAAACTCTCGGAACCGCTCTAAAAGTTAGTTAGCCATGGAAGATGACAAGTACCTGCTATTTGATTTGTTGACACCTGTATACACCATTACCTTACAAAACAATATTTTATGCTCTCTATATGCCTTCGGGAACTACAGCTCTAGCACATGATGTTAATCCCTGCTTCCCTCTGCGAAGGGCCATTCTTTTACTTTTATGTTGAGTCAGTTTTCCCACTTCTTTCTGTCTACTTAAGCAAACATCATTGTCAACTCCAGTATAACAGTTTTTACATAACTTTGTGTTTGGTTGATCATATTCTTTGCATTGACATTATCTATATGATATACATGTTGAAAGTTGAAGCAAATGCTGAAGCTATTATCTTCCTTTGTGTTGATACAAACACTTTCATGTTGAGAATTATTGCTGCTGTGAACTAACTATTATGTTAGACTATTATATCTCTAAATGTTTTATAGTATTATTCATGAAAGTTTGCACTTGTGTGATCACTTATGTTTACTCTTTATTTACTTGCTTGCAAACTATAGACCATTGGCTTGGATCACTTCATTCAGATCATGTGCATTACATTGTTATTTGATCAAAGATTGTGTTGGTAGCATGTCACTTCAAAAATTATCTGTTTTTATCGTTTACCTACTCGAGGACGAGCAGGAACTAAGCTTGGGGATGCTTGATACGTCTCAAACGTATCTATAATTTTTGATGTTCCATGCTGATATTATATCAATTGCTACATGTTTTGGTTATACTTTATATCATTTTTATGCATTTTCTGGGACTAACCTATTAACAAGATGCCACAGTGCCAGTTCCCTGTTTTCTGCTGTTTTTGGTTTCAGAAAATCTATTAAGGAAATATTCTCGGAATTGGACGAAACAAAAGACATCGTCAATAATATCACGAGGAGATCACGGAGTCCAAAGGGGAGTCGGAGCAGACCCACCAGGGGGCCACGCCACACTAGGGCGCGGCCCAGGGTGGGCCCGCGCCCCCCTATGGCGTGGTGGCCCCCCTCGGCCACCGACGCCGCCTCTTCGCCTATATATTCTCCGCGACGCGAAAACCCTATTACGGTCGATCATATTCCACGAAAAGTTCCGTCGCGGCCGTCATCGTCAATCTCAGATCGGAGGAGTTCTGAAGCTCTTCCCGGCACCCTGCCGGAGGGGAGATCATCACCGGAGGGCTCTACATCACCATGCCTGCCTCCGGAGTGATGCGTGAGTAGTCCACCCCTGGACTACGGGTCCATAGCAGTAGCTAGATGGTTGTCTCTCTACCTTGTGCCTCCATGTTTAGATCTTGTGAGCTGCCTAACATGATCAAGATCATCTTATTGTAATGCTAGATGTTGTGTTTGCTGGGATCCGATGAATATTGATACCATGTTTATTCAAGTTGTTTATCTATGTGCTCTTGATCTTGCATGCTCTCCGTTGCTAGTAGATGCTTTGGCCAAGTAGATGCTTGTGACTCCAAGAGGGGGTATTTATGCTCGATAGTGGGTTCAGTCTCTAGATATCTGGATCAGTGACAGAAAGGTCTAAGATGGTAGATGTGCTGTTGCTACTAGGGATAAAACATTGGTGCAGTGTCCAAGGGCACTTGTATTGATTACATTACACACTTTACTTCATGCAATAATCTGTTGTTAGCAACTTAATACTGAATAGGATGCGGATGCTGCCTTGAAGGTGGATTATTTAGGCATAGATGCGGTTGGAATAACGGTCTATGTACTTTGTTGTAATGCCCAACTAGATTTCATAGTAGACATCTTGGCATGTATTGCATTGTTATGCCCTCTCTATTTGTCAATTGCCCAGCTGTAATTTGTTTACCCAACATGCTAGTTATCTGTTCTGAGAGAGACACCACTAGTGAACTGTGGACCCTGGTCCAATTTCCTCATACTGTTTACACAACCTGCTGCAATCATCTGTTTCCTGTTACTTGCTGTGTTTCCTGCTGTTTTCCACACCATACGTTTAACTCTTTGTTTCTGCAAGACCGGAGAGATTGACAACCTCTCTGTTTCGTGTTGGGCAAAGTTCTGGTTTGTGTCTGTGCAGATTCCACGTTGGTGCAAGCTCCCTAGCGCCAGGGGGAGTCAACATCAACAACCTTCCGATAGATCGTCAAGTCCTACTGGTCCGATTAAACCTTGGGTAGATTATTCAAGGGAAAACTTCTGCTGTCTACATCATAACCTTCCTCTTGGGGTTCACCAACACGTAGCCATCAGCTGCGCGCCCTGGAAGCACGACCCCTGACGAGGCCCAACAGAGCGTGCCGTGCTCCGTTGACCGTTTACTTGTCTTGATCTTCCGCGCTCGATCTTCTGGGCCAAAGGCATACGGGCCGTGGTACCCTGGTTTCCACTGGTCCGACAAGAGCAACATTACTTGCCGCGGTGCTACCGTAGGGGGCAGGGTACCTGTGTGCAGCAGCAGTACTGCTCCAGGTGGAGCGATACTACCGCTGCACACAAGCGGTACTACCGCCAGGATGAATTCTGCCCAAATATGTTTTTCGAGCCCCTCTCTCTTCCATCTTCGAACTTCTCATGTTGTCGTTTTAATACCTGTCCATACTCAAGAACACGATTAGTTATGTGAGTGTGTTATCATTAACTCCAAAACGGAGTAAGAGCCTAGTATGCTCTTTCACCTGCCTGCAAGGTGTTTGGCAGATTGCTGGTATGGCTATTTTCCTCAGAATTTGTCGCCAGAGCCGACGACCGGGTGATTGATTGATTCCCTTTCCATTCCTACAGATAGATAGCGATGACGAGGTGATGGCCCATATCCTGTTGGAAGAAGAAGCCGCCATCGCCGAGGAGCAAGACGAGAATTTGGCGATCCTTGCTTGTCTTCTACAACTGCAAGGCGATGAGGCCGCCTATTGTCACATCCCAAATTTAGAAACTAAGAAAAACTTAGTTTCACAAGACCCAAATTTCAGAACCAACAAAAACTTTTGAAATATTTCACTGATGATTGTGTTTTACTACCCATTGCTCTGTTTGACCTTGTGTGACTGGTATGTGTGGTTGCTCCTTTTTGTGTATGTGACTTTTTTGTCTTGAATGCATCATCCTTGTGATTGTTGTGATCTTGTTGTGTTGTTGCTTGGGTGTAAAAAAATTAACCAAGTGTGCTAGGGTAGTAAATTACAAACACACTTGGAAACAAATTTGGAATGTGACTTAAATAAAGCAAAACTCCCAAAATTACTCAACAAATTGAATTAGGATCATAAGTTGGGTGAAATGATCTTAATATATTAATCTATCTACCTCACTCTCTAATTCTCTCAAGAAAATATTTTCTTTATGAAATTAATTCCAGGGATGAGGTACATAGATGACCATCTCATTCTCATACCCCCTTCCTTCTCAAAATTATATAGTATTCACTAAATTTTATTTAAATTATGAAATCCTATTTTATTCTTTTGATTCAATTCAAATGTGTTTGTTTCTGACAAACACAAATACAAAAGCTAATATATTTATCAAGGGAGTTCCAAAAGTTCAAAACAATATTTTCTCAATTGCTTTTGAATTGCAAAAAGAATATCAAATTGATTTTATCCAAAAATGCCATATTTAAAGCCTATGAACAAAAGTTGTTCAAAATATTTTATTTTGTAAAACCAATTTTTGTGGAGCTTCTACTTGACAAGGGGAGCCTACTCAAATTTTTACAAATTTTTCTAAAAGGTTTTAGTGCCTCAATAAAATCCTTGAAAAGCTTCTGGTTTTAAAAGAAATAAAGGAAATAAAGAAAAGGACCTAGTTGTGATTAGAAACAGAACTTCAGGGGGTTTTCAGTAAAAGTATCTTCTTCCCTGTAGCTCACCAGTGGAGCTAGGGCGCGAGGCCGCCGTGTCGTCGTCCTGCGCCGCGCCGCCCAGGCCCTCCCCTCCTCTCTGCTGCCGTGTCGATTGGAGCACGACACCGCGCTGCCCTCGACCCCTCTCCTCCGCGGCCGTGCCCCTCCCCTCGCTGTCCCCGCTCGCCCAGGCCGTGCGACCAGAGCACGTCGACGCCGACCGCGGCCGTCCAGGCACGCACGCACCGGACCCCCCCCCCACGCCCTACTGCCGCGAAGAAGGATAAGGAGGCCCCCCCAGCGCTCTGCTCTCCCTCACGCCTCACTCGCTCCCCAGCTCCCTCCCTTCCTCTCTTTTCCTCTGCCTTGACCGAACCCTAGCCGCCATGGTCGTCGCTGCCGCCGTCGATGGAGCCCTCCCCTAGCAAATTGAAGGGCACCAGGAGCCCCACCTCGTCGTGCTCTGCATCACCGCCCAAGCAATCGTCGCTTGAAGCTTTGAATCGAGCAGGGCATCCGCGTTTTCATCCGCTCCGGCCACCGCATTGCCGGCAAGTTCGCGAGCGGTACCGTCCTCCTTTCGCCGCCATTCCTGCACCCCCGAGTTCCCCTTCTTCTGCTCTAGCTAATAGACATCGCCATTCCTCGCAGGAACCTCGGAGTCGACGACGCCGTCCTCGCCCGCTTCCTGTTCGACGCCGAGCTCTTCCGTGCGCGTTGAGGAGGAAGAAGAGGACTGCGTACCTCTTCGCCAGCGCAATGGGCCGGCCCAGCACGGTGCTGCCTGGCCCAGCTCCAGATCTGGCCCGTGTTCTTTTTTTTTTAAGTAAATCAATTTCCTGTTTTAGTTTCCTGTTAAGATTTCAGTGTAGTTTTAAATCTATTATGGTGGATCTATGTGTGCACTAATTTTGGTATAATATCTGTAGTGTTCCTACGAGTTTTCTTAAACATGCAGAGCTGGTGGCTTGCCAAATTATATTTTTAATTATTGTCTATACTAAAACTTGTAAAAAGTATCTTTTCCACTAATTATTAAATATCTAGAGTTTTATAGATCCAAAAATTGCAAACTAAAATTCTCTGGATAGGTTGAGATGCTACCTTTCCAGATCTGTTGGCCTTGTATGTAGAGGAAGTCTAAAACAGAAGTTTTATTCATTCTTAAAAACACACCAGTAGCACTTTGGTGATTTTTGTAGGTTTTTGTGAGATGAATTTTGGAGTAAATCCAATTGGCATGTCTTCTATATGTATAGGAGAACATATCCCTAAATTGGTTTGAATTTAGGAGTCATTGATTGACTGTGGTGCTAATTATAAGTTTTAGGCATTTTCTGCCTATTTTTATTAGGACTTTACTAGTTGTTGTGTTATAACTTTATTATTACAAATGTGTTTCCTAGCATGTGTGTGGTGGTAATACACTGTTATGACATTGTTTCCTTGTTTTACTAGCATGTTAGGGGAACTACTTGTTAGTCATGTAATTGTTAGGGTTTTATTCCCTATATAGTCTTTTCCTAGTAATTAGGAATTGCTATGATAGTTTGTTTTGATGTTAGATTAATTGTGTGTGATTAATATGAATGCCTTGCTGGTCAAGGATTGTTGTGGTACTATTGCTTGCATGTTATTATTGTTTAGCAGGTTATAATATGTTAGTACTGTTAGTGGAATTTGTTAGGCAAATTGGTATGGGTAATATGTTTGCATGGTTTGATGAACTTGATGGTCTTGAGTTGAGTACTAGCTTAAATATCTTGTTAATGTATCCACCTTAACTTGGTGAGATGTTTTGAATTACCAAGATTAATTGGTAGTTTAACTTTTGTCTGAAGTATTTCCTGATTAAAGAAAAGTGATTGTTAATTACCTCTATTTGAGGATGTCTTTGTGCCCTCTTGTTTTGGCATGTGTATGGTGATATACTCCCGATTAGTATAATGCCCTTGTAAATGTAGATCTTAGTTGTTGCTTGAATGTTTAGTTTGATGCTTGTGGTGTGATTACTTGTTTGTATACCACTTGTGGATTGGTTTGCTTATTGCGTGTTGTTTTATTTTCATGTTGCGACGCTAGAGATAAACGCTACCGGGGTGGTATTTGGAAAGGATTTATCGGAGAAGGATGAGAGTTTATTTCTTTAATCAATGAGGAGAAGTCCAGGAACGTCCTGCTGAAATCAGGCAAGCTATCCTCTGAGCTTGCATTTATATACATCTATTTTGGTTCACATGTTTTACTTATAAAGAGCATAAATGATTTATGTGGTGTTTGCCACAAAAGCTATGATTTTGAAAACCCTTTTCCAAAATATAAGTATATTATTTTGACACCCTATATGGAGATATTAGGTGGAAATTCTTTTTCAAACTATAGGATGGGAAAATATTGTTTACTCAAAACTCCTTTGAAAATACTTGTGTGGTTATGGAATGCCGAGATGTCGGTGTTGAAGTGGAGAAATGGAGAATGGAGATGTTTATGAAAAATGCACATTGTGTCTTTGTACTATGACGACCAGCCAATAACCTGTGCGACCACATTTACCCACATATGGGAAAAAGGGCGTAGTCATATAGTTTGCTCATATTAGTACTGGATGCCTCAACAACGAGGATGACCTCGTTCCATGAGGGGATGGTTTGGTGACCTGCCCCTGACCTGGGTCCTCTTAAGAGAAGTCTACCGGAGGCCGGTATGAGTGTATTGGAGAAAGAGGATTGAAGACGCCACCTTTGGGTCGCCGGGCAGAACTACGAAGTCCTCACACTTAGTTTCCGACGGGCTGGATTTAAGTGTCGATGGAACCGGTTTCGTAGCGGTAGGATCCTATACTAGCATGAGCAAAGGACAGGCTACGGTCGGTGACTCAACTTCGCATACACCTTGTATGGCGGGACGTGGCTGACACGATGAGTTACCGGATGGGTGTGGGAAAAGCGTGCTACCTCTGCAGAGGGTAATAAAACTATTCGAATAGCCGAGTCCTCGGATATGGACAGTTGGGAGGCTGTCCTCTGACCATGTGCAAGTTTTGGAAATGTTTTGAGATTTGAAAATAAAATGGAGATGTGTTGTATCTGCAACTCTACCGACGGGCTGGTATGAGGTTGCTGGAGAAGGATTGACCCTGAGGGGCTATGATCGAGAAGTGCAAAGTTTTGTGTCCTGAAAGTGGGAAATGTTTTATGCAACTATACCAAAGGGTTGGTATAAGGTTGTTGAAAAAATGATTTGACCAGGAATGGTTTTGGTCGGAAAAGGAGGAGTTTGGAGAAATAAACAAATGGTGATTTTCCGGGAAAATGTTTGTAAAAGAGACTTCTTACCTTCTTCAACAAAGATGGATTTTAGGGAAAAAGGTTTTAAAAGAGAATTCTTACAAAGATAGGTTTATGGGAAAAAGTTCTAAAAACCTTCTTTTTTTTTTCTTTTCAACAAAGATATAGAGGTGTCTTCTCAAAATAAAGGGTTTTGTTATACTAAAAATGATGCTATTGCATGCTCATGTCGGGGGTAGTTTTGCGAGTACGTAAATGTACTCATGGTTGTGTCCCTGGATATTCCCATGTCCAGAGTTCAAGAAGAAGTACGCTAAAGACCGAGAGATCGACGACGTCAATGCGAGCTAGGGCGCTTCCCAGTCAGCTGCCTGTGGGGTTATGGCTAATGACTTGGGCTCCACGCTGTTTGATGATTTCCGCTGCAAGTATCTGTTGAAGTTATGACTTCAATCAAGTAAGTAAATTTTATTCGGTATTTATGGATGTTCTTTTGATACCAGTTTGATTGTGCTCAGCGACAGACTGATCATGGGATCGCTGATGTTGTAGGCACAAGGGTATTTCGGACAGCTAGTCCGGGGTCCCCACAGACTTGGTATCAGAGCCATCGTTGACTGTAGGAGACCTTAGTTAGCATGGACGTTAGTTAGGAAAGAAATATTTTGTTAAAAATATATTGTTACCAAAAACATATTTTTATCTAAGGAAGTCCAAAAATAACTTCCACTCTTCTCACCTTCTCAAATATTTCCGAGACTTTTCCCTCTATTTAAGATTTTCCAAGGATTTCTCTACTCTCTCTTACCCGTTCAAAAGACTTGACGATGAACCCAAGTGAGACCTGATTAGCTAGCACCTACAAGAAAAGGCTTTCATCTCAAATATTCAACATTCAGCATCAAGGTGATTGATCTGCAAATACCAAGATCGTCAGTATCAATAAAGCAAGAAACCTCGAAGACCTCAACTCAATATCGACAATTCCACTCAGTTACTACCTCGACAATCCCAAGTATTCCAGCTGAAGACTAAGGCGATAAAATGAAGACTTCAACATCCCTGTTTCACCAAGGCCCATACGAGAGAATTATTTTGGAAAGAAAAATATTACTACCTAAAACTACTTGTATCTAAGGAAGCCTAAGTGTAGCTTCCACTCTTTTCACCTTCTCGAATTATTCTAAACCTTATCTCTTGTCTAAAGGTTTATCAAAATTTTCCATCTGTTGTCTTACCTCCATTCAAACTTACATACTTGACGACACCCCAAACCAGACCTGGGTACTTAGCAACCCAAAGACTTCAACAGCAAGGCGATTTATATGCGAAGACCGATGATCCGTGCAACCTTCCGAAATCGCAGAAATTTCACCGCCAAAGTTTCCCACTTGGACAAGGTGAAGAAAATCCTCGAGATACAAAGACCCATAGGATCACTAGGATAAGCTTGTTTTACTTGAGCAAAACCCATCTTCCACGGTATTAAACGCATGTTGGTGCTAAAAGTGTCTTGATTGATCTTGCTTGTGTGTTGTTTTCCTAATGTGTTTCACAGAACCCGCCTTGTCGGGAACCCAAAGTAACCACACTGTTGTCTGTTGCTTTAATTTAGACTGTTTGCAAAAACCTTTTTGCCGTGTTGGCCATAGATGTACTTTACCCTTCAGAAAATTTTCTCCTAGTAAGAGAAGCAAGGTATGAAATACTCTCTACCCCAAGACTTTGCGATCTTCTGCAAGACGGATACCTGCCTACATTCGTCGTTTTGTACAACCACCTCAAGCCATCGAGAAAGATGAAGATTCGAGCTCAGAGACCGCAAGAAGGAGGAACTGCGACAAAGAGACTTTGAAGAGAGATTTCTTAAGTTGGCAAGGAAGTAATTAATATACCAGACTATCCTTGAGTATTTGGAAACTCATATGTCAGAATCCATTATCCTTTATCTCTCTAGAAATAGTGTGACATTCCAATGTTCGTGTTATATAGAAGTAGTTTGGTAACAAGCCTCATGAACTTGTTAACAAATCACTTTTGTATGCTCCAACAATTGAGTGTCATATGCAAATAAACGGAACATCAGATAAACCAGTACATCTCAGCCTCTGGAATATGAAAAGTCATTTGGTGACAAGACTAGCTACCTTGTTAACAAATTCTTCTTGTATGACTAAGGCAATTTGATGTCATAAAGGACACCCACGCTCTTACACAACTAACTAATGGAAAGCTTTGCTGGAACTAGTGGATGTCTTCACCGCAGGGTGAGACAAAGGATGTTGGAACTTAAATAAAAAAACAATAATAATTTTCTTAAACCAAGAGTATACCTTAGGAGGTACTCAAGTTCCAAGTGAGAAAGTCACATGGAGATTTATAGTGTTTCTCCAAGTACCCCTTTTGAAAAACAACTGGTGCGAAGGTTCCTCACTAACTTTTCCTAGGGACCATTAAGAGGTGCCAGAGACCGACTCAAAACTAGTTGTTAGAAAGGAGGCTGTAGGAAGATATAAGGGTGTTGAATTGAAAGTTGTTAGCCAAAAGTATCTTGACGAGATCAAAATTTGGTGGATGCTGTTGGTAATATAAAAAATTTGGGGTTTATAAAAGGACTGAAAACTTGGAGTGGATCGATAAATTAAATGGGATTGAACAGATGATATAATTGATTAATACTCTGGGGCTAACCAGTTGTGGTCCCCAACCATTGGTGGTTATCTGGAACTAGGAGACGTGACCCTTGATTCAAGGTTTAGAAATAAAGGTGAAAGTTATTGGATTTTTAGGAATCACTTGCTGATAAAATGATGTTTGGATTGGTTAGAAGCAAGTAAATTAAGAAGAATACTCCGGTGTTGGAATGTTTAGGGTGATTCTTAGGCAAGTGACCCTTGTACTAAATTCTTATGGAATTATAGGGAGTGGTCAAAGATGATTTAGCAGATGAGTAGATCGTTGTATGCAAGAAATAATTGGTGGAGGATAAGTGAATGTTTATCGGATTCTAGGAATCAATATGAGTTGGTCTAGTAGCAAGATATGCTAGGTGACAGTAGTTTTCAGGGCTTGTCACGCTCTGTTTGGATGATTCTTAGAAAGATCTTTTATCTTTGATTAAGAGATCAAGGCCCAAAAGTGTTGAGATAAAATCTGAATTTGGTTAGGAAGTGGGGAAATTCTTGATGGAATGATCACATGACTGCTGGATGCTTTATTTAGCTTTGAAGATATGGTCGTGGGAAAACAACCACCTGAAGGAGTAAGATAAAATGAGATATGCCTATCTGGGATCAATCAAGAAATAATTGGTGGACCACTACGATTTTGTGATAGGATATAATGGGAAGATTTTGCCTTAAAAGTTTTGATGGATATCCGATAGATTGAACTATGATATGATAAAGAGTTATGCCCGAAGAAGATGATGGTGGATTAATAACTTTAGCTTGGGCAAAAGTCACGATTCAGTTAACTATTGATAGTAGTGGCCTTACCAGAATTTTTGGAATGGTATTTTGAATACTTGAGAATTATAGGCCTATGTAAAGTTGGTTGTTTCAGATCTTAGAAATAAAAAGTTGGTGTTCAGAGTATAACACCCAACTCCCTTGAACACTAACTTAAGCCCCTCAACCAGAAAGTTTTCCCGGAAACCCTAACAATTCTGGTGCACTATAACTTACTTGTGAAGACACCTGCAAAGCTTCGTGAAGACCCAGAACCAAAGAAGCCATTCAGGACCAGCCTTTTTCCTGCCAAGCCGAAGGAAGAAAAGCGTGAAGAAGATCTACTAGAAGTCACTAAGAGGAATCAAACGACGGAAGCACCTGTTGTTGGCGACATCAACCACTAAGAACGTCCAGACGCATTTAGAAGTTATAACCCCCTTCTTCTAACTAGAAACCGGAGAGAGTCAAGTGCCCAGACTTGACGCATCCTGAGAACAACGCGTCCCCACCTGCGATCCTTGTAAGGAGACAATACCAGGAAGTGATATCTGCATCAACCCCAAGCACCGAGGAATGACATCCAAGACGAAGATTTTCAAGCTACCCAAGAAGAACAATGCCTCCAAGTCTACTCCAGCTGCAACCTTCAGGATGAACCTTCAAAAACCCCTTTTAAGGGGGGAAGACCTGCAGTAGGTATGCAAGAGCATATTAATAATTAGTTCCTTGCGCTTTAACCTTGCCGAATCTGGAAACAGCCGACCAAGACTATCCATCCGAGTCAATCGTCAAGACAACCCCATCATAAAGGATCTGAACTCAGCACAGAAGTTTATCAACAGAGAAAGCCTCGCAGCATCAATTTATCAAGATCTCACATGGTGACTTTACTAAAGAAGCAACGACCTCAGAAGTATAACCAGCCCAAAACCCGTGCCCTCGTACTCCCCTGTTACCACCGGACAAATCTCGAGGACGAGATTTATTTTTAAGGGGGGAAGAGCTGTCACATCCCAAATTTAGAAACTAAGAAAAACTTAGTTTCACAAGACCCAAATTTCAGAACCAACAAAAACTTTTGAAATATTTCACTGATGATTGTGTTTTACTACCCATTGCTCTGTTTGACCTTGTGTGACTGGTATGTGTGGTTGCTCCTTTTTGTGTATGTGACTTTTTTGTCTTGAATGCATCATCCTTGTGATTGTTGTGATCTTGTTGTGTTGTTGCTTGGGTGTAAAAAATTAACCAAGTGTGCTAGGGTAGTAAATTACAAACACACTTGGAAACAAATTTGGAATGTGACTTAAATAAAGCAAAACTCCCAAAATTACTCAACAAATTGAATTAGGATCATAAGTTGGGTGAAATGATCTTAATATATTAATCTATCTACCTCACTCTCTAATTCTCTCAAGAAAATATTTTCTTTATGAAATTAATTCCAGGGATGAGGTACATAGATGACCATCTCATTCTCATACCCCCTTCCTTCTCAAAATTATATAGTATTCACTAAATTTTATTTAAATTATGAAATCCTATTTTATTCTTTTGATTCAATTCAAATGTGTTTGTTTCTGACAAACACAAATACAAAAGCTAATATATTTATCAAGGGAGTTCCAAAAGTTCAAAACAATATTTTCTCAATTGCTTTTGAATTGCAAAAAGAATATCAAATTGATTTTATCCAAAAATGCCATATTTAAAGCCTATGAACAAAAGTTGTTCAAAATATTTTATTTTGTAAAACCAATTTTTGTGGAGCTTCTACTTGACAAGGGGAGCCTACTCAAATTTTTACAAATTTTTCTAAAAGGTTTTAGTGCCTCAATAAAATCCTTGAAAAGCTTCTGGTTTTAAAAGAAATAAAGGAAATAAAGAAAAGGACCTAGTTGTGATTAGAAACAGAACTTCAGGGGGTTTTCAGTAAAAGTATCTTCTTCCCTGTAGCTCACCAGTGGAGCTAGGGCGCGAGGCCGCCGTGTCGTCGTCCTGCGCCGCGCCGCCCAGGCCCTCCCCTCCTCTCTGCTGCCGTGTCGATTGGAGCACGACACCGCGCTGCCCTCGACCCCTCTCCTCCGCGGCCGTGCCCCTCCCCTCGCTGTCCCCGCTCGCCCAGGCCGTGCGACCAGAGCACGTCGACGCCGACCGCGGCCGTCCAGGCACGCACGCACCGGACCCCCCCCCCCCACGCCCTACTGCCGCGAAGAAGGATAAGGAGGCCCCCCCAGCGCTCTGCTCTCCCTCACGCCTCACTCGCTCCCCAGCTCCCTCCCTTCCTCTCTTTTCCTCTGCCTTGACCGAACCCTAGCCGCCATGGTCGTCGCTGCCGCCGTCGATGGAGCCCTCCCCTAGCAGATTGAAGGGCACCAGGAGCCCCACCTCGTCGTGCTCTGCATCACCGCCCAAGCAATCGTCGCTTGAAGCTTTGAATCGAGCAGGGCATCCGCGTTTTCATCCGCTCCGGCCACCGCATTGCCGGCAAGTTCGCGAGCGGTACCGTCCTCCTTTCGCCGCCATTCCTGCACCCCCGAGTTCCCCTTCTTCTGCTCTAGCTAATAGACATCGCCATTCCTCGCAGGAACCTCGGAGTCGACGACGCCGTCCTCGCCCGCTTCCTGTTCGACGCCGAGCTCTTCCGTGCGCGTTGAGGAGGAAGAAGAGGACTGCGTACCTCTTCGCCAGCGCAATGGGCCGGCCCAGCACGGTGCTGCCTGGCCCAGCTCCAGATCTGGCCCGTGTTCTTTTTTTTTTAAGTAAATCAATTTCCTGTTTTAGTTTCCTGTTAAGATTTCAGTGTAGTTTTAAATCTATTATGGTGGATCTATGTGTGCACTAATTTTGGTATAATATCTGTAGTGTTCCTATGAGTTTTCTTAAACATGCAGAGCTGGTGGCTTGCCAAATTATATTTTTAATTATTGTCTATACTAAAACTTGTAAAAAGTATCTTTTCCACTAATTATTAAATATCTAGAGTTTTATAGATCCAAAAATTGCAAACTAAAATTCTCTGGATAGGTTGAGATGCTACCTTTCCAGATCTGTTGGCCTTGTATGTAGAGGAAGTCTAAAACAGAAGTTTTATTCATTCTTAAAAACACACCAGTAGCACTTTGGTGATTTTTGTAGGTTTTTGTGAGATGAATTTTGGAGTAAATCCAATTGGCATGTCTTCTATATGTATAGGAGAACATATCCCTAAATTGGTTTGAATTTAGGAGTCATTGATTGACTGTGGTGCTAATTATAAGTTTTAGGCATTTTCTGCCTATTTTTATTAGGACTTTACTAGTTGTTGTGTTATAACTTTATTATTACAAATGTGTTTCCTAGCATGTGTGTGGTGGTAATACACTGTTATGACATTGTTTCCTTGTTTTACTAGCATGTTAGGGGAACTACTTGTTAGTCATGTAATTGTTAGGGTTTTATTCCCTATATAGTCTTTTCCTAGTAATTAGGAATTGCTATGATAGTTTGTTTTGATGTTAGATTAATTGTGTGTGATTAATATGAATGCCTTGCTGGTCAAGGATTGTTGTGGTACTATTGCTTGCATGTTATTATTGTTTAGCAGGTTATAATATGTTAGTACTGTTAGTGGAATTTGTTAGGCAAATTGGTATGGGTAATATGTTTGCATGGTTTGATGAACTTGATGGTCTTGAGTTGAGTACTAGCTTAAATATCTTGTTAATGTATCCACCTTAACTTGGTGAGATGTTTTGAATTACCAAGATTAATTGGTAGTTTAACTTTTGTCTGAAGTATTTCCTGATTAAAGAAAAGTGATTGTTAATTACCTCTATTTGAGGATGTCTTTGTGCCCTCTTGTTTTGGCATGTGTATGGTGATATACTCCCGATTAGTATAATGCCCTTGTAAATGTAGATCTTAGTTGTTGCTTGAATGTTTAGTTTGATGCTTGTGGTGTGATTACTTGTTTGTATACCACTTGTGGATTGGTTTGCTTATTGCGTGTTGTTTTATTTTCATGTTGCGACGCTAGAGATAAACGCTACCGGGGTGGTATTTGGAAAGGATTTATCGGAGAAGGATGAGAGTTTATTTCTTTAATCAATGAGGAGAAGTCCAGGAACGTCCTGCTGAAATCAGGCAAGCTATCCTCTGAGCTTGCATTTATATACATCTATTTTGGTTCACATGTTTTACTTATAAAGAGCATAAATGATTTATGTGGTGTTTGCCACAAAAGCTATGATTTTGAAAACCCTTTTCCAAAATATAAGTATATTATTTTGACACCCTATATGGAGATATTAGGTGGAAATTCTTTTTCAAACTATAGGATGGGAAAATATTGTTTACTCAAAACTCCTTTGAAAATACTTGTGTGGTTATGGAATGCCGAGATGTCGGTGTTGAAGTGGAGAAATGGAGAATGGAGATGTTTATGAAAAATGCACATTGTGTCTTTGTACTATGACGACCAGCCAATAACCTGTGCGACCACATTTACCCACATATGGGAAAAAGGGCGTAGTCATATAGTTTGCTCATATTAGTACTGGATGCCTCAACAACGAGGATGACCTCGTTCCATGAGGGGATGGTTTGGTGACCTGCCCCTGACCTGGGTCCTCTTAAGAGAAGTCTACCGGAGGCCGGTATGAGTGTATTGGAGAAAGAGGATTGAAGACGCCACCTTTGGGTCGCCGGGCAGAACTACGAAGTCCTCACACTTAGTTTCCGACGGGCTGGATTTAAGTGTCGATGGAACCGGTTTCGTAGCGGTAGGATCCTATACTAGCATGAGCAAAGGACAGGCTACGGTCGGTGACTCAACTTCGCATACACCTTGTATGGCGGGACGTGGCTGACACGATGAGTTACCGGATGGGTGTGGGAAAAGCGTGCTACCTCTGCAGAGGGTAATAAAACTATTCGAATAGCCGAGTCCTCGGATATGGACAGTTGGGAGGCTGTCCTCTGACCATGTGCAAGTTTTGGAAATGTTTTGAGATTTGAAAATAAAATGGAGATGTGTTGTATCTGCAACTCTACCGACGGGCTGGTATGAGGTTGCTGGAGAAGGATTGACCCTGAGGGGCTATGATCGAGAAGTGCAAAGTTTTGTGTCCTGAAAGTGGGAAATGTTTTATGCAACTATACCAAAGGGTTGGTATAAGGTTGTTGAAAAAATGATTTGACCAGGAATGGTTTTGGTCGGAAAAGGAGGAGTTTGGAGAAATAAACAAATGGTGATTTTCCGGGAAAATGTTTGTAAAAGAGACTTCTTACCTTCTTCAACAAAGATGGATTTTAGGGAAAAAGGTTTTAAAAGAGAATTCTTACAAAGATAGGTTTATGGGAAAAAGTTCTAAAAACCTTTTTTTTTTCTTTTCAACAAAGATATAGAGGTGTCTTCTCAAAATAAAGGGTTTTGTTATACTAAAAATGATGCTATTGCATGCTCATGTCGGGGGTAGTTTTGCGAGTACGTAAATGTACTCATGGTTGTGTCCCTGGATATTCCCATGTCCAGAGTTCAAGAAGAAGTACGCTAAAGACCGAGAGATCGACGACGTCAATGCGAGCTAGGGCGCTTCCCAGTCAGCTGCCTGTGGGGTTATGGCTAATGACTTGGGCTCCACGCTGTTTGATGATTTCCGCTGCAAGTATCTGTTGAAGTTATGACTTCAATCAAGTAAGTAAATTTTATTCGGTATTTATGGATGTTCTTTTGATACCAGTTTGATTGTGCTCAGCGACAGACTGATCATGGGATCGCTGATGTTGTAGGCACAAGGGTATTTCGGACAGCTAGTCCGGGGTCCCCACACCTATGCCGTACCCAAATGTGGAGCCTCGGTGTATGGGAGGAAGAAGACCAAGCCGAGACAGAGGATGGAAGGATATTGCATGCTAGTCTCCGATTACTTTGTCGATGTTCCAGCATTCACCCCAACGATTTTTGTCGGCGCTTTTGGATGAACCGTGGCTTGTTTAACAGGATTGTGCATGCTGTGAGGGAGTATGATCCTTGGTTCAGGCTGAAGAAGGACGCCGTGGGAATGGCTGGTTTCTCATCCATCCAGAAATGCACTGCCGCCATGAGAATGCTTGCATATGGAGCTCCTGCAGATGGTCAAGATGACTGCCTACGCATGTCGGAGTCTACCAGTATCAAAGCAATGTACAGGTACTGCAGGGCGGTGGTTGCTATGTTTGGCGCGCACTACTTGAGAGGGTCAAATGAAACAGCTCGCATCATGGAACAGAACACAACGAGAGGATTTTTCAAGATGCTTGGAAGCATAGACTATATGCATTAGAGCTAGAAGAACTGTCCATTTGGTTGGCAATGATTGTACAAAGGGGACACAAAGGATATTACAGTGTGGTACTTGAAGTTGTGGCCAATCATGAAATATGGATTTGGCATGCTTTCTTTGGCATTGCAGGATCCCACAATGACATTAACGTGCTTCAGCGCTCTTCGGTGTTTGCGAAGCTTGTTGAAGGCCATGTTCCCGCAGTTAACTATGAGATCAATGGCCACCAGTACAACAAAGGGCACTACCTACCCGATGGCATCTATCCAAGGTGGACAACATTTATGAAGACAATCTCCAACCCTGACGACAACAAAGTTTGTTGGTTTGCCTTCGAACAAAAAAGTGCCAGGAAGGATGCCGAGCGGGCATTTGGAGTGCTACAGCAAATGTTTGCTACTGTTCGGTACACTGCTCTGACATGGTCGAACGAGCAGATGTGGGAGGTGATGAATGCGTGTGTGATCATGCACAACATGATCATCGAGATCGCGCTAATCCAGTGAATGATCATATGCCATATGACTTTCAAGGTCCTCTCGCCGATGTGACCACGAGGTGCCGGCAGATTTTGCTGATTTTCTCGCAATGCATATGAAGATTCGTGATGAAAATACTCATCATCAACTTCAAAATGACATAGTCGAGCATTTGTGGGCGCGACGGGGAATGACGGCGGGAGTCCCGGAAGGGCAACATGTTTGAATTGTAATTTTATTTTAATTATTGTGAAACTTTATTTTATATGCGTTGAAAAATATGAAACATTTATATGTATTTAAATTATACTTGTCAAAATATTTGAATTTAGATGATTTTTTTTTGGTGGGCCTATTTGGACGCCACGGGTGGAGAGGAACGGAGCGGTTGTGTGAACTTTCGGGACCTTGAAGGTGGGCGAGCGGTGGACCCAGCTCAGCGAGCGCAACGGATGGTCCTAGATTCTCGCGGCCTAAAACCTCCACCCACATGTCGCGACATGGAAGATTTTGTTCGGTCTAGTGTTAAGTATTTTGCACAAACACCCCAATTTATATGCCATATATTAGCCTCCTGCCGTCCGCGTCAGATAAAGTGCAGCATCTTCTCCAACCTTCCGACGACTGCAAGGGCCAATACGCAAATTCTGCGGTCCCCACTCCTCTTAATGACCATCAGTATATTAATGACGCCCGCTCCGTGGTGCCGACGTGTGTCTTCTCCGAACAGAGGAAGCAAAGCCAAAAGGCGTACCTCACCTCGCCTCAGCCATTCTCCTCAGCCACCGCCTCCCCGCCGGTCTCCGTGCTACGCCACCGAACGCACCCACAACCAGTCAAAACAATCAAGCGGCGTCGTGCTCCCAGATCCCGGCAGTCCGCTCTCCGTGCCGCCGATCTGATGCGCGCGCACGCGGCGACGAGGTACGCCTAACCTTTGTACGCTGCTCACTCAACCACGCTCGATCCTATTATTAATAGCAGGACACGCCCTGCCCTCTCAGATCTCTTTCTCTCATTTCCGAATCCCAAATCCCTCGGGTCTCTGATTTCCTTGCAGCGGCGATGCGGTGGAAGCTTAGCACCTCCGCCTACAAGCGCGTGCCGTCCAGGGACGCCGCCATGGATCCCGACGTCGAGACGCAAGGTCCGATTTTTCTTCATCCATCCATTCATTCCCCTCGCGTTCCCCCGTAATTTCTCTTTCTCTGATATCGGTATGTATGTATGTATTGGTCTCGGCAGAGAAGATGCCGGACGGAGGCGGCGGCGCCGGCCCGTCGTGGCGCATGTCGCTGCCGCACGTGTGCGTCGCCACGCTCACCTCATTCCTCTTCGGTTACCACTCCGGGTACGTGCGCTCCTCGTGCTTACCTTGGTCCCCTCCCTCGTTGTTCTCATCTCAAGCGTGTCTCTACTCGTGTGCTCACGTTTGTTCCGTGAATGAATGATACGCAGCGTCGTCAACGAGCCGCTGGAGAGCATCTCCGCCGACCTCGGCTTCGCGGGGAACACGCTCGCTGAAGGTACATACTACCACCTCACCAATTTAATTGGGTTTGGCATTCTGTTGTCAGGGAGGTGTTGAAATTTGCGATTTGCAGGGCTTGTGGTGAGCATATGCTTGGGGGGAGCGTTCCTCGGGTGCCTCTTTAGTGGCTCCGTTGCTGATGGCATCGGTCGGCGCCGAGCCTTTCAGCTCAGTGCACTGCCCATGATCCTCGGTGCTGCTATAAGGTATTTATAATAACTAGTTGAATGCCCGTGCGTTGCTACGGATGTAAAAATAAATAGATGATTTGACCAAAAGATTAGTTTAATTCTCACGAATCAAACATGATACTGAGCAAGTTCATGTACCATCGCGACAAAAGTCCGTCACAACAAACATCTCTCCTACTATGTATTTTTACTATGAGTAAGTATTTATTTCCAATCATAATATCTGTTCATTTCTACATCACTCACTCAAAATGTGCACTATTATGTCATGGTATGAGTTTTTTTTTCACGTAGCGTCTGCCTATCCACCCCATGCCACAAACAAAAGACATGTCGTCTTTCCGGTCCATGCTTAGGGGGTAATGTGAAAAGGCAGATGGTCTAATTTCATAGATTCAGAGGCACAAGTTGGGACCCTTGGAGATGGAGCACAATGGTACTATTAGCATTCTTAGTTGAATGCTCATGTGTTACCAAGATCATTCGAGTTTCCATCCTCACATGTTGCAAATAACAATTATCATAACAAGTACACGAGATATCAGATATCTTAACTGAATTGTGAACCGGGCTAATATGTTCTTCCATAGGAAATGTATTTATCGTGACTCAAAAAAACTCATATGCGTGATTTTCATGGTAAGCATCAGTTGCATCATTGTCATATCATGAGAATATTACAAAGAAACTCATAAGTTCCAGCAAGACTAAAATACATATATCTTCGGAAACTGAATGAACTGCATGTAGAAAATTGTCGAAATGTAATAATTTTGTAGGGCTAAAAGATAAACCTTTCTTTGTTTCACAATTTAAATGAGTCCACAATTTTTCTCTCCTGTTAAAGGCGGCAACTCTGAAGCAGCACAAATTTTATTTTTGGTGAGGTTCGATAGATGAAGACAAGCTCAATCATTATGAGCATCACCGAACAAAAAAATATGTGTAATCATGCTCCATCAAGCATTTTCTTTACCAGCCGCACACGCAGAAGAAAAAACATACCCCTGCTCATGAACAAAGAGTTGTATGGCCAACTTATACACATAATGTATTAATGTACAAATAACACAGTATTAGCACATAGTAAAAATATGTGTAATCATGTTTGATCACTATTTGAGCGATGAATTTGGTTAAACTCAAAGCATATGTACTATCCATTTGAAATTAACGTACGCTGATTCGCAAGGGGAATATGTGTAATCATGTTTGATCACACTGCAGTTTGATATAAATGGGAGTTTCAAAAAATTATGAAAAATATCCAGCTGTAGCCAATAGTTTATCCCACGGGCGTGCAAAATATCCAGCTGTAGCCAAAACATTCTGAAGAATCACGCCAAGCGAGCCAACGACGAATAAAAGTTTGACGAAAACTTTGACGTAAACATGAGAACCAAACTTTTCTTTTAGATAGGAGAGATAGAAGTACTAAATATCTGAATATAGTACGACCGACAAAAACATGATAAAGAGCACATATTCAGGCCCTCATGAAAGCCAAATGAGCTTTTATTGCGTCCGGGATGTTGTGTAGGGCTAAATTATCTTTGAACTTCAGAAGATGAACCATGAACTGCTTCCTAAGCTCCAGGGGATCCTAGAAAGGTGTGAAACAAAAAAAAAGATCAAATGGCCAGAAAAATACAAGAAATGTTGCAACAAGCACCGAGAGCCGGTGTATATGTACATACGTTAGGGATGCGTGTAGCAAGTCGGTTCGTGCCATCAACGCTGGCCATGTGCTCTAGGACAGTGAATCCGGAGTCGTTGCTGTATAAATGTATCTTTGAAATTAAATATGTTCCTGAGGACATAGGTATATCAAATAAATTAATTACATTACCTGTTATTATGGAGCGCCAATACATTGTGCCATCCCGTTTAATGCTGTGCCATCCCGTTGATTGTCCAAAACTGATGCGTTTAATGTTGTGCCATCCCGTTGATTGTGTGGGGAGGATTTACGAAATTAATGTCCGTTTAATGCTGTGGGGCTTTGACTACGAAAAAAGAACTGGTGGACGAAGGAATTAATGTTGTGCCATCCCGTTGATTGTGTGGGGAGGATTTACGAAATTAATGTCCGTTTAATGCTGTGGGGCTTTGACTACGGAAAAAAAACTGGCGGACGAAGGGACGAAGGACGACGACGTACGAGAGGAACGAATTCCTTCTTTTATGTTTTCTTTTAGTGACCATGTTAGCAAAGTGTGAGTTAAGAGGAATTCAGTCTCTCCAAGCATAGTAATAATAATTAAAAAGAATAATAGACTCACAAAATATGTTTACTGGAATCTCATACCTTGGTCGGTTTTGCTAGTTTGACAACGGTCATGGAAGGCGCCAACTTTAGCATGATTCAGCACTGGCTGCAAGGCCGCTTAGCTATAAAAGTAACATTGAGCACCGATGTCTTGTCTATCTCATGCATCACTTCAGAGGCGGAATAAGCGTCCTCAAGTAAATATTCCTAATTTTTTGTTTGATGTTTCATTTCAATGGTGAAATCTGCAATGGCATGCAAAACCTTGCATGAGATTCAAAATATTCAGTAGAGAAAAGGAACTTACAATCAAGGCAAGAGTAGCAAGACTATGGAATTCAGTATTGATTAGTAATGGTGAAATAATTAGTCTTGATATGATCCTTATTGATCTGGAGGTATAAGGGTACTCTATTTTCAAATTATATTTCCTTTTATGTTTAATGGGGTATGCATAAGGGGAGGGGGGTGCATAACACTGCCGATGCCGGTCCCAAGCCCGGGTAAAAGTGGAGGGTGCACACAAGGAAGGGAATTATACTAAAATCAAGGTAAAGAATATGCTTCACTAACTATTTCAGACAGGATATACAAATGAAAAATTCAATGATGCAGAGATCATTTATCATCCCATGATAACTCGGATTACTTCTATCCAAATACTACAGGAGCAACTACTTTACTTCTTTTTCATAATTTACAGATTATACTATAGTGCTACTTAGCTACACTGCCTAGAAATAAGTTGAGTCAGCTATTCAAAATTCAGAAAGGGGCTGGGAAATTTCAACGAACATTTTTAATGACACGTACAAAAATGATGTGCATAATATAACCTACTTGCAGTTTAATGACACGTACAAAAATGAGTTTAGCGTTGCTACGGGTCTCTTATTTGATAGATTGATTGATAATATGAACCTATAGGTTAATTAAAAGTATGTTTTCTTTTAATTGTGGAAGGAACACACATATGTCAAAGGACAATCCTCCTTGATTATGCAGTGATGATCTTGTCATGAATTGGCAAGATGCACAATACTAAAAGAATCTAGCAATGCCTGCCGTCTGAAGTTAAATTTTGCTATGTGGGATTTACTTAGGTTATCGAAAATTATGAAAAGCACTATGGAACTTTCTCATGCATAAAGTCTGTCGAATATATTCATCATTATCTAAAAAAAGCAAAACATACTGGCATCCTCATGGCACCAGCTACAGTCGAAAAATTTCAGTCTCGTGTATCTACATGTTTTTCACGAAACAATCAACTTGACTTGAATTGGAAATTGTCTTGTTAATAAAGAAATGTTCATCATTTGAGAATGCACCATGAAAAAATCCATGCCTACCAAGTTGTAAGAAAATATTAATTACCATCCGCCAAAATCAACCACAAATAAATTCGCTGAAACAAATAAGCTACTGCGTATATCAATCTTTACCAGGACATAAACAATACGAAACATTCTTGTTAAGAACGCTGCTTGCTGCTCCCTTCAGGATGGTACACAACGGGCGCAACGAAACCAGAGCTCAAGCCAAGTCTGCACAGATGTTAGCATTCATATTCCAGGTCTTAACTTACTGGAGTAAATCGCATAATAGGGCATGCAGGGAAATCGAAGAAGTTGGGCACTCACACGGCTTCGGAAGGTGCGTCTCCAGGTCTGCCCGTACATGCCACTCAGCCATCAGCGGCGCCCCCTCCACGCCCAACAACATCGTGTCAGTGGCCGCCTTAGCCTCCATTGCCATGGCGCTCTGTATCTCTCCACGCTACAAAGGGATCAATGACCTCCTGGGATCAGACCACCCGGCGCAGACAAACAAACATTACATACTAACTAAGAATGATTGTACTTTTCATGGAAGATGCAACAGATAAAATGAAATGAAATGCTTAATTACCTTTGACACCAGTGAAGAGGAAGAACGAAAACAGAAAGATACATTATCTGAAAAAGGATATTGGGCAAATAAATGAGAGCTATCTCAGAAAAGCCACCTGCGAAAATAAACTTACAAACGAACTTACATCCTGGTACCAGATTTGATTCCCCAAACATGCAACTACTGGTGCATTTTGTTGTAAAAACGCTCTGTCATTGTGCTCCAACCAAATATAAGTAGCTATGTTAGGATGACATGGCCAGAATAGAAGACCACCAATCTGACAATATATAAACATGATATCTTTAGGTCAGGTATAATACAAACCTTGATTGATACATACTATTAACCAGGTAGAGAAAACATAATATTTGTGTGTGCATAAACCATGATTGAGATAAATGCGGATGGGTACGCGGTTCTGGAATGCTTCCCAATACTAATGTAGTTGCATAGGTACTGTACAGACTGCAGCTTGCAACTTGATCAAAGTTAGTGAATCAGATGCCAAACGAACCAACCTCGTTATCAACAAGGCCAGAGTTAAACAAACAAAGGATAAGGTTCTTACCAAACCACGAATAAATTTTCTCCTAAAACGCTAGTTCATCCATATAAGAGGCTGGGTAGAGGAGGGCAACACATCAATTAATCATAAAGGGCGAAACTGAGAAAGCCATGGAGAACCAAGCCACCCGTGGTTATCATACACACATGACGCGCGCCACGTTCTCACATATTATCTATTTTGCAAAGTCTGAACTCAAGTAATAAACCTTTATCCTATCCAGTTTTTTTGGTGCTTGTAAATATCAGTGCATAAGAGCTTATGCATAGGCAAAGTGTAGGTTATATGAGAGGAAGTCCACAGTCTAGCAAGAACCTACTTGCAGTTGTATAGCATACAAATATCAAGTTGTTAGCAACAAAATTGTACCCACGGTGATAATATAGCAGAAGAATCCACGGTAACAACTAACAATACCCTTCCAATTCAATTTTTAAAGCTCGTGTTGATGACAAAATTGTTTCTGAAGACAAGTACATTGAGATAGCATGCAAATGGGAGGCATTGATGGAAACAGTTGTTGTACCTCTTCCAGTAGCACCATAATGCAAACAGAGGTTCAGGGGATGGATTCACTCATTATACGGGATCCCAGGCTCTAGACCGGGGCTTGGCCTTGGAAGAACGCCATGGCCGAAGCACGCGACTACCTCAGCTGCACAGGTTACGATTTTTTTTGTTCCATCAGACCATACGGCTCCACCGAATAAAACAAAAACGATGAGAAGAATGCACATGTTCACCTTAGATTTAAACGAAACTTGATCCCAAAAAAAAGAAAAAACGAAGATCAAGCTGGGGATCGGATTTGGACCTCCATGCCTAGATCTCGGGAACCTGTGCCCAGACCTAGGCCTCCATGCCTTGAGCCGCGCCTCCCTGCTGCTACTTTTGCACGCGATTTGGGGAGGGCGTCGGCCTCCATGCCCCTGAGACGTGCGGTGGAAGACTGGGACAGTCGAGGGGAGGTGATGACAGCTGAATCCGCGCGCTGCAGGCGGTGACGGCCGGATTCGGCGACCGGCGATGGATGGAGGAGGAGGAGTGGGCGGCGGCACGGTGGCTGCCGAAGAGGCGGCCCGCGAGGCCCGACGCGAAGGGCGACGAGGCCGCGCGGCGCACGGGGAGAGGAGGCGCCGAGGCGGAGGGGTACGGGTCGGCCTCATTGACGGCGGCTGCGGGCTTGGAGATCGCGGCAGTGGCGGCCGCGGCGGTGACTCGGGGCCCCGCGGCGGAGGAGCAGGAGAGGAGGAGGGAGTTCCCGTGCGTGAGCAGAGGAGAACGGTGCGATGTGTTCCAGAGAAAAGAATGGTTCCGTGTAGTACATATGAACTGCGGGTTAATTTCCTAATCTGTCAAGGGGTTTTCTGCAAAACGACCCTTTCGTCCGTCCGGCAGGAGACAGGACACTCCATACTTTTATAGTAGAGATTACCATGTCGACCTGTGTCTTTCCACTCGATCCTTGTCTCTGTGCAGTTTCTTCAGATAACACCTTTATTTAATTGCAACTTGCCTGTAGTATTCCTTATTTTTTGTGTGAGTACTCGATTGATGGGTATTAAACAATTACATCTTGTTGCCAATCTGGTCATTTTCTGGGTGATTTATAGTTGCATATGAGTTCTATGCATGAGTGATGTGGTACATTTTTCTTTCATCGTCTTGTCACCCGGAAAATTTATATGGTTTCGCTAAATGGGTGAGAGGCTAGTGCCACATAACAACATAGACATGAAGGCATTAGATGATACTAAGTAAGTTTTTTTATAAAGAAATAAGCTAGATATAAATTGACTTTTACTACCCACAAATAAATTGGATGAAGGGTAAATCACAAGGATACCTGTACTGTTGATGTAGATGCTAAATCTAGATTTACTTTCACCAAGCATATACACCAGGAACTAATATACTAGCACTCTGTGCCATCTACAAAGAAATAATCCTCGAACATTTCTACCTTAATTTAGTATGATTTGTTTTGCGATTATTAAGATTGCTCTGATGCTAAAACTGGAAGTACATATAAAAAACCTACATTGGTGACTGGCGAGTACTCCTTATACTACTTAATCTACAGCTGGAAGGAACCATGCCTGTTCGTGATTTGTTTAATTTAGATACAGACAATTTCTTATTGTGCATTTGTACATTCTGAAGCACAAACTTTTTGCAGTGCTCTCACCAATAGTCTGGAAGGTATGCTCTTTGGAAGATTCTTGGTTGGAATAGGAATGGGGTTGGGTCCGCCTGTGGCTTCACTCTATATAACTGAGGTATGCATTTGGTTTTCTTGCCAATGTATAATTTCTGACAGCAGATATCAACACAGTTCAGCCGTGATCATTTTCACTTCTGATTGAATATAGGTTTCTCCTCCCTCCGTGAGGGGTACATATGGCAGCTTTGTCCAGATCGCGACCTGTCTTGGAATCTTATTTTCTCTCCTAATTGGTACACCTGTCAAGGACATTGATAGATGGTTAGAAGCTTCTACTGTAGTTCTTCAATCTATACGGTTGTGTTTTAATCAGTGCTTACGAAACCCATCTGTTCTGACATTATCCTTGCAATGACAGGTGGAGAGTGTGTTTCTGGGTTGCAGTAGTCCCAGCAGCTTTACAAGCTATTGGTATGGAGTTCTGTGCTGAGAGCCCCCAGTGGCTATATAAGGTGCCCTTACTTTGGAATATTGCTTGTCTTTTATGCCACCTTTCCCATCTATCAATTAAAGCTTTAACCCTTGGAAGTGCCTGCTTCTCTCTGAATGTGCTTTTATTATATGTTCCTAGCAGAATATGGGATAACACTTCGCTGCATTGAAATTCCGATTTACTTCTTAGAAACAGTTTAGTTTTGGTAAACTGTATGCGATTTCCATCTAGAGGTCTTTCCACCAGTCGTTTAATGTTATTCCCTTAACTGGGTATGGGTTGAATCAAACAATCTGTCTAATGGGCTGTTGGCTGCAATCTTTGCTCACCCACCCTATGTTTTTTTTTGTTTTTTGTGAAAAGGACAACCAATCTATTGATCATCAACAAAGGTGCAAAAAAAACCACAAGTAATAAAAATTACAAAGCGAGCCGAAGGCACGCCGCCGTCCTCAGCCATCCACCCGAGTCGGGTAAAGCTTGTCGTAGTGTGGGTTTTCATCCCTACAGGAAATGATTGCCTAGTCTTACTCAGTAGTAATAGTTATTTTTTCTGCTCAGAAGTGAAAAGCAGTAATTCATTGACACACACTGGCTGTTGGCTACAATCTTCGCCCACCACCTTACGGCTTTTCGTCCCTACAGGAAATTATTGCTAGCGTTAGTCTGCTAAAAAAATTAAAATAAGCACTGATCCATTGACACATATAGGTTCAGGTACAGGCCGTACATCACATATATATGTTCCGGGATAGATCAATGAGTGTCTAGGTTACCCAATATTGTGTTTGTACCACGATACATAGACTATGCCCCACCGTGTGTCAGTTATTTATTTATTTCTTCGGCTCAACACACAATCACATCCCTTTCTAAATGATTTAAGGTGTCCTGTTCTTGTATGCAGTGTGGAAGAACAAATGAAGCAGAAATGCAGTTTGAGAAGCTTCTAGGCCCTCTTCATGTAAAATCTGCTATGGCAGAACTTTCTCGATCTGAAAGAGGAGATGATGGAGAAAGTGTGAAGTTCTCAGAGTTGTTTTATGGTCGTCACTTCAATGGTACACGCTGTTCTTTTTTCTGTCACATTTTTGTGCTTCATTACAACCTTATTACTGCTCTTCCTTGAAGTTTGTTCATTACAAGTCCCCTCTTTTGCTACAGTTGTTTTTATTGGCACAACGCTCTTTGCTTTACAACAGTTATCGGGCATAAACTCTGTGTTCTATTTCTCATCAACTGTATTCAAAAGTGTGGGCGTGCCCTCTAGCCTTGCCAATATATGCATGGGGATTGCAAATTTATCAGGTGAGCCCATTGAAGCTTTTCTGTTCTTCTTCTGCTCTCTTATATGCGCTTACGTATCTTATTTCGATGTGTTCGCTACCAGGTTCTATTGTAGCTATGCTTCTAATGGACAGGCTAGGGAGAAAAGTGCTTCTTGCGGGAAGCTTCTTTGCCATGGTGAGCATTTAGCGTAACTGTAAATTTGTTTGTAAGACATATATATATATTACTGATGTGCTTCCTTGCTGGTGTAGGCCTTCACAATGGGACTTCAGGCTATTGGAGCAAATCGTCACCACCTTGGTTCTGCAAGTGTGTATTTTTCAGTTGGTGGCATACTGCTGTAAGTTTTGGAGTTTTATACCATTCAGTTGTTTGGTTCTAATATGCAAGTTTCGTGATCTTTCATATCATCTATGTTAAGGTATGGTGCCCAAAACTACTACTTCAGGTGTCGCTGTTGCTCACAACTACCACTCTGATAATTTTTTCACAAAACCACTGATTTGGACAGAATGTTGCACATGACCCAAATAGCCCGCTTTGGTGTGTTGGCATGAAATCTGACACCCTAAAAGTCCACCCGTGAGCGCTAACGCGGGTAAAAGTCTTGCTATGTGAGCAGCACACGTGATATGCATGCCCCCCCCCCCCCCCCCCCCCCCCGTCAGATTGTTCCATGATACCCTCTCTCTCTCTCTCCAAATCCATAGCAACACTCGATATTCTGCACCAGTAGAGGTCAAGGTTCTAATTGGTTAGCTTGTATGCTAGAATCCACAACAGTAACTTTCTAATTGGTTAACTTGTATGCTAGCATCTAAAACATGAAGCATTTTACCTATGTACTCGTGGTAGGACTCCTGAACTTATTTGAGTACTCTATTTTCTTATAATTACAAGAGAATTGTGGTACTTATGCCATTTAGTTACAGTTGAACATTTTTTTTGGCAGGTTTGTCTTGTCATTTTCGTTGGGAGCAGGACCAGTTCCAGGACTTCTTCTGCCTGAGATTTTCCCAAACAAAATTCGAGCCAAAGCTATGGCTCTGTGTATGTCTGTGCATTGGGTAAGAGTTCTCTCTTCTCAGCACGAAACAACAGTTAGTGTATTCTCTATGCTGTATATTTTTCATCAGATCAAAAGAGAAATCTGGTAATATAGAGTTTTCGAATTTGTATGCTAGCTTGTTTAGTTTTGATTGGTAAATGCATAAACTGGAAAAGAACGAAAATTTCTTAGCAATGTCTAAAAGTGTTCAAAATTGGATTAATAGAGTTATACATGCGCACCCTTTGAATGAAACAGGGAGGCAAGACATAATTTTATGGTCGTATATCCAGTTTTTTGTTACTGTGAGCAACTGAAGAATTTACTATTTCTGTCAGTCATGGGAGTCATGCTGAACTAGAACAAATTATGGTGCAAATTGAGATGCTTTCAGGTTATAAGTGGCCAACAAGTGCAGTAACCAGACTGCAAGACCTGTTTTACTAACCCTGGGCATGTTCATGAAGATTGGTAGTTTTATTGTGGTCATGAAGTGTTAGACGTTGTAGGCTTTACCCTTTCGCTTTCTGACAAAAGTTTTCTGCCGTGTATATGCTAATGAGAGTAGAAACATAAATAACTGCGAACACCGTCTGAGACGATTCAGATGAAATGCTTATGTAGTCAATGTCATCATGCAACCAAAGTTGATATGGTTGCTACCATATGTGTAATTTAACCAGCGGTTAGATCTATGCGTAGCTTTGGTAGAACTTTTTGGTAAATAGTTGTAACGCCAAAAGACGAGAATTCACTAGATATCCTTGATTATAGCTGTACTTCCTGAATTATAATCACGTGTTCTTTTGTTAACAATGTTGAATGCAATGGGCAGGTCGTGAACTTCTTTGTTAGTCTGTTATTCTTGCGGCTCCTGGAGAAACTCGGTCCGCAAGTTCTCTACACGCTGTTTTCATCAGCCTGTGTGGTAGCAGCGATATTTGTGCGGCGGCATGTAGTTGAAACCAAGGGAAAAACTTTGCAGGAGATTGAAGTTTCACTCCTGCAAACACACTAAAGGTACTGCCTGCTCCTTTTTTTGACATAAACCGTTTCAGACTATCCATCTGTCTATCAACCTGCATTAATTAGCAGCGGTGATGTTATATGATGCCTGTGATAATATATGTATGTATATTCTGAAATAGAATGTGTGAACTTACTCAGCTGATGACTCCTAGTTTAAGAAGTTTGTGACAAGGCACGTGGATTACATGCACGGCGTTGAGAAAAGAAATTTACCGCATGACAATCTGGAATTGACAGGCAGCGTGCTCTTGTTATTGCAGGTTCTACATAGGAAATATCTTCGTTGGTATGATCAGAATTCAATGGCATATTGTTGCTGAATACAAGCTGGACTACTATATTCCCAGATTGATCATCACTCAGCGGACAAAATGCCCTACATGCTGGTCCCAGGGAAGCCTGCGGCAATGCACCTGTGACCACCGGAGCGGCATATACAATTTTAAGCATACAAGAGAGACCGGTGAGGTCTGTTTCTGTATAGGCTGATAGCTCGCTCTCCGTGTAATTTATGTCTGTCTTCTTGTTGAACTGTTCGTCAGTAAGAGAATATTGGAGTTTGGTTACTGCTGAACGCTGCTGAAACGTTGTACGCTTGTTTTGGAATAACAACACTGACATGCCTCGTCGGGTGCTTTATGTATTCTAAGCTTTCACCTGGCCTTGCCGGTTGTCCGGAAATAAAGAGATCCTAGCAGCAGCGAGCTCAATGGCTCGAGAGTGTGCACGTTCTGAACGCAGCGGACGCTGCCGCGTGCTATCTTTTTTTTTTTTGAGTTTGCGTGCTATCTTTTTTTTTTTGCGGTTTTCCATACTTGTATTCATACGAAGAGGGAAATACAAGGCCAGATACAAGCAAGAAAAAAAATACGGAAATACAGAGAGCAGCACTGCTGCGCCACACCATCTTCCTCCTCGCCAAGCTCCAGAACGCGCGTCCCCCATCGCCGAAGACGACGAAGGAAGCAGCCGCCCGAAGTCCAGCACCATGGCGTGGAAGAGCTCCTAGCCCAGAGGCATTTTCGAGCCGCAACATCCACCGGCTCCGCAAAACTGGATCTGAGCACGTAAAAAAAGTTTGCGTGCTATCTGACCATTGAAACTTGCCGCTGGGATCTGACAAATACAGAGCAATACAAGAGCATTTAGTGTTAGGTGGACCAAGTTGTAGCTACTCTATGCGTGTGACAGGTATTTTTCAGAGTCTAGCATTTATGATGACGACTGCCTCGATGTAGGCCATCGGAACAATTTTTTACGAAGGATGGGATGGGTTGTATCCATGTAGCGTCTCCCTGCCCATGATGCTTCTGGCCACCGCATGATTACTTAATTTCTGTCCGACAAAACCTCGAGGAAACAGTTGGAGAACGAATGTTATTTAAATCTTCAAAAAATCACAAGTGTTTTACGTCGATACACACATTTGTTCTCCATATTCAAATAAAATTTCGGTTAAAAACAAAAAAGTTCCAATTTTGGGCTACCAAAAAATACTGTGGCCGTAAAAGAAAAACACACACGGGTCATCTTCTTTGTTTATGCAAAACATATTTGTAAACATAAAAAGTCCCATAAAACTACACGCGTACATCTCCATGTTCTATGAATGCGCAAGAAGTTTCGTGAAAAAGACTTTTCTTGGTCTATGTGAAAAAATAAAGTTCTTATCAGCGCAAAAATTTGTCCTTACATAAGCAAACAAAAATTGTTTTTTCTTTGTGCCGTACACATAAAGTGCAGAGTTTGAAATTTTCATTTGGAATTTCTCTCATTTTAAGCGTTCAAAATACATTTTTCAAAGAACGGTTCCGGGCCCCTGAATTTAGAGCGTCCACTCGAAAATATAAAAAGACAAAAAAAAACTCTTTTTATCGAGATTACTTTTCCGTGTTGCCAAAAAATACAATTTTTTTTTGTCAAAACTTCCGCATACATATTAGGTCTATATATTTAGTTGTATATTTTATTTTAGTTTTTTTGAGAAGTGGAAATATTGTTTTTGTATTTTTAGAAAATGAGTTTTTTTTTGCGAAACACAGTAGTAGAAACGCAGACGCTCACACTCACCCCTATGAACGCACGCATGCACACCCTACCCCTATGAGCACACTGATCCGACGGTCTAGGAAACGAGTTTCAGTGTGCTTGGGTCTAGAAGGCCCCGGAATAATAACACCTTAAGGTTCTGTCCCGTGACATGTGGGGACCCCGGACTAGCTGTCCGAAATACCCGATTATGCTTAACACAACGATCCCGTGATCAGTCTGTCGTTGCACATAATCCGAATTGGATACCAAAGTTTACATCCATTACAGTACCGAATAAAAGTCTTACATAAATGGTCATTTAGACCAAGTTCTTACATAGGTGCCTTCATGGGCCAAACCAAATATATCAGCGGAAGCTACGGCGTAATCGACATCATATTCTAACGATGACGACCCGACAGGCAGCTGACTTGTGGAGATCCTTAGTTGGCGTAGAAGTCGCCATACTCTTGCTCGGCGTAGTGCTCCTCCTCGTAGTCTGGCTAGGTCAATAGCCAGGGACGAAACCAATATGAGTACATTTGAATGTACTCGCAAACTACCCCAACATGAGTATGCACTAGTTTTATTTTAGTTGACAACTTTTCTTATTTAAAACATCTCTATATCTTTATTGAAAAAGGTAAGAAGAGTTTTTTAACTATCCTTTAAAGAAGTCACCATTTTCATCTGTTTTTCCAAAACTCCCCTTTTTCCGACCATAGCCTGTCATGGTCCACTTTCATCCAACCACCTCATACCGATCCGTTGGTATAGGGGTAGGAAACAATCTCCACTTCATTTTTCTTTTAAAACTCAAAGTCTTTTTAAAACTTGCACATGGTCTTAGGACAGTCTCCCAATTGTCCATATCCGAGGACTCGGCTATTCGAATAGTTTTAAACACTCTGCAGAGGTAGCACGCTTTTAAACCCACATCCATCCGGCAACTCATCGTGTCTGCCACGTCTCGCCATACCAGGTGTATGCGAAGTAAGCCGCCGGCCATAGCCTCTTATTTGCTCATGCTAGTATAGGATCCTTCCCATATGACACTTTCCATCGACACCCAGTCCGGTTTCCCGTCAGAAACCCTAAGTGTGAGGACTCATAGTTTTGTCCGGCGGTTTATGGTGGAACCTTCTATCCTCCCCACCAACTTGTGTGAGGACCCGGGTCAGGGGGTAGATCCTCGGACCATCCCCTCATGCATAACGGAGTCATCTCCGTCGATGAGGTATCCAATACTAATAAGAGCAAATACATGACTACGCCTTTTCCCATATGTGGTAAATGTGGTCGCACAGGGTAGGATTGGTTTCCATAGTACTAGGACACTGTGCATTTTTCATAAACATCACCATTTTTTTCCACTTTTCCAATACAACACCGACATCTCGGCATTCCATAAACTCTCAAGAAACTTCAAAGGAGTTTTGAATAAACAACATTGTTTTTCCCATCCTAAAGTTTTATATAAACTACTACATAGGGTGGCAAAATAATATCCATATATTTTTGAAATGGGTTTTGTAAATCTTGCTTTGAGAGTAAACATGTTATGAAAGTAGATGCATATGTTGGTAGTGCAAGCTCAGAGAATAGCTTGCCTTGCTTGGCAAAGTGATCTTGCTCTTGTTCTTCAAATTCAGCAAACTCTCCTTCCTCGATATATCCGACAACGTTCTCGTCTAATTAATAAACAAACAATGCAAACAATCACTAAGCTATACAAGCAATCATCTCAACATAACCATCATCAACATCACAATTAGCTACTGCACACATCAAACCACACAATTTGATTTTCAAATAAAATTGAATTAAACACTATTTAATTACTTCTAAATTATGGCAGAACTAGTTATTCATGTTTAATTCCACAACTTGAGTTCTGTTGGTCACAAAAATACAAACTAAAATTCTATGGAAAGCTACTGATGTGTAGAATACAACCCAATTTGAATTGGATCATTTGGAGTTACCAAACTCCCTACACATTGGATTGAATCCAGTAGCTTAATAATCAAGTTTTAGCTACCAATTAAATTCTATTGTTCCAAAAATTAAACCCTTTTAGGGTAACTAAACATGGCTATATGTGAGCTAACAAAATTGGTCCTAACTCATTTGGATCAACCAATAAACATATTTGTTTGTTTTAGTCCAGAAGGGTTTATCTTAAAGTCAACAATTCATACTACTTAATTAATTCTACCAAAATTAGGGGAGCTAACACAAGGCATTACTAAGCTAGCAAAATTGGTTTGGAATTATTTGGACTCACAGAGCATCAGAAACAAACAAGTTTAGAATTTAAACCTTCTGTAGCATTTTCAATAATACTTTTTACTTATTTAATTAAATGACATGAGACCAATTGTGTTGGTTAAACAATTTCATAAGCTTTCCAGAACAGTTGAGTTTGATTTATTTGGATTCCTAAATCTCGAGATATTGAATTTTAAAGTTGGATCCAGTACTGAATTCTCAGAGAAGTTTGAAATTCGAAAATTCCCTCCTCTGGATAATGTTCAAAATTCTGACTAGTGGGGCCTACATGGCAGCGGCGCATCGCGCGCGGGGAAATGATTTAAAACCTGACGAGCGGGGCCCACCCGTCAGTCTCTCTCTCTCTCTTTCATTTCTAAACGAAGCGGTACGCAACCGTTGGATTTAGATCCAACGGCCCACGTTTGCCCACGTCGACGGCAAACGTCGGCGACCTAAAACGAGCGGCGCTGCCGCGCCGGCGACGGCGAGGTGGATGAATCTCTCACCTAGAGGGCTCGGGAGGTCGCGGAGATGATGCAGATCGACGGCGGTGGTGAGGTGGAAGCTTCTGGCCGAGTTACACTTGCTGGGGTGGGCTGGTTCGTCGGCGGCGCGCTCTCGCTCTTCCACGGCCACGGCAGCAACTCCGGCGAGGTTCCACGGCCGCGTCTGGGCACTGATCAAAGGGAAAAAGGGTGCGGTGAGTGCGGTGAAGCAGAGGGAAGCAAGTGCAGGCCAAAGAGGGAAGAATGGGGCAGTGTGGCGTCGTGGCCACGACGGACCTCGACGGCGGCAGTGGCTACGGCACAGCACGCCCTCCTGGCGGTGCACGGCGAATTGAGAGGGGTCAGTGAGGGAGTGGGGTGGTGTGGTGTTCGCAGAGGGTGCGGGGGTGGTTTTATAGCGCGGGATGCGGCGTACGGTGGACGGAGTGCACGGCGACGTCCACGGCGACACGGCGGAGATATTTCTCCCCAATCCGACGCGGCGGTGCGAGGGACGTGGAGACAAGGCGTTCACCGGGGTCCGGACGTGTTCTAGAAGATCTCGGCCAAGCGCGGCGTGTCGGGGAGCAGCGAGCTGGGCCAATTTGGTCGACGACGGCGAGCTCGCCACGGCGACGCTGGAGGGAAATCGAGGCGAGGGGCGGCGTAACTGCTCTCCTCTGCGGCGCCGCGGCTGCAGAGGCACGGGGGCGAGGGGGTGCGCGGCCAGGGGGGCCTGGGGAGCGCGGAAACGGCGAGCACGGTCGCGGCGACACGGCGATGGTCGTCGGGGCTGGAGTCGACGACGGTTTTGCAGAAAACCCCCTGCTTCTTCTTTTCTTTTATCACAACTAGGTCCTTCTCTGTTTCTTTTTAAAACCAGAAGGTTTTCTAGGATTTAATTAGGGCACTTAAACATTTTAGAAAAATTTGCAAAAATTTGTGGGGCCTTCCCATAACATGTAGAAGCTCCACAAAAATTGGCATAAAATAATAAAATGTTTTGAAACATTTTCTTTTATAGTACTTTGTTTATGTTATTTTAATTTATTTCAATTTGTTTTTATTTTTGAATTTTAAAACTAGTTCAAAAATAATATTTGAGAGGGGAAAGTGGTAGGAACAAAATGGGGAGTGTTTACATTACAACTCCACTGACTTTGGTTTGAAAATAATTGAGTTTGTCACTTGAGATTTTCATGTGACAACTTGTCACTTTTATTTTTCTTGCTTTGATTTTATATTTTGTTTTCTTTCTTTCTTACTAGTGTTCACTAGAGCAAACACTCACACAAACAGCAAGAACAACATCTCAAGTAACAAAAGCAATTAACATACAATAAACAACAAAAGTTTTTGTTGGCTCTCATTTTTGGAATATAATCCTGATAATAATTTTGGGATGTTACAATCCTTCCCCCCTTAAAATAAATCTCGTCCCGAGATTTGCTAGGCTTGGTTTTAAGGAGGTCTGGGAATTCGCTTCGAAGATAATCTTCGCGTTCCCAAGTTGCTTCTTCTTCAGAGTGGTTAGTCCACTGGACTTTGTAAAACTTGATCGCACGTCTTCGGGTAACACGAACATCTTCTTCGAGAATTTTGAGGGGTCTCTCACGATAAGTCAGGTCTTGGTTCAGGTCGATGGAGAGGTGGTCGATGTTTTTGAAAACATCAGGCTGGTCAGGAACTTCAAGACACTTCCGGAGCAAGGAAATGTGGAAGACATCATGATAATCTCCTAACTCCTGGGGTAACTCCAGCTGATAGGATACTTCTCCTCGACGAGCAATGACCTTGAAGGGTCCAATATACCTTGGCGCTAACTTTCCTTTGACATGGAAACGCTGCATTCCCTTGAGGGGTGTCACTCGGAGATAAACATAATCTCCGACTGAAGTGAGGTCACGGCGCTTGGTGTCAGCGTAACTCTTCTGACGGGATTGGGCAGTTTTGAGGCGTTCACGAATAAGCTGAACTTGCTCTTCAGCTTCACGGAGGGTATCTGGTCCGAACAATTTGCTCTCTCCGGTATCGGACCAATTCAGGGGTGTACGACACTTCTTGCCGTAAAGGGCTTCAAAAGGGGCCATTTGCAGACTAGACTGATAACTGTTGTTGTACGAGAACTCTGCAAACGGAAGACAATCTTCCCACTTGGAACCATAGGATAGAACACATGCGCGAAGCATGTCCTCCAATATCTGGTTCACTCGCTCAGTTGGCCATCGGTCTGGGGATGATAAGCTGTGCTAAAGGCTAACTTGGTTCCGAGGGCTTCATGAAGGGATTTCCAGAATCTTGAGGTGAATTGCGTGCCTCTATCAGATACAATCTTCTTAGGCACACCATGCAGGCTCACTATTCTGGAAATATACAGGTCTGCTAACTGAGCTCCGGTATGAGTGGTCTTGACAGGAACAAAGTGGGCAACCTTGGTCAGTCGATCAACGATGACCCAGATTGAATCATGGCCTCGGTTGGATCTTGGAAGTCCGGTAATAAAATCCATTCCAATCTCATCCCACTTCCACTCGGGAATTTTCAAAGGTTGAAGCAATCCAGCGGGTCGCTGATGTTCAGCCTTGACTCGCTGACAGATATCACACTTGGCTACGAATGAACCAATCTCTCGCTTCATTCCATGCCACCAAAATCTTTCTCGAAGGTCTTGGTACATTTTGGTTCCGCCGGGGTGGATTGAATAAGGGGTCTCATGGGCCTCCTTCAGGATTAACTCCTTAAGTTCCGTGACATTGGGCACACAGATACGGTCATTGAATTTCAGCACTCCTTCAGCATCTTCGGTAAAACCGGGTGCTTTGCCGAGGGAAATTTTCTTCCTAATTCCCTCTATGCTTTCATGACCTTTTGGGCTTCTTTGATTTGATCCATCAGGGTTGGGGTTAACTCTAGATTGGCGAGATAACCATGGCTAACAAGCTCTAGTCCAAAATCTTGGAAGTCTTTGAACAAGGCTGGCTGTTCGGCTTGGATCAGGGCATTCAGGGTGCAAGGTTTGCGACTAAGGGCATCGGCAACTACATTAGCCTTTCCGGGGTGATAATGGATTCCAATATCATAATCCTTGATTAATTCCATCCATCTCCTCTGTCGCAGGTTCAGATCTTTCTGGGTGAAAATATACTTCAAGCTTTTGTGATCTGTATAGACCTCGCAGCGATGTCCCGCAAGATAGGGACGCCACTTCTTAAGAGCAAAGACTACAGCAGCTAACTCCAAGTCATGGGTTGGGTAATTCTCTTCATGCGGTCGCAACTGCCGGGACAGATACGACACAACTTTGCCTTCTTGCATCAGAACGCAACCAAGTCCGAGGCGTGATGCATCGCAATACACGTCGAAACTCTGGGTGACGTCTGGCATGATCAGGATTGGGGCTGAGGTTAGTCTCTTCTTCAGTTCTTGGAAACTATCCTCACACTTCTGAGTCCATTCAAATTTCTTGTCCTTCTTCAACAGTTGGGTCAGAGGTTTGGCTATACTGGAAAATCCTTCAACGAACTTGCGGTAATAACCGGCAAGTCCGAGAAAGCTTCGGATTTCAAAAACATTGGTTGGGGATAACCAGTCAAGAATGGCTTGTATCTTCTCAGGGTCAACAGAAATTCCTCCGCGGACACAATATGTCCAAGAAATGCCACTTCACTGAGCCAAAACTCACACTTGCTAAGTTTGGCATACAGCTGGTGCTCTTGGAGGGTCTCCAAAACTAGACGCAGGTGTTCAGCATGCTCTTCTTCGGTCTTGGAATAAATAAGGATGTCATCAAGGAAAACTACCACGAACTTGTCGAGGTACTCCATGAAAATCTTGTTCATGAGATTCATGAAATAGGCTGGGGCATTGGTCAGACCAAAAGACATCACGGTGTATTCAAACAAACCGTAACGAGTGGTGAAGGCGGTCTTGGGAATATCTGTCTCTCGGATCTTCAACTGATGGTAACCTGTCCGAAGATCGATCTTTGAAAAGACTCGGGCTCCGTTCATTTGATCGAACAGATCCTCGATCTTGGGAAGAGGGTACTTATTTTTAATGGTCACGTCATTCAGCTTGCGATAATCCACACACAGGCGTGTGGTACCGTCTCTCTTGTCCACAAATATAATGGGTGATCCCCATGGTGAAGCGCTTGGGCGGACAAGACCTTTGCTTAGCATATCAGCCAACTGCTTCTTCAACTCAACCAGTTCTTCCGGATTCATCCGATAAGGCTTTTGGGATATGGGGGATGTTCCTGGGATAAGCTCAATTATGAACTCAATATCCCTATCTGGCGGCATACCAGGCAATTCTTCTGGGAAAACATCCTTGAACAGATGAACAACACGGATCTCATCTAGGGCGGGTCGAGCTATGCTCTCATGGCAGCCTGGGTGAGGTTGACTAGTTTCAGACACATACTCCACTTCTACTTCTTTGTCGGTGGTGATGGATACAGCTCTTCTGGCACAGTCAATTCGACCATGGTACTTGGCTAACCAATTCATACCGAGTATAACATCGATGCCTTGGGTTCCCAGAACAATTAAGTTAACTGGAAACTTTTCTCCTTTGATCTCAAGGGGTACATCGGAGCAAAACATCTTGGTCTCTACGGTGGATTCTGGGATTTGGATGACCATGGGTTTGGGTAAGAGGCTCTTAACTAAACCTCCCTTAGCAACAAATTCTTGGGTAACAAATGAATGGGTAGCACCAGAATCAAACAGAACAGTTGCAGGTACTGAGTTGACAAGGAACGTACCCAGCACAACATCCGGAGCATCCTGAGCTTCTTCAGCATTGATGTGGTGCAGACGACCCTTGGCAACAGCAGCATTTCCGCGAGGTGCGGCATTCTTGCCATTTCCATTTCCATTGCGGCCTTGACCATTGTTCTGTGCCGGCGCATTGGGGCGCTGGACATTCCTCTTGGGATTGGGACATTCTTTGGAGTAGTGACCCTTGTTGCCGCATTCAAAGCAGATCACATTGGGATTGCGGGTGAAGTTGTTGAAGTTTCCTCCGGGACGGTTATTGTCATTGGGGCGGTTGAAGTTGTTTGGGCGGTTAGGGTAATTGGGGCGTGGAGCTTGGGGTGGACGATAGGCAGGCCTGGTGTTCTGCTGAAAGATACGAGGTTTCTGGCTGCTCGAGCCTTCCTGAGCATTCATCCTCCTCTTGCGACCTTCATACATCGACTTGCGCTTGGTCTCCAGCTGGATGGCTTTGTCCACAAGTGACTCCAGATCACGGAAGTCATGGATAACCAAAGCACACTGAAGTTCATCATGAGTCCACTCATGAAACGCTCCATCTTCTTCTCTTCCTTGTCGGTGTCATCAGGAGCATACCGAGATAAGTCGGTAAACTCCTCAAGATAACCGACCACATCTCTACTTCCCTGCCTCAGTTTGCGGAACTCATCCTTCTTCCTCTCAATAAGTCCACTGGGAATATGCTTCTTGCGGAACTTCTCCTGGAACTCAGCCCAGTTGATGACATGACCAGCTGGCTGGAGAGTCTTGGTAGTTTCCCACCAAGCTCTTGCAGGTCCAGCGAGATAGTGGGTTGCATACAACACTTTCTCATTTTCTCCCACAGCAGCAACTTCAGATTATTGTCGATGGTGCGAAGCCAATCATCGGCTTCTAGTGGGTGAAGTCCCTTGGAGTAGGTGGGTGGGTTGGTCTTCTGAAAATCGCCTAAGGTAGATCGCTGGTTCTCATTGCCATTGCCACCATTGTTGTTGTTGTTATTGTTGTTGTTGTTATAGCGGCTGCGAGTTGTTGTAAGGCAGCGAGATGAGCTTGGCGCTCTTGCCGGGCATTTTCACGCTCCTCCATGATAAGTGCGAGAAGTTGGGTGGGGGTTGGGTCCGGTGGTGGTGGTGCTGATCCTGATCCTTCCGCATTGCTGCGACGGGGTGGCATCCTGAAGCACACCGGGTATAAGAGACAAGGCAAGAAAAGTTCGACTAAGGGAAAAGACGATCTCTCAAGTGGTTGATTAATCTAAGAGTTATATGAAAATAGTTCACACAGATTTAAACAAGACAAACATACTTATATTTCACAAACAACACATCAAGGAGTTCACATCAACATCAAGCTTACAACATCACCTTACATCTAGGATACATAACATCTGGTTTCCAAAAGAACCACTACTACTACTCGACTAGCTATAGGGGTCAACCTAATCCTGCGGTAGTGATCAAGTCACTCGCCTACTGAGGTGGAACCTCCAGCTCTAACACGTCAGCATCTGACTGGTAGGCTGGCTCCTCGGGATCCTCCTCCTCGTCCTCGAGAACTGGCTCGAGTGGCTCCTCCTCCTCGTCAACTAACTCCTCCTCATCATCCTCCTCCTCACAGTCCATCTCCTCCACGAAGTCATCATCGTCACTGAGGAAAGCGTCGTTCTCCTTGCGGAGATCCTCGCCCTCCTCCTCCATCTCGTCAGTATGGTGCTCTAGATCCTCAATCAGTCCGTCCTGCTCTGCCACCTTCGTGCGGAGCTTCACGATAGTCTTCCTCAGCTGGGCCCTCTTCCTGAGAAGAGCAACCTTCTCCACCATCAGCTTCATCTCGTTCTCGCGAAGCTCAACGAGCGACTCGCGGTCGAAGTGGAGCTGAATCCTAGTGCGCAACAGATCATCCTGAGTGCACTGAAGTAAGATCTCCATGTCCATGATGTAGCTCCCAAACATCGGGTGGTAAGGTGAAGGAGTAGGGTGTCCATCACAGTTGCGCCTCCCGTAGAACCGGAAACGGGAGTCTACTAACTCCGCCTTGTGCTCCTCACAAAGTCGGGCTAGCATCCTCTGTGTAGCAGTACAGAGACCATCAACCCAGGTGGCCTCCTTGGTGGTGAAGATGAGCGTCCTGGAACTGGGAGACTTGATGTTCCTGCGAACTGACGATCTGATGAGCCAGCTCAGCCTTCCAACACCGTGAACATCAATCTGAGCTCCCTCAAACTCTGGAGCGGGGCGACCTAACAGCTTGGTCAACTCGAACAAGTCCCTCTCAAACGTCAGCTTGCTGTCCTTCTCCAGCTGAACGAACTCGGTCCATGGAGTGCCATCTACAGTTTTTAAGCAAAATTTTAAGTTAGTTAGGTGACAAGTATATCAAAATTTTAATATAGTAGGGCAACAAGTGAGTCAAATTTTAAACTTAATGAGAGGTGTACAAAATTTTAGGGATACTAAGGAAAATGTAATATTTAATGAGAGTAAAATTTTGCATAAGTAAGAGGATTGGAGATAAGCAATTTTCGAAAATACTTCATTCCTTTCTTTTTAGAAATTCATCTTTTGTAACATTTGACAAACGACCATGCTAACTAAGGTTTCCTAAAGTCAGGATGGCTCTGATACCAAGTCTGTGGGGACCCCGGACTAGCTGTCCGAAATACCCGATTATGCTTAACACAACGATCCCGTGATCAGTCTGTCGTTGCACATAATCCGAATTGGATACCAAAGTTTACATCCATTACAGTACCGAATAAAAGTCTTACATAAATGGTCATTTAGACCAAGTTCTTACATAGGTGCCTTCATGGGCCAAACCAAATATATCAGCGGAAGCTACGGCGTAATCGACATCATATTCTAACGATGACAACCCGACAGGCAGCTGACTTGTGGAGATCCTTAGTTGGCGTAGAAGTCGCCATACTGCTCGGCGTAGTGCTCCTCCTCGTAGTCTGGCTAGGACAATAGCCAGGGACGAAACCAATATGAGTACATTTGAATGTACTCGCAAACTACCCCAACATGAGTATGCACCAGTTTTATTTTAGTTGACAACTTTTCTTATTTAAAACATCTCTATATCTTTATTGAAAAAGGTAAGAAGAGTTTTATAACTATCTTTAAAGAAGTCACCATTTTCATCTGTTTTTCCAAAACTCCTCCTTTTTCCGACCATAGCCCGTCATGGTCCACTTTCATCCAACCACCTCATACCGATCCGTTGGTATAGGTGTAGGAAACATCTCCACTTCATTTTTCTTTTAAAACTCAAAGCCTTTTTAAAACTTGCACAAGGTCTTAGGACAGTCTCCCAATTGTCCATATCCGAGGACTCGGCTATTCGAATAGTTTTAACACTCTGCAGAGGTAGCACGCTTTTAACCCACATCCATCCGGCAACTCATCGTGTCTGCCACGTCTCGCCATACCAGGTGTATGCGAAGTAAGCCGCCGGCCATAGCCTCTTATTTGCTCATGCTAGTATAGGATCCTTCCCATATGACACTTTCCATCGACACCCAGTCCGGTTTCCCGTCAGAAACCCTAAGTGTGAGGACTCATAGTTTTGTCCGGCGGTTTATGGTGGAACCTTCTATCCTCCCCACCAACTTGTGTGAGGACCCGGGTCAGGGGGTAGATCCTCGGACCATCCCCTCATGCATAACGGAGTCATCTCCGTCGATGAGGTATCCCATACTAATAAGAGCAAACTACATGACTACGCCTTTTCCCATATGTGGTAAATGTGGTCGCACAGGGTAGGATTGGTTTCCATAGTACTAGGACACTGTGCATTTTTCATAAACATCACCATTTTTCCACTTTCCAACAACACCGACATCTCGGCATTCCATAAACTCAAGAAATTTCAAAGGAGTTTTGAATAAACAACATTGTTTTCCCATCCTAAAGTTTTATATAAACTACTACATAGGGTGGCAAAATAATATCCATATATTTTTGAAATGGGTTTTGTAAATCTTGCTTTGAGAGTAAACATGTTATGAAAGTAGATGCATATGTTGGTAGTGCAAGCTCAGAGAATAGCTTGCCTTGCTTGGCAAAGTGATCTTGCTCTTGTTCTTCAAATTCAGCAAACTCTCCTTCCTCGATATATCCGACAACGTTCTCGTCTAATTAATAAACAAACAATGCAAACAATCACTAAGCTATACAAGCAATCATCTCAACATAACCATCATCAACATCACAATTAGCTACTGCACACATCAAACCACACAATTTGGTTTTCAAATAAATTGAATTAAACATTTAATTATTCAAATTATGGCAGAAACTAGTTATTCATGTTTAATTCCACAACTTGAGTTCTGTTGGTCACAAAAATACAAACTAAAATTCTATGGAAAGCACTGATGTGTAGAATACAACCCAATTTGAATTGGATCATTTGGAGTTACCAAACTCCCTACACATTGGATTGAATCCAGTAGCTTAATAATCAAGTTTTAGCTACCAATTAAATTCTATTGTTCCAAAAATTAAACCCTTTTAGGGGTAACTAAACATGGCTATATGTGAGCTAACAAAATTGGTCCTAACTCATTTGGATCAACCAATAAACATATTTGTTGTTTTAGTCCAGAAGGGTTTATCTTAAAGTCAACAATTATACTACTTAATTAATTCTACCAAAATTAGGGGAGCTAACACAAGGCAGTACTAAGCTAGCAAAATTGGTTTGGAATTATTTGGACTAACAGAGCATCAGAAACAAACAAGTTTAGATTTAAACCTTCTGTAGCATTTTCAATAATACTTTTTACTTATTTAATTAAATGACATGAGACCAATTGTGTTGGTTAAACAATTTCATAAGCTTTCCAGAACAGTTGAGTTTGATTTATTTGGATTCCTAAATCTCGAGATATTGAATTTCAAAGTTGGATCCAGTACTGATTCTCAGAGAAGTTTGAAATTCGAAAATTCCCTCCTCTGGATAATGTTCAAAATTCTGACTAGTGGGGCCTACATGGCAGCGGCGCATCGCGCGCGGGGAAATGATTTAAAACCTGACGAGCGGGGCCCACCGTCACTCTCTCTCTCTCTCTCTCTCTCTCTCTCATTTCTAAACGAAGCGGTACGCAACCGTTGGATTTAGATCCAACGGCCCACGTTTGCCCACGTCGACGGCAAACGTCGGCGACCTAAAACGAGCGGCGCTGCCGCGCCGGCGACGGCGAGGTGGATGAATCTCTCACCTAGAGGGCTCGGGAGGTCGCGGAGATGATGCAGATCGACGGCGGTGGTGAGGTGGAAGCTTCTGGCCGAGTTACACTTGCTGGGGTGGGCTGGTTCGTCGGCGGCGCGCTCTCGCTCTTCCACGGCCACGGGCAGCAACTCCGGCGAGGTTCTACGGCCGCGTCTGGGCACTGATCAAAGGGAAAAAGGGTGCGGTGAGTGCGGTGAAGCAGAGGGAAGCAAGTGCAGGCCAAAGAGGGAAGAATGGGGCAGTGTGGCGTCGTGGCCACGACGGACCTCGACGGCGGCAGTGGCTACGGCACAGCACGCCCTCCTGGCGGTGCACGGCGAATTGAGAGGGGTCAGTGAGGGAGTGGGGTGGTGTGGTGTTCGCAGAGGGTGCGGGGGTGGTTTTATAGCGCGAGATGCGGCGTACGGTGGACGGAGTGCACGGCGACGTCCACGGCGACACGGCGGAGATATTTCTCCCCAATCCGACGCGGCGGTGCGAGGGACGTGGAGACAAGGCGTTCACCGGGGTCCGGACGTGTTCTAGAAGATCTCGGCCAAGCGCGGCGTGTCGGGGAGCAGCGAGCTGGGCCAATTTGGTCGACGACGGCGAGCTCGCCACGGCGACGCTGGAGGGAAATCGAGGCGAGGGGCGGCGTAACTGCTCTCCTCTGCGGCGCCGCGGCTGCAGAGGCACGGGGGCGAGGGGGTGCGCGGCCAGGGGGGGCCTGGGAGCGCGGAAACGGCGAGCACGGTCGCGGCGACACGGCGATGGTCGTCGGGGTTGAAGTCCACGACGGTTTTGCAGAAAACCCCCTGCTTCTTCTTTTCTGTTATCACAACTAGGTCCTTCTCTGTTTCTTTTTAAAACCAGAAGGTTTTCTAGGATTTAATTAGGGCACTTAAACATTTTAGAAAAATTTGCAAAAATTTGTGGGCCTTCCCATAACATGTAGAAGCTCCACAAAAATTGGCATAAAATAATAAAATGTTTTGAAACATTTTCTTTTATAGTACTTTGTTTATGTTATTTTAATTTATTTCAATTTGTTTTTATTTTTGAATTTTAAACTAATTCAAAAATAATATTTGAGAGGGGAAAAGTGGTAGGAACAAAATGGGGAGGGTTTACATTACAACTCCACTGACTTTGGTTTGAAAATAATTGAGTTTGTCACTTGGAGATTTTCATGTGACAACTTGTCACTTTTATTTTTCTTGCTTTGATTTTATATTTTGCTTTCTTTCTTTCTTACTAGTGTTTACTAGAGCAAACACTCACACAAACAGCAAGAACAACATCTCAAGTAACAAAAGGCAATTAACATACAATAAACAAAAAAAAGTTTTTGTTGGCTCTCAGTTTTAGAATATAATCCCTGATAATAATTTTGGGATGTTACATGACATCCAGACGTGATTGTACGTTTTACATCTACATTAAAATACATCTGCATTTTTTATCAGATTAAGAAAGGTGGGTATTACTGTTGTTGCACTATGTTTGTCTATACAAAAGCCGATCTTTTTTATAAATGACCTTAAAGACAGTGTTCCCTAGTTAAACCGGCCACAAATAAATTACGTTTACAAGAACAGTGCATGTTAGATGAACTTGTCACATGATTTCTTATCTTGCTACAGCCGTGACCGCATGTTCCTTCAGTACAAGTTCCAGTTGAGAGCATGTGTACCGAGAATAAATATTCCCATTATTTTATGTTTGTTCGGTAAGAAGAAGTTACTCCTTTGAACAGCTCACCTGTCATTCTGTCAGCGCCTTCTCAGGTCGTCCCTAGCAAGCAAGCTCGTTTGCTTTGAATACACCTTATAGCTGAAGCAGATTTGCAGCTCCCGAGCACCACTGAACATGGTATTTTTAAAATTTTGAAAATTTCAAAATTTATGTTTCAAAAAAATCTGATTTTTTTCCTAAGATACATATGCATGTTTCTTACGTGCGTGCCAATTTATGGTGCAAAAAACGTCGTATTTCGAGCTGTATAAAAATAACAAAATTCTAGTCAGTACCTGCGGGATATGTATGTGTGTTGGTGTAAATGTTTTCAGAATTTTTGGAATAAACAAAGTGTGATTTTAAAAAAATGCAAAAAACGGGAGCACTGGTGCTCGGGAGTTGCGGCGGATTCCCGTTTATAGCTGAGCTATACAGTTCCATCACATGCATGTGTCTCGCATCTTCGACTGACTCCAGCCATAGATGCCGCGAGACAGATGCCACCCGGTTCAGACGCGCATTTTCTGAGCTCGCAATGGTGGTACTTTGCTTTCTGACTGCGAGTGAAATGCATCGATGGTCCCGGTAGGTCATGTAGAGATATTGGAGACACATTCTGCAGACAGAGTGTCTAAGGCGTGTTTGGTTGCTCGCATTAAAATAGGGCAAAGTTGAGTTCTAGAGCCAGGCTCCCCAGGGCCAGCCCTCGAAAAACGTGACTCGACACTCGAGCTACGTTGTGCATGTAGTTTGGTTGCCAACAATGTTATAGGTAGGCCCGTTCGGCTGGGTGCAAGATTTTTGAGCACGACGTTTGGTTTGTATCTGTGTTTCCTGTGCTCTCACCTCTTTCCTACATGGTGAGCTTACCTCACACCATCACGCTGAGGTTGAAGAACAACGGCACGGTGCGGTGGCGGAGCGACGACACGGCGCAGTGGCGGGGCGACGGCTGAGGTTGAAGAACACCTACACCAAGTACAGTCAAGTAGCAGCAGCGGCGACGGTGAGAAGAACAACGATGCGGCGACATTGTTCACGATTGCAGCGACGAGGGAGAGGGAGAGGTTGAAGAACACCTACACCAAAGACAGCTAGCAGCAGCTGCGGCGACGGCGGAGCTCACGGCAGTGGTGACATAGGTTGAAGAACATGAACATACGTGCATAGGTCAGTACAAGATCTGCGTATACGACCAAGTTGTGCGAAACGTTGAGTTGAAGTTACACGTCAAAGGATATCTCAAACGGTCGACCGAGTACGACGGATTTGACAAATTCGTCTAAAAAAGTCGCAAACATCGGTGCGAATTTGAGAAGCTACAATTGACGAAACTTGAAACCGAGCATCATAATGGAACCTACTCGTCGGCGCGCATATTTTTCAGGCAGGCAAGCAGGCCAAAAAGGTCATTTAGGTCTCCCGAGAGGCTGGTTGGATCCTACATGCAAACAGCCACCGACTGCTGGTAGACACGCATGCCCTTGAGAAGCTGCTGCGACGACAGCTATCAGCATGCGTCTGCACAAGCTTGTGGGCAGTACGTGGGAAAATTCAATAGAATTGACCCTTTTTCGAAATCAATTCATGAAATGGACCCAAATTTAAAACATTCCACGATCTGACCCTTTCGCACGGTGCCCGCCTCTGGGGCGCCGTGTTCTTCGGTACGACGCCCCGGTCAAAGGCGCTGTAAACCCTGCCACGTCGGAACACCGGGGGCCACTGATCGTTAGTACGGCGCCCCAGCCCAGGGCGCCGTGCTACATAGTATGGCGCCCCATCCCAGGGCGCCTTATAACTTAAAAAAGGGAACCCGCGCCGCCGGCCTCCGTTGCCCTTTCCTTTCTTCTACCTCGAGCCCGAAGCTCTATCTCTCTCTCCCTCACTACTCCTACTCCATTTCCACTCAAATCCCACCGAATCTTTGGGATCTATCCGTGCAATTCGTGTCCTCTGCATTCTCCACGGTAAACTCCTTTGTTCCCCTCAATTTTGGCCAACATAAATTTTGGCATTTGATTGTATTGTGCAAATTCGTGGAACCCTAGAAATGATTGTGGGAAGCAAAATCTTTAGCTCGGTGTTGACATTCGGGCCATAGGCTTTAGGATTTGTATGCCATGGTAATGGGTTATGATTTGTATGCCATGGCTAGAGATTTTGTAGGCCAAACCCTAACCCTAACCATAGAAAATGTAATGCTATGGTTATGGTTTTTAGGAAAAGTGGTATGCCTAGTTCAGAATAGCGATAATATAATCGTCGTTGTGATGGCCTTTATTGTTTTTTTATATTTAGATGTCGAGAATCGTGAATGTTCATCATGTGGACTTCACGGCTTTTTCGAAAGGAGATTTACATGAGCTTGACACGGAGGAGAAAGTGATTGTGTTTGACACTCCTAGTCCTACCCTAGCCGATGTTGTGGAGAAGGTCCGTAGTGAGTTGAATTGGATGGATCAAAATGACGGAGTTCATTTGAAAGGAAGATACAATGTTGGGTATGATCATTACATTCGTTGGAAGATAATGACTCTCGACTCTGAGATTCGTTGGCAAGCTTATATGGAGGCTGTCTTTGCCTCACAAGACAAATCTCTGGAGTTATTTGCCATGAAGAAGGTTGGAACTCGATTGCACATTGACTTGAATCGGCCTAGCAGTGGTAGTAGCCCGGTTCAACATGAAGAGCAACATGAGCCCCATGAGCCAGATTGGTATGAAACCACAATGAGCCAACCTCCATTAAGCAACCTCCATTGAGGCAACCTACATTGAGGCAACCTCCATTGAGCCAACCTTTGAGGCCGGAAGTATGTCAACAATTAGAGGAACGTTGGAAAGATCGTAAGGAGGCCTTGGATGAAGATTTCGAGAATGATGAGACCGCGGCTGACGAAACGGAAGGTGCTGATGCCGAGGGTGATGGTGAGGAAGGTTATCTTAAAAATCATGATATTGGAGATGTTGATGCCAATTGCTATGAAGAGGACATGGATCCGACTATTCCATATGGTCGAGCTTATGCATTGAACTCGGATGACGAAGGCCGGATGAAGAGATTGACGAGGACGGGTTGACAGCTAAGGATGCCAAAGCATTTATGAGCGCATATGGCCAGGATCATCGGACATCGCTGTTTCGTGATCTAAGCCTCGCGGATGAGGCTATTGTTGATGGTGGCACAACAAAAATACTAGGTCCAAGGCCATATTCTCAAAAAGATATTGACCTACACATTCACAGGGTTAGCAGTGGAACCATATTCCAATGCTTTGAAGAACTACAAACTTGGCTTAGGAGTATGCGGTGAAGCACCATCGACCATTTGTTGTGAGGCACTCAAACATGAAGGTTCGCTACACGGTTAGATGTGAGGACTTCACTAAATGTCCATGGATTGTCTGCGCAAGACCAATCAAAGGAGGGGACTTCACTAGTTTTTGGGCGTGCATTCTGGACATTCGAGCCGTGCATCAGGGCATTTCAACATTGTAGACCAGTTTTGTCTGTGGATGGGACATTCCTCACCGGCAAGTTCAAGGGCTGCATCATGGTCGCTATAGCGCATGACGGTGGGGACAGATTGGTGCCTTTGGCATTTGCTTTGGTGTCCGCGGAGAACAATGACAACTGGGAGTGGTTCCTAGGTCTAGTGAGGACCAAGGTTGTTGGACCAGAAAAAGAGATTTGCATCATCTCGGACCGCCACCAAGGGATACTAAATGCAGTGGAGATTGAAATTCCAAGATATGGTCGTGTGCACCATCGTTGGTGCATGCGACATTTTGTCTCAAACTTCTACAGGGCATGTGGAAGTAAGGAATTATCTGATGAGCTCAAAGATTGTTGTCTAGCCTTCACCGCTCGTCATTTCAAGAAATTGTATGACAAAATATTTCGTCTTGCAACCCCCGGGGGTAAAGAGTTCCTAACTAGGAATTTGAAGGATAGAAACATGGCCGAATGTTTCAACAAAGTTCTGAAGGGTGTGCGTGTGTTGCCAGTGTCTGCAATTCTCGAATATACCTTCATAAAGTCAAATGAATACTTCTTGAAATGGAGTGAGGTCACGGCTAAGCTAATAGCCGGGGATAACAAAAGAAACAAGAAATATGACTATCCACCGAAGATCGACAAGTGGATGGTATATCAGAAAAGGAAGGCTGACACGCTAGAGGTACAAGAATTTGAAAGCACAGAGTTGGTTTGTGAAGTCCACGAGGCCCGAGGAATCACTCAAGGTGGTGTCCAATATGGAGGTTGCTCGTTCAAGGTTTATTTGACCCAAGGCGAGTGTTCATGCGCGAGACCAACTGTTTACCATCTCCCTTGCTCACACATGTCGGCGGCAGGACGATTTAGGAAAGTGGGCTATGAAATGTCAAGTAATATTAGGATGCACGAGCATACTATTGAGGCTGTTAAGGCCACATGGGCATCGAGGTTCGAACCCTTTCTAGACCCATCAGTTTGGCCGGTTTATGAAGGTCTTGCTCTATTCCCTGATCTGACTACAAAGGTGGATAAACCTGGAAGACGGCATACAAAGCATTTCAAGAATGACATAGACGATTGGGGCGGTGGTTACAATCGCGAATGGGGCAACCAACATTTCGTAGAGCCTACACAAGAACAGTACGAGAGTGGTAGTAGCAGGAGAAAGAAAGCAAAGGGAAATGATGGCGGAAGTACAAGTCAACCAGTAGGAGTTGCAAGCCAACCAAGTGGTGGTCGCAATGGTAGGGGCCATGGTCGTGGTGTGGCAAGTGGTTGTGGCATACCAAATGTTGGCAATGTAAGCGGCCATGGTCGTGGCTTACCAAATGTTGGCAATGTAAGCGGGCATGGTTGTGGCATACCAAATGTTGGCAATGTAAGCGGCCATGGTCGTGGCTTACCAAATGTTGGCAATGTAAGCGGGCATGATCGTGGCATACCAAATGTTGGCAATGTAAGCGGTCAGGGTCATGGTGTACGAAGTGGCAATGAGAGCGGGCATGGTGGTGACATACCAACTGGTGTACCAAGTGGTGGTGTCCGACGTGGTGGCATGCCATATTGGTTAGGATTTCAACCAAATCGTAGAGGTGGTTTTAGGGGTAGAGGTAGGGCGTAAACAAGGTAATAACTAGCATCTACTACTTGCATTTACTTTTCAGTTTAGTTTCTTATTTGAAAATAATGTCCTTTTTTCTCCCAACTAAGTTTGAACTTGCAATTTGTAGGCATGGACTGTTCTGATCTGGATGCAAAGCCGATGGCATGACAGCACAACATTGACACTACCGTAGGGCACGAGGCGCCGAAGTGTTGGTGCGGGGACATTTGCAAGATGAAGCAATCCAGTGATTGGGACGAGACGAGAGGACGGAGATTTTGGATGTGTCCCAACTATGCTTGGGACAAGCCCGAGCCAATAAAAAGCAAGCCAAAGTCAACAAAAAGCAAGCGGAAGGCTCCGGTAAATATGGAGCGCCCGCGGGTACATGTCTTCTCTTACAAATAACTAACCTCTATTGTTTTCAAATTCTAACTCATTACCATGTTTGTAGTCGCCTCCGCCTATTTGCAAGTACTACCGGTGGATAGACTCCGAGCAATCCAGCCTCTACAAGAGCGAGGTCACAAATATGGTCAAAAAATCGTGGGAGCGTTTCTGGGAGAAAGATCTTGAGGAGGAGCGGGCCAAAAAGGTGATGGAGCAAGCTGAGAGGGACGCAATGCAGGCTGAGAAGGAAAAGAAGCTTCACGAGAAGGAGAGGCATGAAAAGACTGAAAAAGCTCTTCTTGCAGGATTGGCGTGGGAGGCGGAACAAGGTGAAGGTGCAAGGGCGGGGAATGAAGAAGATGATAGACGGCGTGAGAGGGCTCGCCGTGCACGAGAGGAGGAACAAGAGGAAAAAGACCCGGCGAAGCCAAGGGCAAGTATCCCCGTTGGACTCAATAGAATTTTTTAGCACATTCTATTCGTCCGAAAATTGTAGCAAACCTAGAAACTATCCGAACAAGTCCTATGTATGTCGTAAACATGTATTTGCCCGTATGGCCTACCGATGTATGTCACGAACTTTATATATTTGTTTGCTGATATTTTTCTGTGCACATTTCCAACAAACGTCCGACTTTTACACTTCATTGTCCTGAAAACTGAACACACGACGCCCTGGCTGGGGGCGTTGTGGTCTCCAGTACGACGCCCCGGATTAGGGCGCCGTGCTGCTGGACGCCCGGAGCTCTGCGCTACCTCCGGGAAATATCCGCTGAGATGCAGAGAGCACGCGGAGGTGCTCCCGGATATGAGTGCATGGCGCCCTGCCTGGGGCGCCGTACTTACGAACGTGGGTCCCGCAGAGCCTACGTGGCAGGGACAACGGCGCCTTGGACAGGGGCGTCGTACAGAAGAACACGGCGCCCGAGGGCGGGCGCCGTGCAAAAGGGTCAGATCGTGAAATGTTTTAAATTTGGATTCATTTCGTGAATTGATTTTGAAAAAGAGTCAGATTCGTCAAATTTGCCCAGTACGTGCCGCAGTGGCACGGCCACGTCGACCATCGTGACACCACCACCCTTTGCTCACCGCACTACACAGCACACACCGCTTCGTTTGCCTACATGTACAAGAGCCGGACTCTCATTACACCACACGCATACCTAGTAGCGACAGCATGCTCCCGGTTCGCCACTCGACAAGATAAGAGAGCATCATCAACAAGCACAGATGACGATCAAGTAAGTAGCCATATGAAATCTCGGATATCCATATCTTTCCAATCTGTAGACAAATTTACATTAAATATAACAATACACTCTTCTTGCTTCCGTGCTTAATAACCATCCAACTGTTCGATCGAATTGTTATGAGATATAAAAGTTACATCTACGACGTTATTATCTGAGATACAAAAGTTACATCTAGGACATTTTATTGTTGTTACTATCAAGAAATTAGAAAATACAATTACTTATTTTGGCATAGTTGCAATTCATTCTTGTAAAATTTCAGCGTACGAAATTAATTCTACCGCCGAGAATCTGTATCTGACCCATTTTAATTTCTGCTGCCTTTATTCACGTAGAAAAAATAATGACTAACTATTATTTCATTCTGATCGCACATTAGTTTGCGCTTACAAAGTGACAGCGCACATGCAATTGTGTTAGGGAAACACAAATAATTTCTCGATAAACTTAGATTGATAATACATGTTCAATTAGTTTTGCCATAAAAGGCCTATGTTTAGCCCATCTTAATTATATCAAACCTACCGCCATTATTTGTGTACAGAAACTTACAATTAAGGAGGGTTTCATCCCAACTATATATTAATCGACACTAACAAAGCTGTAATGCATACCTAAAGTTTTTAAAAAATGCAATGAACTTCTGATCAAACTTGTACTTGGCATGGTAATTCGCAATCATTTACAAGAAAACTATTTATAATTTATACACGTGGGAAGCAACCAGTACTAATATATTAATATACAAATGTTGACAGGTTGTACCAGTGAACACTCGGGCCTATAATAGGCCACATGAGAGATCAATCATCAACTATAATCCAGCAGAGGAACACATCTAGGGTAACTCTATTTCAGTTCCTAACCCAGCATAAGTGGCACAGACCACTGAGATTAGCGAGCAGCCGAGACAAGAATCTAACAGTTCAAATCCAGCAACAAAATTCTATTGGGGTTTCTGTATGACCGTAATTGATCAGTGAGCCACTTTAAACGCAACAGCTGACAGCAATAAACATTACCCAGAAACCAACAGCTGATGCCTTTCTTATTGGGTTCCCTTCTTTCGGGGATCTCCAGCGGATCGATGTGATGCAGATGGGTGTTCCTTCCTTTGCGGCCACTACCACTATTTCAGTTTGGAAGACACAAGATGTTCTACCTATGAGGGTGCTTGAGCAGGTGTGGGTCCATGTTCAGGGGGTTCCATATCCAGTCAGACATTTTCTTGGTTTCTGGGCTGTGGGTTCTCTTATTGGGACGACACTGGATGTTGACAGGGTCACGTTTAGGAGTCGCGGCATTGTGCGTATTCTGGTTGGGATGCCTTGTTCCAAGCCTCTAGACAAGCAACTGGACCCGACGGGACCTTATCTCGGCACGGCTTGTGTGGTCAAGTTGAAGGAATATGCTTTCATTTTCCGGCGCGAGGCAGCGGATTTTGTTCCTGATGCTGAGTTTGTTCCTTATTTCTGGCGTCGCAAAGGTGATGATGCCGATGATGAGAATGGGGGAGCTGAGGAGGGTTCCTTGGAACCTGCTAATATGAGCATGTCACAGGCTACGGGCATGGATGTGGATGGAAACCAGTCTTTGGGTGTGGCTAATTCTGGAAAGAATGTGACTTCTTCGCACCCAACTTCTCAGAGGTCTACCATGGTAATTACCCCGTACAATCCTAATCCACAAACCCCTCACGGAATTGAGATTATTTCGAGGATTCGCCGTGTTTCTCCGGGTCTGGTCCGAGATGTTGGTGCAGCGGATTCTGCTTCTGGTGGTTCGGTTGGTGCAGTGGCTATGCAGTCTGGGCATACTGGGCTAGGAGTGCGGCTGCCAGTGCCTCAGTGCGCGGTGGCGGTGGATAGCAGCCCAGCTGGTCAGCTGTCGGCCTCGGCAACGCTGGCGAGGCCAGCGAGCGGCTTGCAGGGCCCTTTCACGCGGCGGCAGCAGGTAGCGGCCCAGCTGGGCTGCTGCCGGACTCAGCTGCGCTGGAGGCAGGGAGCGACGGGCGGCAGCTGGGCCGGCCCAGCTCGGTGCCTGGTCTGGCAGCGCTGGCCCCCGTCGACTATACTGGGCTGGCTGCTGCCGGCAATTTGGCCCTTCTGGCTGATGCTTCGGCTGGGCCGGTTCCTGGGGGGGTTTCTTCTTCAGCCGACTCCCCCTGGATGGTCTCGTTGTTGGAGCTGTTGGGTCTGGTGTGGTCTCGACGTCGACACAGACCCATCGGCTACTGCTGCTATGTTGGAGGTTGCTGCAGTGGCTTGGTCGGCTGCTACTACAACCTCGCCGACCCATGCTATTGCTTCTCCGACGGCTCCACTGGCGGAGGTGGACTCTGTCTCGTGATGACCCACAAGTATAGGGGGTGTATCGTAATACTTTCGATAAATAAGAGTGTCGAACCCAACGAGGAGCAGAAGGTGCTGACAAGGAGTTTCGGTAAAGGTTTCACTGTAAATGCTAGCAGACAAGTTTTTAGGGGTTTTTTGATATAGCAGGTAAATAAAATGCAAGTAAGTAAAAGACAGTAATAATAATTGCAGCGAGTGGACCAATCCTTTTAGAGCAAAGGACAAGCCGGTTGGTTTACTTATGATGACAAAATGTTCTTGAGGACACACGGGATTCTAGTCAAGTGCTTTCGCTTCACATAGTTGATTAATCTTCATTGTTTTGATAAGTGTTGTGTGGGTGAACCTATGCTAATGCACCACCCTTACTTGGACTAATACATACTTGTGATTATACCTCTTGCAAGCATCCGCAGTTACAAGAAAGTAATTAAGATAAATCTAACCACAGCCTTAAACTCTGAGATCCTACGCTCCCTTGTGCGCGGTATACTAACGGGGGTTTAGGTTTCTGTCACTCCGGCAACCCCACAATTAGCAACCAAATCCACAATGCATTCCTCTAGGCCCATAAAGGTGAAGTGTCATGTAGTCGATGTTCACACGACACCACTAGAAGAATAGCACCACAACTTAAATATCAAACCATTAAATATTACTCAACATAATTCCACTACTAACATCATATGGATCATGATCAGAGGTGATATAATGATGGATAGCGATCTGAACAGATACTTTAATTCACCGATAAAACTCAATAGCATCAACCACAAGGAGTAATTAACACCGGGAGAGTTTCCCCTATGAACTAAACAAAGTATAGCCCTAGATGTCACAGCGGAACGAGATGGTGCAGGGGTGATGGTGGTGATGGCGGTGGAGATGATGATGATGATCCCGATGAAGTCCAGCACGATGATGATGAGGATGGCGATGATCTCCCCCCTGCGGGATGGAATTTCCCCGGCAGATTTCTCCCTGCCGGAGAGTTTTTTCTCTCTCTGTTGTTTCCGCCTCGTGGAGGCGGCGGAATATTTTCTCTCGGACTCCCCGTGTCTTAGGGTTTCTGGGGGATGAAGTACGCGAAGGGGGAGCGCCTGAGGTGGTCCAGGGGCACCACACCTGGCTAGTGCGCGGCCAAGGTGGGCCCCGCGCCCAGGGGTGGTGTGGGCCCTCCTGGCCCATCTCAGCCTCCCCTTTTGGCTTAGTCCATCTTCTGATAAAATAGGAACATCTGTCTTCTCGGAAATATTTTTAGTGCTCCAGAAATATAGTGCCTTGACGATGCTTTTTCCAGCTGAAATCTGACTCCGGCAGTTAATTATCCAATGATCATCAAACATGCAAAATAAGACAAAATAACATAAGTAACTCCTCCTAATATGAAATATATCATTGAATAACAGTAAATTATGCTATAAAATAGTGATGCAAAATGGATGTATCATCTCGCGTGCACACCACCTTCCACTACGACGGTTTTTGCCGATGGGGTCACTCTGATCCGCCGTAGTGTGAGGTTTGGGATGGAGGCAGATGGGTCTTCCGCGACGGATGAGGATTCTATGATGAAGGCTATGCGACGCAAAGCAGCATGCAATTTGGACTCTTCTGGTATGGAATTGCATCCCAAGTCTTTTCTTTCTTTTTCGTCTCATTCAATTAATTCTAAGCTTAATAGTGTAGGTGTTAATCTTGGTAGTAGTAAAAATCAAATTGATGTCTCAACTAAGGTCTTGAGGCATATGGAATTTGACCATCTTACGGTTATTCCTAAATCCTCGATTGTGTTGACTGCCACCTATTTGGATGAAGAAGAAGCGAATGCCACATCAGATGGTCAGCTTCTTTGTCATCTAATTGGTGGAGTGTCGGAGGTTGGATTGGATGATGACGGGTTGTGCTCATTGTATGAGTTAAAAGCATCCGATCGGAAATCAAAATCTACCTCTGGCAAGGTGTCTCGGAAACGAGCAAAGTTTTCTAAATCTCCATTGTTTCCAAATGAATGGAATGTTCGCAAATAGCAGAGGTCTTGGTGACTTGGCTAAATATTTGCATTTTGCTGGTTGCATTCGGGATCATAGTTTGGATTTCTTAGCTATTTCTGAGACGGGTAGGCGGGAGTTCTCGCAAGGTCTATTGAACTGGCTTTCAGGCGGTATAGATTTTGCTTGGTATTCCTGTCCTCCGCGTGGTCGCTCCGGGGGCATTTTGCTAGGTATCAGGACTGATACCATGGAAGTGTTGGCTGTTTCGGATGGTGATTTTCATATCAAAATGCACATCCGTAATAAAGCCGACAATTTCACTTGGAGTCTTGTTGCCGTGTATGGGCCGGCCCAGGAGGAGTTTAAATCTGCTTTTCTTTGTGAAATGGTAAACTTAGCAAAAGAGAAACCGCATCCATTCATGATTGGTGGGGACTTTAATTTTCTTCATTATCCATTCGAGAAAAGTAGGGGTCGGTTTGACAATCGTTGGCCTCTTTTGTTCAATGCGGTCATTGACAGCTTGAACTTAAGAGAGATATCAATGGTTGGGAGACAGTTCACTTGGAATAATTCTCTCCCTGAACCCACATACGAGAAATTAGACCGTGTGCTAATGGACACCGATTGGGAATCTAGGTTCCCATTGGTATCAGTACGGGCTCTCGAACATATTGAGGGTTTGTCAGACCATCTTGCTATTCTTTTGACCACTGGCATGCCTAGACCACCGTGTAAATGATGGCCCTTCACGTAGTTACCCCACAATGGCGCCAGAAAATACTTGCTAACCCTTCGCGTGGTTACCTGCGTGAAAAGTAAATGGGTTAGGTTGAGACTCCAAGTGCAGAGTGTGTAGTAAGTGGAAGACGTGTTTTGCCCACGAGGGTGACTCGAGGGTTTAATATCGAACTCTCGGGGAATCAGTAGTGAAGATTTATCTTCTATCTTCTTTTGGTTACTACAAAACAAAGTAAATGTTTTGGTCCTCAACTCACCTAGTGGTTGTCAAGCACAAGGTGTTAGAATGATATCAAGATAATATGCAATGCAAACAAGAAATAAATATGCAATGGTGGTAAATAAATATGCAAGGATGGTGGTAGCATGATAATGATATTTTTGGGTTTTTTTTATAATGAATGCAAGATGTAAAAGTGTTTTTGTATTTTCGGATTTAATAATGGCAGAAAATGGAAAAGTGGTAAAAGTTGTTGGAAAGGTGTTTCTTATGATTAAAAATGGACCGGGGTTCATGGTTTCACAAATGCACTCTCTCTTTAATATAGTGGTGGGCAATGGACACTAGAGTTGACATATGAGATTGCAACACAACAGTTTAATGACAAGTTATAATTATATGGGCATCACGTCCTAACATAGAGACCTTTTGGTTATTAGTCTATCTTATACTCCACAAAGATGCGAACTAAATCATAACACCTCGATAATTAAGATAACTCAGAGTATAGCAATAAGTATCATGACCTGAAGTTAAAATAAGAACATGCTAGATCTAGTCATGGAGTAGTGGCAATGGCCACACCCACATCTCGGGTAGCATGGTATTTCCTTTTATCCCTAGTGAGGCAACAAAGTAAGGTAAAACACCCAAGTGGATCGCAGAACTTTCTCTCACGTTCACTGCACTAGCCACCCCCGTTACTCCAACTAATGCACCGTTCCCCCTCACACGCTCTTATAAACATGCTTGATCATAACAAGTAAATAAGAACGGGGTACATAATATGCATCTACTTTCATAACTGAAACAAAACCATTGCAATCTCAAACATATATTAACTCATAAAAAGATCCACCACAAAGGTATTACATAGATGACCGTAATCATGTTCAGCAGCTCATACGGTACTAATTAGTGAAGCTCGAGAGAGAGATACATAAGTTACTTCCACAAACCCATAGTCCAGAGGTGGACTACTTCCTCTTCATCATGGAGACGGTGGAGAAGTCGTTGGAGAAGATGGAGACCACGCCGGCAGCGCCCCGCCGGAGTTTTCCCCCTCCAATCTGCAGCTCCAGGTCTCTGTTTCGGTGTTTCTGTGTTTCTGCGGCCTCCTTCCAGAGAACGTCGGGGGATAATTTTTATAGGCGTTTTTTAGGTCAAAACGGAGTCGGTGGAGGAAAGATCGATGTCACGGAGCCTCGAGGGCCAAAGTGGGGGGTCCCATGCGGCCAGGTACTTGGGCTGTGTGGGCCCTCATCTGGGCCCTCTGGCCTCTCTTGTTTGCTTCTTTCGCTCTAGGTCTTGTTCCTTCCAAAAAATGATGCTCGTAAATTTCTAGGTCATTTGAACGTCGTTTGGGTCCCTGAAACATTGAAGGAAAGAAATAGGGTTTTCTGCCTGCGCAGGGTTAATTCCATAAAAAATAGGAAACATATTAAATATTCCCAAAATCATTATAAAACAGTGATATAACCCTTATATGATGCAAATATGACTGGATATAAGTAGAAATAATGCAAAGTTTATGTATGCATTTTACATGCATCAACATCCCCAAGCTTAACCTATACTCATCCTCGAGTATGAAGGTGATAAAACTAACATGGACTTTGCAATTTAATATATCAATGGATATCAAAGATGATTATTATTGCTTACATAGAGTAAAATGATTCATTCTTAAAAGGAGTAGCAATATGCAAGATAGTTATGAAGTGATATCAAGTATTCAATGCAAGGATGTTCAATGATAATTCACAAAGTGTAACATAAGAGAAGAGGTACTATGGACCACATGTATGCATAATAATAAGTAAGAACATCCTACAATGGTCATTGAGTATTGGTGAAAATCTGAATATAAAAGGTGGACACTTTGGAAAGATATATATATATGAGTAGAGGTAAAGTATGAATAAATTTCATCTAACTTTGAACTTCTCTACTTAAGTCAATGATTGTAATATGGTAATCCTTGGTGTCAAGCTCTCATTCCCCTACCATAGCATCTTGAATGATTAAGTTTAAAGTGAAAGCAATACGAGTAGTGTGCTTGACAAAGTATAGGTTGAAAGTCTCATGCCCCTTGAATACAAGTACCTACTCCATGTGTTACTCAACTTTAGAAAAACAAAGCAAGTTCAAGTTAAATATCATTGTAAGTAATAACAGTATCATTAAGAGCGTCAACTGGGATACCTCTTGTCCCAGGATATGGAACAAGCCCATATCAAAATGACAAGACAAACAAACATAATGAACAGTCTCAACACCCTTTTTATTTACCATTGAATAGCTTTTTATTGTAAGGTGTATCACAGAAGGTTCACCATAGCATGTAAGTAAATTTCCACCATGAATGATGCATGGCTTAGATTTGCGGCCCAGGCGTCTCTCTAACCATTTATACAAACTCATTTAAACTCACTTTATTTCCCCATTTATTTCACCCATGGTAAGCATCCATAAACAAAAGTACATGATATCAACTAAATGAGATGATGTGCAATGTTGAAAGCTTGCCATGTGACAGCACATATGGGCTAACTCTCAACCAAAGACATTTTGTCAAGTCCACAACTTCATAATTTTAATCACAATGGGTCATATTTATTTATGCAATGAAAGTAAAGTGTGCATTAAGTTCGCGAGAGCTATATAACCAAATTTTCCCACAACAATTAACAACATAAGCATTTTCATTCAGAGGTATAGATAACACAAATATCATGATAAACATACTCAGAATAGCATAAAGCAAATAGGTAGATATGGTGGACTCACTGGAAAAACTTTGATTGAAGGTGTTGGAAACAAGTTTTTGCTTGTTGGAATTTTTGGGCTAGCAAGAGGGAGAAAGTTGACCAACTAAATGCATGCATGAGTGTCCATAGAACTAACTAATACATGGTAAAACAAGGTAGAATAACATTTAGCATCAAAACATGAATAAAAGATAGCTATTGATAAAATATTTGCAAATTATTACTCATTCACAAGCTCATGAATCATGCAATTATATGTATCTTTTAAAATTAATTTCAACATCCCTTTTCCCAATCTTATATAGCATCCAACATATTCAACCCAAATTTCCAGTAGCTCTCTCATATATAAATGATAGTGTGGTGGTCTCAGAAAATAAAAATCTAACCTAAACAAACAAAAAGACGCTCCAAGTTTATGCGATAAAGTGTTTCGATCAAAAAACAGAAGTTAGACGTGCGCAAACCGAGAGTGTGTAGGTCCAGTGGGGTTGTCTTTACATCCCCAAGCTTATGGTCTTCACCATCCTTGGATAGCTCTTGGTGCATCTCCTCTAATCCCTGTGAAAAAACTTCAAAACACCGTTTCTCCCATTTCTTTTTCTGTGGGGCACATTACTAGTGATAAACAAATAGATTTCTTGCTGCATATAATCCTTAGACAAAAATTTCTATGAATGTCCAGAACATGTATAATGTTGTATGCCTACTCATAAACTCAATTGGATAAAAAAGATTCATGTTAAAAGTTCTAAGCATGCATCAAACAAAATGTGACAGAATCTGTCGAGAAAAATAGCAGCGGCTAAACGTATTTTTCTACCCTACTTAACTTTGTCGAAAAATTCCGAAAAAATTCATGCATACATAGCATGAAAAGTTGCAACTACATTTTAAATATGAGCTCATTCGGAGTTGCAGAATAAGAATTAAAAATCATACCGTGCACAGATTCGTGCAGGAATAATATCTCCGAACGCTATAAGCAACTTCTTCATACCAAAATGAGTAAAACTTGGCACTTTATTAAACATTCCAGAAACTAAACTAAACACTAAGTATCTTGTTACAGCAATAGGACACAAATAAAATCACAAATAAAAACAACCGGGTTGCCTCCGTAAAGCGCTTTCTTTATAGCCATATAGCTAGTCTTCTTACTTGATATTTATTGAGTACGAAGCTCATGAGGGAGCTTGAACTTTGGTGTGTCCTCTTCCTTGGAAAGTGTTCCATACATTTTTGTGTGGAAACTGAAACTTCACATTCCCTTCTTTTGAATCAATGATAGCACTGTAGTACGAAGAAAAGGTCTTCCAGGAATAATTGGACTAGAGGTTTTATTCCCATGTCCATGATTAGAAAATCAACAGGCACAAATGGCATATGTGTCGTGGGTTTGTCACGTCAGGTGTCATAGATGACTTCGTAGGTGTGGGATTATGCGAGTCAAGCATCTCCGAGCTTGGGATCGCAGGAACAAAGATCAACACAGATTTACCCAGGTTCGGCCCCCTCAATGTGAGGTAAAAGACCTACTTCCTGCCTACCCTAGATTGGTATTGATATGATAATCGAGGTGTTACAATGGAGGCGATCCGATCTGGTACTCGCCGTATGAGCTAGGGTTTAGGGCTTGATAGCTTGACCCGTTCTAAGTCCTGCGAGTCCTCTTTATATACACAGAGGCTCGCTAGGTTACAAAGGAAACTTCCCCACAAGGAATATGTCCACAGAGGCCTACTCGGAGACTACTTGGTCTTCACGTCCTCCGGGATATGTCTTCTAGAACTTTCCCCTTATGGCGGTTCAATATTGGGCTTGCTCCCAAGTGGGCCTTTGTCCGTGCGAGTAAGTAAGTCGCACTGGGCCGCGGGTTAATCCAGAAAGTATTCCCCCGACATTAGCCCCCAAGCGTGGCCTGAACTTCATAGTATTTCTTGATCTTGAATGTTTAGGCCGCGCTTTTCCTTGTTTCGCGACTTATAATTGTGCAGGATTGGCCTTGACTCGCACCTGGAAGATCATCTGACTTCGTGAGCTTCTTTGTTAGAGTAGCCTGATAGCTTCAGAACTTGATGACGATCATCTTCAAATTTTTGATGATAATATATGTAGCCCCCAAGGATTGAGAGGATGTAATGTGGTAATCATCTCAATTCTTCTCAGAGAACTCTGAAGGTCATCACCTGTAACTTGATATCATGAATAAAACAATTGTTAAGATACAAGTAATTGTAATTGGTGTTGCCGTACTATAAGCAGTACATCGACCTCTAGTTAGGCCATCTGAATCCTTAAGTGGGCACTCGCGCGACTCAGTATTTCCTAGGAACATGTGTGTTCAGGGTCGAGAGCGGCCATGATAGGCAATCAAGCTCGATTGACGCCACACCCCAGTACTTTGGCCACATAATGCGAGTAGCAATCCAACTTAAGGTAAATTTGATAATTGCCAATAAATGGCTGTTTCAGGGTAACAAAGACCCCAAGAAACATAATGATATTGCCATGATAGGCTAAGCTATGATAAGCTTTGATTATGATGACACATAAGGTCGCGCCTAGGTGGCAACCGAGTGTTATACATAGGGTTGGATCGCGCGTAGGTGGCGATCCATGGTGATACATGGGGTCGGTCGCGCCTAGGTGGCGACCAGAGATGATACAAAGTTTACGGCCGCGCCTAGGTGGCGCCGGTTTCTGATACAAGGGTCGATCGCGCCTGGGTGGCGATCAGATGTTGCATAGGTCGCGCCTAGGTGGCGACCAAAGTTGAAGTTCTAGCCCTGAGTGGCTGTGATGATACTCAGCTATAAAGCTGGAAAGGATGATGCTTGGCTCTGATTAGCCTTTTCTTATGTATAGTACGGTCGCAGGTGTGCGACGTTCCAAGGGCGAGGTGCCTCGAGACGATCCTCGAAATCATGGCGTTCGCTGCTTTCTTCCCTTACATCCAGCAGGTAGTACGACCCATTGTTTAGCTTCTTGCTGATGATGTAGGGTCCTTCCCATGGAGAGGACAGCTTATGCATTCCCTTGTGATCTTGTTTAAGTCGCAGTACTAGGTCGCCTTCTTGAAAGGTGCGGGTTTTGATGCGTCTGGCATGATAGCGTCGCAAGTCTTGTTGATATACGCTGACCTTGATGCTGCCAAGTCTCTAACCTCTTCTAATGTGTCCACCGAGTCTTGCCGAGCTATCTCATTATCTGTCTCGATGTAAGCCGCAACTCTTGGTGAATCATGTATGATGTCGCTGGGCATGACTGCTTCTGCTCCATAGACCATGAAATATGGTGTAAATCCTGTGGATCTGTTAGGGGTTGTTCTTAAGCTCCACAGTACTGCTGGCAGTTCTTCCACCCAACATCCTGGAGATGCTTCGACCTTTTCAATAAGGCGCGGCTTAATTCCATGGAGAATTTCCTGGTTAGCTCGCTCAGCTTGTCCATTGCTCTGCGGGTGTGCTACTGACGTGAGGTCCAATCTTATCCCATTGTCTGCGCAAAATATCTGTGTAGCCCCTTCAGAGGTGTTGCTCCCATTGTCTGTAATGATACTATGGGGGTACCGAAGCGGAATATGACCTTCTTCAAGAACTTGACTGCTGTTTCAGCCTCGCAATCTCCCACAGGTTCTGCTTCTATCCACTTTGTGAATTTGTCCACCATGACCAGAGGTGAGTTTTTCCGTTTGAAGACCGTCTGAAAGGCCCTACCATGTCAAAACCCCATACGGCAAAAGGCCATGTGATGGGTATTGTGCGAAGTGCTTGAGCTGGCATATGATCTTGCCTAGCGTATCTTTGACATCCATCGCACACTCTGACAATTTGCTCTGCATCTGCTAATGCTGTTAACCAGAAGAATCCATGTCGGAACGCCTTTGCCACCAAAGATCTTGACGAAGCATGATGGCCACAATCGCCTGAATGAATTTCGTGCAAGATTTTTCGTCCCTCTTCTGGTGAGACACATCTTTGGAATGCTCCTGACACGCTGCGCTTGTATAATTCATTGTTGATGATTGTATAGGCCTTTGATCGTCGTATGATTTTGCGCGCCTCAATCTCATCGTCTGGCAGCACTCCGCGACTTAAATATGCCATGTATGGCTCTGTCCATCCTGGCTGTTCATGCAGGGCTGCGACTAAAGTTGAATCGTCCTCTGGCTCTGCAATGTCAATCTCTGCTGGAGGTTTGACTGATGGATTGTGCAGTTCATCCAGGAAAACATTGGGTGGGACTGACTGTCTGTTGGATCCAAGCCGAGACAGGGCATCCGCAGCTTCGTTTTGTCTCCGATCAATATGTTCAACTTGGTATCCAGTGAAATGTCCAGCAATTCTGTCCACCTCTCTTCTATATGCAGCCATGTTCGCATCCTTGCTGTCCCACGTTCCAGAGACCTGCTGTGCCACCAAGTCTGAATCGCCAAAACAGCGTATGCGACTGATGTTCATCTCCTTTGCTATACGTAGACCATGAAGCAGTGCCTCGTACTCCGCCACGTTATTTGTGCAGTTGAAGTGTATCTGTAGCACATACCGCAGCTTGTCTCCCTTGGGAGATGTTAGAACAACTCCAGCCCCCGAGCCTTGCAACTGTCTTGACCCATCAAAATGCATGGTCCAGTATTTGGTTTCTGCCATGCTAGGAGCGACTTGGATTTCTGTCCAATCGTTAATAAAATCTGCAAGGGCTTGCGACTTAATTGATGTGCGCGGCTCGTAGCTGATGTGATGTGGTCCCAACTCGATCGCCCACTTAGCGACTCTTCCAGTAGCTTCTCGATTACGAATGATATCTGCCAATGGTGCTGAACTAACCACAGTTATTGGATGCTCTTGGAAGTAGTGCTTCAGCTTGCGACTCGCCATGAACACTCCAAACACCAACTTCTGCCACTGTGGGTAACGCTGTTTGGAAGCTGTGAGGACTTCGCTCACGTAATATACTGGTCTCTGGACAGGGTATTCCTTTCCTGTTTCTTGTCTCTCCACAACCATGACAGCGCTCACAGCACGGGAATTTGCCGCTATGTATAGTAGCATTGGCTCTTTATCCTTTGGAGCCGCCAGAACTGGAGCATTTGTCAATTGATGTTTCAAGGCTGTCAGAGCTTCGTCGGCCTCTGCGTCCCAAACGAAGGTGTCTGATTTTTTCAACAGTCTGTACAAAGGTAGTGCTTTCTCTCCCAATCTTGATATAAAGCGACTCAAAGCTGCTACGCACCGGTAAGTCGCTGCACATCTTTTATCTTTTCTGGCTTTTGGAGATCCATCACGGCCTTTATCTTGTCAGGGTTGGCCTCAATCCTCTTTCTGATACTATGAATCCCAATAGCTTTCCTGCTGGTACTCCAAAGACACACTTTGTGGGGTTGAGCTTCATGTTGTATTTTCTGAGATTTGTGAATGTCTCTGCCAGGTCACTAATAAGATCCTGGCCAACTTGCGACTTAACCACAATATCATCCACATAGGCGTGAACGTTGCGACCTATTTGCTCATGTAGACAATTCTGAATGCATCTTTGGTAAGTCGCACCTGCGTTCTTCAACCCAAAGGGCATGCTGACATAACAAAAAGCTCCAAAGGGTGTTATGAAGGACGTCTTTTCTTGGTCCTCCTCTTCATTTTGATTTGATGGTAGCCTGAATAGGCATCCAAAAAGCATAACAGCTCGCACCCAGCAGTTGAATCAATCACTTGGTCGATTCGCGGTAAGCAAATGGGTCCTTTGGACAAGCTTTGTTAAGACTGGTGTAATCAACGCACATTCGCCATGTACCGTTCTTTTTCATAACCAATACTGGGTTTGCCACCCACTCCGGATGGTATACTTCTGTGATGAATCCTGCAGCCAGCAAGCGAGCTATCTTCTCCTATTGCCTTTCTCCTATCATCGTGGAAACGCCGTAGTGGTTGCTTCACTGGTTTAGCCGCAGGGTTCACTTTGAGGCTATGTTCTGCTAATTCTCTTGGTACCCCTGGCATATCTGACGGCTTCCATGCGAAGATGTCCTTATTTTCCTGGAGAAAAGCGACGAGGGCCTTCTCCTGCTCTTCTTCCATGTGTGCTCCAATGCTGGTTTGCTTGGATGAGTCGCCAGGAACAAGATTTATCTGCTTAGTGTCCTGGGCCGCTTTGAATTTCATTGGTGGCTCGGCAGATGGCGTGGTAACCACACTCATGTCGTTTGGGTCCACCTGCGACTTATAACCTTTTAGCTCTTCCGCGGCACAGGCGGATTCTGCGAAGGCCGCATCTCCCTTTTCACATTCTATTGCTTTTTCTCTATCTCCGTACACTGTGATGACCCCTTTTGGTCCTGGTATCTTCAACTGTAGGTACACGTAGCATGGCCTGGCCATAAACTTAGCAAAGGCCGTTCTTCCAAACAAGGCGTGATATGGGCTTTGGAATTTTACCACTTCGAAGCATAAGAATTCGCTTCTAAAGTTTCTTCTGTCCCAAAAGTTACCCCTAGGGTTATTTTCCCCGCTGGTCGTGCGGACCTTCCTGGGACAATGCCGTGAAACACTGTTGACGTGGGCTGCAGGCTGGAATCCTTGAGTCCTAGACGCTGGAACGTATCGTAGTACAAGATATTAATGCTGCTTCCCCATCCATAAGCACTTTGGTCAGCTTGTATCCTGCAACGTACGCCACAACCAGTGCCAACTTGCCAGGTTCCCGTACTTGTGGCGGGTGATCGTCGCGACTCCAGGTTACTGCGTGTTCTGACCACCTTAACCAATTGGGTGTTGCTGGTATCACGGCGTTCACCTGCTGACTTCTGCGCTCAATTTCTCTTCCCTTTTGGAGTATCGATAACTATTGTGTGATACTGCCCCGTTTGCCTGGGGTTACTGTGCCGTGCTGCCCAATATTTGTGTTATGAGCCGCACTAGGGTTTCTTCATGGGAATTCCCCCGTTGTGTTGGCTCTCTTCTTTCCACTTCTTGTAATAGTGGCATTGCGCCTTGGTATGATCCGCTGGCCGTCCATCGCCTCGTATGAAGGTCGCATGGCCGGTTGAAAACTTCTTGCATATTGATTGGACGGGAGCCGTATCCTCGACCCCTTCCACGCTGGCCTCTGAATCCTCCACGCGCATTGGCGACGAGCCCTGAGTGACCATCTTCGCTTTTGCGTTTGTTTTGATTCGCGTTGTTGTGGCTTGTTTGCTGCTGCTGGGGCTTGTTGGAGTTTTTCTTTCCTTTGGTAGCAGCCTCCTCTTCTTCTCCGTCTGACGCGTCTCTGGTTTTATCTGAGCCGGCATATTTGTTAGCCGCAGCCATCACCTCGCTGAGGCTCTTGACTTTATCCTTCATGCGACCCAGCTTATGAATCAGCGGCTCGAACTTGCAGTTTTTCTCCATTACCAGGACGGCTGAGCTTGGTGGTATATTATCTGAGGAGTGTATTATTTCTGCCACCCTTTTCATCCAATGGCGACTTGACTCGCCTTCCTTCTGGACGCAACGCTCGAGGTCTTCTATATTGCAGAGTCGCTTGCAAGTTCCTTGGAAGTTTTTAATGAAGGCATCCTTCAGTTCCTCCCAAGTGTTTATAGAGTTGGGAGGCAAATTTTGCAGCCATATGTGCGCTGTGCCTTCTAGCATCATGTTGAGGTACCTTGCACATATTTCTTCTGAGGCGTTAAGAATGCTCATCCCCATCTCGTAATTGTTCAGCCAGGTGGTTGGATCCATGCTGGCGTTATAGTTTGCCACCTTGCGTGGCCCTTGAAATCTTCGGGAAAAGGTTCCGATCTGATCTTTTCAGTGAAACATGCCGGCCCCTTGAGTCGCGAGGACAGGGCTGCGGGCGCGCCCGCAGGATTATCTGCGGGCCGTGTTTGCACTACTGGCATATTTGCCTGCGCTTCTGCGACTCGCTCCTGCAACCTCTGTGCGACTCCTGATGCGTTCTCTGGCGGCCTGCTTTGGACGCTCCTTTCTGCTGCAATCCTGTGACTGGCTGGTATGAGGGGCAGCCGCGCTTCGGCTTCCGCCCTATTGGCTTGTTGCAGGACCGCTGTACTTAGCATCTGGATCGCGCGCCGCGCCTCAGCATTGACCGGGTCGTCGCCTGTCGGTACCATCTGAGTCAAGATATTAGCCGCAGCATACATGTTATCGACAGGGTTCTGGTAGTGGCCCTGCGGGGTGTGAAACCTCCTTGGTTGTTGGGTCTCTTGATTTGTTGGTACCCTTCCTTCCACAATCGTCTGGATTCCCGTTCCTGCGGCTGGGTGAGCGGGATTTCCACTGTTGGTTGAGTCGCGCGCAGTTGTGTTTGCGGGTCAACCTGTCGTTGAGTCGCAGCCAGCGCGGCTACTCTTTGCCGCTCCTGTTGGATTCCTTGGTTTATCTGATCGATCCTACGGCGCTCTTCTTCCATCCTCCGGACCTCATACAGGAGCTCGGCCCTGGCGGCCTCAATTTCTGTTGCACGGAGGGCGGCGTTCGTGGCTGACACAGGGACAAGAAGTGGGTTGCTTGGGGGTGCCGATACCTCGGTTTCTCCAGCAGTTCCTGATGCACCTTCTACTCCAGCCGTGTAAACCGCAACTTGCGCCATCTCTTGATCTGGTGATAACGCGATTTCTGGTGGGCAACCCCAGCAATTTTCTTCAAAGGCAGATACAATGGACCCAAACTCTTGCGAGTCCATGCTTTCGACGGATTCTTCCCCATCGTCGGCGACTTCTTCTATTGAATCGCCTTCTCGGACCGAGTTAATGGACCTGCCGCCGATGAAGCCAACGAAGACGTTGATGGATCCAAACGGGATGACGTGGCCGGTCTCCAAGTAATCTGCTTCCGGTCCCCAGCTTGAATCGTCGATGAGGGTGTGCCATCGACCGTGATGATACGGCCAACAACAAGATCTTCCGCTCCCTTCATGGATCCTGCGCGGAACGTGACGCTCTTGACCGCAGGCCCCACGGTGGGCGCCAACTGTCGTGGGTTTGTCACGTCAGGTGTCATAGATGACTTCGTAGGTGTGGGATTACGCGAGTCAAGCATCTCCGAGCTTGGGATCGCAGGAACAAAGATCAACACAGATTTACCCAGGTTCGGCCCCCTCAATGTGAGGTAAAAGACCTACTTCCTGCCTACCCTAGATTGGTATTGATATGATAATCGAGGTGTTACAATGGAGGCGATCCGATCTGGTACTCGCCGTATGAACTAGGGTTTAGGGCTTGATAGCTCGACCCGTTCTAAGTCCTGCGAGTCCTCTTTATATACACAGAGGCTCGCTAGGTTACAAAGGAAACTTCCCCACAAGGAATATGTCCACAGAGGCCTACTCGGAGACTACTTGGTCTTCACGTCCTCCGGGATATGTCTTCTAGAACTTTCCCCTTATGGCGGTTCAATATTGGGCTTGCTCCCAAGTGGGCCTTTGTCCGTGCGAGTAAAGTAAGGCGCACTGGGCCGCGAGTCAATCCAGAAAGTATTCCCCCGACAATATGTAACTCTACCAAAACATCACTTACTTTTCCTAAAGCATGTTTAATGGAATCATCATCAAGTGCAAGTTCAATAGAGCATTTTTCAAGATTTTTCAATTCAAGTACTTCATATAGTTCTTTAGATAAAACAGAGACACTAGATCCTAGATCAAGTATAGCATGGTGTGTCTCTTTTCCAATGGTTACTAGGACTTTGGGAATCCATACATCCCCAAGCTTAGGTGGTATCATAGCCTCTTGGTTGTACCTAGCAATCTTTTCTTTTAACACATGATTAGCAATATAAGTATTAAAACCAGCTTGGTTAACATTAATAGAAGGATCACTTGCAAATTTTTGTAAGATAGATATTAGTTCATGCAAGCTACAATTCTCTAAGTCAAGCAATGGTTCCTTTACTTCACTAAGCATTTTAACTTCCTCAGTCCAAACAAAATTATCATTTCTTCTCTTTAAAGCAGCATTCAAGGCTATTTGGAGATCATCCTCTTCTTCAACATAATTCTTAATATCCTTGGCTAAAGGTCCCAACATAGAAGATATTCTTTCATTTAATTCCCTAGTCAACTTCTTTTTAAACTTAGCATAATTCAATATAGTTTCCATTTTCAAAGAAATTCCCAAAATAGTGTTGTTTGTCTTCTTCATACTAGATTTTGTATGAAGGATAAATGAATGCATCTCATTTTTAGTAGGATAATCTTCCATATAAGTTTGTAGACATAATATTGACCTATCCATAGAAACTTTTAGTTGTTTGATCATAATTTCATCTTTTGATTCTATAGAATTCCCAAATAGATTTCCCATTAAGTTATTAGCATGTGAGGGATTTCCAGAGGCAAATTTTCCACTAGTCAAAGAGTCTAGAAAACATTTTGACCACCCATCTAGACCATTATAAAAGTTTCTTATCAAAGTAGCAGGGGTATATTTGTTGGCGCCATTTTTACTAATGCCCTTAATTCTAAACCAAGCATCCATTAACGACTCTCCATAGTATTGACCAAAGTTGTTCATTTCAATACTATAAGCCATTTTAATAAAGTTTTAATGTGTTTTTTAATTTTTATGCAAAACTGAAAATAAATATGCAAACCGAAATAACAAATGCAAGACAATGGCAAAACAAAATAAATTGCTTTGAAGGTAAAGATGGATAAGATGATGCTCACGTAGGTGCAACCTCTCCAAGCTTAGGTGTTAGCACAAGTTGGTGATGAAGTTGACTTGGTGAGATATCCTTGGATAAACCTTTCAGCAATGATTCCCCGACAACGGCGCCAGAAAACAGTCTTGATGGCCCTTCACGTAGTTACCCCACAATGGCGCCAGAAAATACTTGCTAGCCCTTCGCGCGGTTACCTGCGTGAAAAGTAAATGGGTTATGCTGAGACTCCAAGTGCAGAGTGTGTAGTAAGTGGAAGACGTGTTTTCCGCACGAGGGTGACTCGAGGGTTTAATATCGAACTCTCGGGGAATCAGTAGTGAAGATTTATCTTCCTATCCTTCTTTTGGTTACCTACAAAACAAAGTAAATGTTTTGGTCCTCAACCTCACCTAGTGGTTGTCAAGCACAAGGTGTTAGAATGATATCAAGATAATATGCAATGCAAACAAGAAATAAATATGCAATGGTGGTAAATAAATATGCAAGGATGGTGGTAGCAATGATAAATGATATTTTTGGGTAATGAATGCAAGATGTAAAAGTGTTTTTGCATTTTCGGATTTGATAATGGCAGAAAATGGAAAAGTGGTAAAAGTTGTTGGAAAGGTGTTTCTTATGATTAAAAATGGACCGGGGTTCATGGTTTCACAAATGCACTCTCTCTTTAATATAGTGGTGGGCAATGGAACACTAGAGTTGACATATGAGATTGCAACACAACAGTTTAATGACAAGTTATAATTATATGGGCATCACGTCCTAACATAGAGACCTTTTGGTTATTAGTCTCTCTTATACTCCACCAAGATGCGAACTAAATCATAACACCTCGATAATTAAGATAACTCTGAGTATAGCAATAAGTATCATGACATGAAGTTAAAATAAGAACATGCTAGATCTAGTCATGGAGTAGTGGCAATGGTCACACCCACATCTCCGGTAGCATGGTATTTCTTTTTATCCCTAGTGAGGCAACAAAGTAAGGTAAAACACCCAAGTGGATCGCAGAACTTTCTCTCACGTTCACAGCACTAGCCACCCCCGTTACTCCAACTAATGCACACGTTCCCCTCACACGCTCTCATAAACATGCTTGATCATAACAAGTAAATAAGAACGGGGTACATAATATGCATCTACTTTCATAACTGAAACAAAACCATTGCAATCTCAAACATATATTAACTCATAAAAAGATCCACCACAAAGGTATTACATAGATGACCATAATCATGTTCAGCAGCTCATACGGTACTAATTAGTGAAGCTCAAGAGAGAGATACATAAGTTACTTCCACAAACCCATAGTCCAGAGGTGGACTACTTCCTCTTCATCATGGAGACGGTGGAGAAGTCGTTGGAGAAGATGGAGACCACGCCGGCAGCGCCCCGCCGGAGTTTTCCCCTCCAATCTGCAGCTCCAGGTCTCTGTTTCGGTGTTTCTGTGTTTCTGCGGCCCTCCTTCCAGAGAACGTCGGGGGATAATTTTTATAGGCGTTTTTAGGTCAAGACGGAGTTGGTGGAGGAAAGATCGACGGCAATGGAGCCTCGAGGGCCAAAGTGGGGGGGTCCCACGTGGCCAGGTACTTGGGCCGCATGGGCCCACTCATCTGGGCCCTCGGGCCTCCTCTTGTTTGATTCTTTCGCTCCCAGGTCTTGTTCCTTCCAAAAAATGATGCTCGTAAATTTCCAGGTCATTTGGACGTCGTTTGGGTCCCTGAAACATTAAAGGAAAGAAATAGGGTTTTCTGCCTGCGCAGGGTTAATTCCATAAAAAATAGGAAACATATTAAATATTCCCAAAATCATTATAAAACAGTGATATAACCCTTATATGATGCAAATATGACTGGAATATAAGTAGAAATAATGCAAAGTTCATGTATGCATTTTACATGCATCAGTAAGCAGTGTTTTAAGTTTGAACTTGGATGGTTGCATCGCGAGGGCTTCCATGAGATGGTCCGAAGAATTTGGGAAAGACCGGTCGCTGGTGATACGCCCATTCAGAGATGGAATAACAAGATCCGTGCTCTTCGCACATATCTTGTTAGTTGGGCTCGTCACACTACTGGTTTACTTAAAAAAGAAAAGATACGACTATCCTCGATAATATATGCTCTTGAGGCATTAGCAGAAGTTCGTCTGTTATCTACGCAAGAAATTGAGCTTAAGAGCCAATCTAATGCAGAGATAGCAAAACTTCTGCGTGAGGAAGAGTTAAAATGGTATCAACGTTCCAAAGCCCAATTCGTCCTAGAAGGGGATTCGAATACTCGCTATTTCCATAGTATTGCCAATGGCAGACATAGAAACACTATATGATTTTGTTGCTAGATTGGGCTGTTAGGTTCTTATGAGGGCATCTCGCTAACCGATAAAGATTTAGTTGTCTGTGTTAGGTTCTTATGAGGGCATCTCGCTAACCGATAAAGACCTCGCGAATCAATCATGAGTTAGTCTGTGCCATCGATGTTGGGGATATGAATTGAAATAGAGTTGGATCAAGTTGTCTGTGCCATCGATACTGGGGCTATGAATTGAAACAGAGTTGGATCAAGTTGAACACACAAAGATAGAAGATTTATCAAGTGGGATCATGTGATCTCGTGCTATGGTAAGAAATTATCAATATAGCTTTGTGAACTAACTCATGATCTATGTGTTTGTTATTGATGTGTGAGGTTATGTATTTTTTTATTGGTTTACATAAAAAAGATTTATATAGCTCATGAAAGGATGATGTCAAGTGGTGATCATCATCAAGGTGCCAATGTGCAAGTTGAAGAGAAACATCTCGAAGAGATTATTTGCTTGATGCTTGCCATCCATTGACGATAATGATCAAGTTAAAATGTGTCCAAGAGAGACTCCCATAAGTGCAATAAAAAATGGTGGTCCAACTTGAAGAGATCGAGATCGTCATCATGTAGCTTAAGTAAAATACGCAACGCAAAGGTATGACCTTAATAGGTGATTGGGTTTCTGTTTTACAGGTTTTAGTTGAGGGTCTTAAGTGAGTAATTTGATCGTATTGTTCGTAAAGATCTCACACATTTTCATTCTTGGCATCATCTTTCTTTCTTATTTAATTTTATCTATGTGAGTCTTTTAGGTACTCGTGGTGATCTTCATGACACGATTAAGTTCAAAAATAGAATTCGTATGGAAAACTTGTTTGGTTTTGATACTGAGTGTTTTGCCGGTTCTTCACTTAGGGGATTTCGCCTCTCTCCTTCCGTGAGACGTAAAAAATAATTCCAACTAAAATCACCAACGACTCCAACATTAAGAAAGCTCTTATCCAACTTATAAAAATTCCATCAATACTTAGGGAGCATCTCTTTGTAACAGACCCCAAAACATACTTCTAACAAAAATCACTAATGAATCCAACATTTACAATTTCTTGTGCGGGTAGAAGAGGAATTCAAAACAGTTTGGTTGATATATAAATGAACACCATAATGTTTGTAGCAAGATGAGTACATGAACACAAAAACGGGAAGTATAGTTGTTGTAGCACCAAGATTCCAAGTTGTGCTCCAGTAGACCCATACACAGAAAGACTTTGCATCAAACAAAAAACTCCTAGTAACAAAAATGGAGTACTATTGCAGTCAAAAATGGAGTGCTACCGGAGTACGTTTTTGGTAAGAGGAGAAGCCAAGCTTACCAGCGCCATCTCGCTTGCATATGAAATAATCATCATAGTACATCACTCCCAATTGGATACGGTTAAACAACTCTCTCTTCATCCGGAAGCGGCGCCATATTTTTTTTTGGAGTGTACAATCGGTTAGTGCGATGAAAGTAGTCATCGTACAGACGGACATGTCCAGCTGTTCCGATCTAAGGCAGGAGCATGACCCGATAACGACCCTCTGAACAATGGCCGGTGCCTCGTCATGTGTTCATTGACGACAAGGGTGGCAACCAAGACATCAATGCCATCGTCGGATGAATCATCGGACGATGACAAGTACATGCGTATGTTCTTGTAAATATATTTATCTCAGCTATCTGCCATGGTCTAGGCAGGCGAAGCGATGAATTCGTACCTCTGTGCAGGGGGGACAAACAAACGAACATCTTGTGGATGGCGTCTGTTCGCGGGCGCGAGCAACACCGTCTGTGGTGTGGAGGAAGCAACTCCGGTGGTGTTGGCGAAGAGGAAGAGTTGACGGCCGCCGGGGATGGCCAAGAGGACCAAATCAGGGTGGCGGCGACGAGGGGGGAGGAGGGTTGAGAGGAAAGGGGCGGGGAGGGGTTTGCATGCTGGGCGGGTCAGGGACGGATGACGGGAGGACAGAAGAGCTGTCCGCGCGTATCTGGGGCCGACGCAAATCTGGCCCAAATTTAGATCGAGAATGGGTCGCTGCGGACAGATACACGGACTATGATCTGTTTGCGTCGCTTGCCGGGCCTTGATTTTTGGCCGCGCGGATACAAACAGACATGGACAGACAAATGGATCGCACCGTTGTAGTTGCCCTTAGCAAACGTTGGTCTCATCCCTTTCAGCTAGACTTTTTTGTTAGAACAACAAAGTGTTCCTTTGTTATCGGCCTTTTTAGGCTTTGCTTGCCTTTGAGTTGATTTTAACGCTTCGCTGTTTTTTTTACGGGCAAGCTTGCATGGTGGCGTTAGCTAGGCAAAGCCCGGCCCAGTGTGTGTGCGCCTCCTCCGTTGCAAGTCCAAGAAAAATCACCAGCCTAGCCAAAGGACGGCCGCATCCCCCGCTTTCGCCGCCGGCTGCGCCTGCTCCCTTCACCTGCCGGACGCGGACTCTAGGCCCTTCCCCGCTCGTCTGCTTCCTCGCCCACCGCAAAGGTTTGTGCCCCGACTCCTTCGCCGATTACTCTGTGGTAGTTGACGAATCAGTGGCTTCTTTATGTCTGTAATAATTTGTGTAGCCCTACGCCCTCAGCATCGCCTATTCCTCTATGCGCCCAAGCATCTGTAGACTGTAGGAACTTGTGCATTTGTTCTGATTTTATGCCATGAAATACCAGTTGACGGAGCCAAGTGAGAGTCACGATAGCTGAGTGAGTTGCAGCGAATTCGATCTCTGAAATAAAGCTTTGCTTGTTTGTTGCTTGGTTGTTATTTTTTTAAGGCGATGCAGAGTGTAGAAACAAGTTCAGGGCCGAAATTTCTGGTTCTGCCTACCTTCTGTGAAAAGAACAATATGTCCCGGGGCATAGCCCAGTCTGGCCCAAGTGCTGCGGCTCACCTCACCCGACGGAACGGAGCGAGCGCATCCAGTTTCCAGTCCGGTCCCCTGCCCTCGCTTCCTCGCACGCCGGCGCCGCCACGCCCTGGCCGCGAGCCCCACCCGTCCCCCGCCCTCCGTGGAGCCTGGACCCCGTCTCTACCTGTCCTCCGACGGTCCGCCTCCCTGTTCCGGCCTCCGTCCACGCGGTGCCGCCCGCCCTCCTGCGCCGGCCCGTCGCCCAGCTTGGCCGGCGGCCGCCTCCTGGAGCCTCTTCCTAAGGTTCTGCCGGCGCTCCTACAGGCTCAACTTCTCCGCCTCAGCCTCCCGATTGCCGCAGCCTGCTGCTCTGCTCGACTGCTCCTTCCTGGCTTCCTCTTTTTGTCAAACCGCTAGGTAATTTCTAAACTAAACCTGTTTGTCTGGATCCGCACTGGAAACAAGTTTATTCTACCAACATTATAGGATACTGCACAGAGGGGAAATAAATTTCATACTTATATCCCTGTGCGAAATACTGTAGATTATTCCTGTAACAATAGTATCCTGTGTGTGATGTTATTTTGGTTCAAGATCTGCTACATTTTCCGTTCAGCACTACTGAAAAATCTGAGTAATTTTCGTTCAGGTAATATTGTGTGGAAATCTTTGTGACCCAGCACTATAAGCAAACCAGTTTCCTGCACGAATTGGTTCAAGAATATATTGAGCTTAAATCAGCAAGAGAGCAGAGTAAAACTATTTGAGCTTCAACTGCTTTAAGCCTTTTAACTTTTACTGCCTTAGTCTGGGATGCTAGATTGTTCATCCAATTAGAATGCCAGGGTTCTTGCTTGATAGTTTAGTCACTTGCCATACTACCTTAATGTTAATGGTTGTGGTATGTTTAATTTTTGGATCCTGGGTTGGTATTACTTCGTAGACTAAGCACATAAGTTATAACTTTACATTTTTATTTCTTCAGGTTCTAACGTTCAGATATTTTGTTACACTTAAAACAGAGCACATTATCTTGTATCATGGCCAGTGAGAGGATGTGAAGCAGCGGCAGATAGTTGAAGACCGTGCAAGAAATATTAGCCACAATGTCCGGTGCACTGAATGTGGCAGCCAGTCCATTGAAGATTCGCAAGCAGATGTTGCAGTTCTCCTTAGAAGGGTACATTTTCCTTGGATATACGTTGCAATGATTAGTTGGTTGACCATCTTGGTTCAGTTACTTGCCAAACTTTTAGTCCAGAGCATCCAACCTTTGGTTTGTTGGTCTCTTGATCCAAACTAAACGCAACTAAGACTCAAAATTTGTAGCACTTGTAAATAATGTAACAAACTTACTTGAAACCTTGTGCTGATCAATGTTGCTGTAAAATAAAATGTGTTTGATTTAACCATTTCATTAGAAATGGACTAGCCATTTCTTCCAATTTAAAGATGTTCACAGGCACCAAATATTTTACTGCAAAATGACATTGAGAAACTTGAAATCATGATTTTTTTGTTGTTGGTAATGCCACAACTTATTTGGTTCTTGGATTATGGGTCTTTTTTACTTTACCAGGTTTCGATGATTTGGATTATATTTTTGCACTAGTATGCGTTTATAGCTATCTCGTATTTACATTACTTTTTTGTGCGCCAGAACACTGTTATCTCATCCACAGACATTTATTTGCACCTACACGTGAACCGAATTAATCTCGACATAAATCAGTGCCCAAGGTTGACATATGCTTTAAAGGATTGACAATTTATTGCCAGACAGTTTATTCTAATGTTATGGGAAGCTTCACTGCCTCAGATACTTAATATGTAACATTTTTGCAGCTAATTCGTGATGAAATAAAATCTGGAAAGAGTGATAAAGAGATCTACAAAAAATTAGAGGACGACTTTGGAGAAACAGTTCTATATGCGCCTAAATTTGATCTTCAAACTGCTGCTATATGGTTATCACCGGTGAGCCTTGCTTATGACTTTTTTTGCGGGAGGCTTTATCATGAATTTTAACATTCTCTTCATTTTTCTAATTATGATCTTAAAAATAAGATTTAATCTTCATTTTCTATATATGTACTAGAAGTAATATCATTTGCACATCTTTAGCACATTATTTGTTCGTTTTATGCATGCATTGTATGTCTTCGTGAACCAAGCATAATCCATCATCACAAGTTTTGCAACAAGAGTTTTTTCATAAGTAATAATAGTTAGCATTAACATAAATGCTGATGATTATCATTCAGAATTATTAAGCGAATTTGTACCTGTGGAAGTTATTAAAAAACTCAATTTCAAAAGAAGCTAAGCAAATCATTGAGTCTAAACTTGCAGATGATACCTTGCTGTAAACTCAACTTAGTCTGTTTAGAGATAGCACTACTTATCTGAACTGCCTTTGTTCGTGCAGTAAACCATAATTTTTGCTGCTGCTGAACATGATAAAATGAACAACACTTCCAAGTACTTAAGTATCTAGTTCCCTGTATAAAAACATTCCCTGTACCAACAGGAATTCTATCTATAATTGGGAGTTCAAAAACTGATCTAGTAAATTGCGTGCAGGTCATTGTGGGTGGCGTAGCAGCTGGTATGTGGGCTTACCAAAAGCACAGGCAAAGGACCAACGTTCACATTATGGCTCTGAACCTCGTCCGAGGTGTTCCCCTGACTCCAAGGGAGAAGGAGACCATGATCGACATCCTTACACCCCTCCGCCACCAAGGAGGTGGTGGTGGCCTGTCAAATGATGTTCATGTCCTTGGCTGCAACATAGAGTCCTCATTTCCTGTGGTACCAGTATGCGCATAACTCAGGATGGCTGATTTTAGCGAACGATTTCGATTTACATCTCACACACTTGAAGCTATGGTTTGACCAAATGCTCGACTTCGCAGTTGTACTGTATGAACCTAGGAGTACTGTGTCTGCTGATCCTCATGTACTAGCAGAGAAGTACTTGCATAGCTTTATTTCCGAAATAAGCTATTACTACAGTTTTAATTTTTCTAGTCTCTTTATATGTAAGTTGTTTATGTACGCCATGTACTGAAATTGTGCATGCTTCTTTGCATGTCTTGTTTGTTTCTTCTGGACTACCTACATCTAGCTATAACCTGTGTTGTCTTCCTGTCTGAACAATGATATTTTCCCTACAAGTTTAAGTTACCAGTGGCTGCTCTCGTTGGTAATCTTGATCCCCCAGCTCACATCCTCACAGCGCCGGACGTACGGCACCACCTTCCCCACGTCCACGTCCTTCCTTGCCGCGCAGTCGTAGTAGGACGGTGAGTGGAAGCAGGGCTCGATGGACATGGCTCGCACACACGGCGGGTCCGGCACCTCCCCCGTGTCGGGCGACCAGATGGGTGTGGCGGGCATGATCCATGGCCGCACCCCGCCGAGACCCTGCGCGACGTAGCGAAGGTGGAGAATCCGGTGGTGACCAGCACGTCGCAGGTGCTGAGAGGTACATCTCGCTCAACGCCCTCCCGTCGTGCGACGCGTCCCCCCACTTCTGCCGCCCCTCGTGGCTCGGCTGGTGCACCCTGCCGCCGGCACCGCCGTACTCGTCCCTGATCCTCTCGTAGTACCACGAGCTCAGAGAGGTGACCAGCACGGCCTGGTCGACGGACGCGTTGTTGGACGGAAGAAGCAGCTTCTCCCTACGCACGCACGAGAGGACCTGGTCCAGGATGTGTTGCAGCGGCGTCTGCTTCTGCCTGAACACCGGATCTGTATGCCGACGCGCTGCCCGGCGCCGGCGAGGTGGGCGCCGTAGTACTCGTGACGGCTCTCCAGACGTCGTTGACCGGGTGGAACAGGTAACGCCCGAGGTGATGGAACGCGGCGTCCTTCTCGGGGAACATCCGGCCCAGCTCGTCCTGGAAAGACGGGACGAGGAAGAGCCCCGGGACGAGGTAGCTGTCCGTCTTCATCAGCAGCCACGGCGCGCCGCGGAGGAGCTGCTGATGCTCGTTGCAGTAGAAGAGCTTGTCGTGGAAGTCGTAGCCGCCCTCAAGGTGCAGGTACACGTACGGCGGCCGGCGGTCCGAGTCCGACCACGACGCGTTCCCGTCGACGCCCACGGACAGCACGTCGGTCTTGAGCATGTTGCCGAGGCTCTCCTTGGAGCCGATGCCGTAGTCCTCGAGGTGGCGGCCGAGCGGGAAACCGCCACCCGACCAGAACCAGCGTGAGGCAGGGAGCAGCCACGTGGTCCCGGGAAGGGCTCGCAGAAGAGGGCGCCCACGTCGTGGCTGACGAGGAGGGCGCGCTCCGTGAGCACGGCGTAGAGGAAAGCCGACGCCGTGGCAAGCATCCGGTTGCCGAGGCCGCGGTAGCTGATGGAGACCAGGTAGCGGCAGCCGTCCGCGTCGGCGGCGACGGCGCCGTTGCCGGACTTGAGCTGCCGGATCGCCGCCCTGTACGGGGACGTGCCGGGGCCGCACCGCTTCTGGAGGGCTTCATGCCTCCGGAGCTTGGCGATCAAGTAGTGGGATGGTTTATGCTTATTGTTGCTGTTGTGGTGGTAGCTGGCGAACTCGTACCGGCTCCCGCATGATCCCGAACCGAACTCCGTGGTGAGCAGGCCGTCCAGTGTCAGTATCGCTCGTTCTCTCCTAATGAACTCACGAAGAACACACTCAGAGAGAGACAATGGTTTTGTGCCGTGTAAAACCTTACGGCGTTTTCTGGTTTTCTCTTCCTCTTATTGAACGGGGAAACTAAGCATGCCGTGGTGATCGCCACGTTCCCTACTGAATCGTGCCATCCCACGATCGGAACGAGCCCACGGAGATCCTACAAACTCGGACGTGATCGCACAAGCCGCGTCAACGTCCAACAGAAAATAACGGCTAACTCTGAAACTCTGAAACTCGACACTTAAAACCCTGACAAAACTGAAACTGAAACCTGAAGCTAAACCCTACTGACAACAGGATTACAGACACAACAAATCTCCCCCTAATCATGTTGTCATCTACCTTATTTCAGCAACGCCAATTCTGCTCCTTAGCCCCTGGAAACGAACCTTCCCGAGGGCCTTCGTCAGGATGTCAGCGAGCTGCGCCTCCGTGTTGATGTAGTCCAGCTCGAGGTCACCCTTCTCGATGTAGTCACGAATCAGATGATAGCGGGTGTCGATGTGCTTGCTACGATCATGGAACACGGGGTTCTTGCTGAGGGAGATCGCCGACATGTTGTCCACCAACAGCTTCGGCGCTCTCTTCTTCTTGTTTTGAAATTCCCCGATCAGCCTGCTGAGCCAAATGCCCTGACAGGCAGAGGTGGCAGCTGCGATATACTCAGATTCGCACGACGACGTAGCCACCACTCGTTGCTTCTGTGACTGCCAACTGATTGGACTCTGTCCAAGGAAGAAGATCATGCCAGTCGTGCTCTTTCGATCGTCGACATCGCCGGCCAAATCAGCGTCACTGTACCCAAGCAGCTTCGGTGTGCCTGCTCCACGCTCATAGGACACACCAAAATTCAGAGTGCCTGCAATGTACCTCAACAAGTGCTTCACCGCTGCTAGATGTTCAGACGTTGGCTTCTCCATGAATCGACTGACATAGCCAACTGCAAACGTGATATCTGGCCTTGTATGCACGAGGTACCTCAGGCTCCCCACCATGCTGCGATAGAAGTCTCATCGACCGGCTTCCCCTCGCCGGTCTTGCTCAGCTTCAACCCGGCTCCATTGGGACTGCACAAGGATTACAGTCCTCCATCTCAGCTTTCTGCAACAGCTTCTTCGCGTAGGAGGCCTGACAGAGCGTGATCATGCCGCCCTTCTGCTGCACTTCAATGCCCAGGTAGTAACTGAGCTCACCGAGGTCACTCATCTTGAACAAGCTTGTCATTTCATGCTTGAACCTCGTCACCTCCTCGAGGCTTGATCCGTGATGATCAGGTCGTCCACATACACACCGACCAGCAGCATTGCATCGTCATCGCCTCGGGTGTACACTGCTCGTGCTCCGCGTCGCTGCGCTTGAACCCGAGGCCGTGGAGGCTGTCGTTGAGCTTGGCGTTCCACGCCCTCGGGGCCTGACGAAGTCCATACAAAGCTTTCTGCAGACGGAGCACCTTGTGCTCCTGTCCATGGACGACGAACCCCGGAGGCTGCTCGACGTTAGACTTCCTCGAGGAGATCACCATTGAGGAATGCCGTCTTGACATCCATGTGGTGAATCGGCCAGCCGTGGTGCGCCACATACGCAATCAGTGCTCGCACCATCCATCCTCGCCACAGGAGCGAACACCTCCTCGAAATCCACTCCTTGGCGCTGCACGTACCCCTTGGCCACGAGACGAGCTTTGTGCTTGATCACCTGCCCATCTGCATCACGCTTGAGCTTGTAAATCCATTCAGTCCAATGGCACGGTGTCCCGACGGCAGTTCACTTAGCCGCCAGGTTGGTTTGCCTCAATGCTTGCCATCTCCTCGTCCATGGCTGTGCACCAACCTCGCTCCCCCTTTGCTTCGTCGAAGGACGCAGGCTCCTCTGCAATCATCAGGTACGGTTGCACTTTCTTCCTGCCAAGCAGCACGTAATCAGCCAACTGCGTGTTGGGCTGCACGATGCCACTTGGCGTGGGTGCGCATTGGGTGGCCGTTTTCTGCCGTGGCAGGAGCTTGCTCGCATTCTTCTGTCGTGGCAGCATTCCTGTCTTCAGAGACAGGTGCCGAGCTCGAGCGGAGTGGAGTGCTCGAGGCAGGCGCCGGGCTGCCTTGCGTGGGAGTGGGAGCAGACCGCACCACCGTGCGTGGCTCAGATCGCCGTGGCTCCCCGACGATGGGAAGCAGTAATGCTCGACAGCGAAGCTCTCGGGCTCGTGTGTGGCTCGTCTGACGGCCGTGTCGCCGTCCAGTTCAGCCGGCGTCTCGTCGAACACGACGTCGGGGAGACGTGGACGCGTTCCGTGGCGGGATCGTAGACACGTTAGGCGGCAGTGCCAGCCTCGTATCCAAACAGCACCATGGGCGTGCTTCTGTCCTCCAGCTTCTTCAGGTTCGGGCGTACGGTCTTGACGTGGACCACGCAGCCGAACACGCGCAGAGCTGCACGCTTGGCTTCCGTCCATGCCACGCCTCGCACGGAGTCTTGCCGGCGTCGCTCTTCGTCGTGCCGCGGGTTCAGGAGGTACACCGCTGTCGTGACGGCCTCCCCCCAGAGAACTTGAGGGCACTCTCTTGGCCTTGAGCAGGCAGCGCGCCATGCCGACCACGGTTTGATTGCGGCGTTCAACCACAGTTCTGCTGCGGCGTGTACGGCGCCGTCAGTTGCCGTTGCACGCCACGATCAGCGAAGTACTCGCCGAGCT